>BSBK01007939.1:917500-1163281 GCA_027943335.1 Chamaecyparis obtusa
AAGCTCCCTAGTCCATATAGTCCAAGTGTTAGAATTAGAACTCCTAAATGAATTCCATTTAGCTGATCCACTGATTGTATTACAATCATATCTTGAAAAGATATTCTTCTCTTCAACTAGCTAGAAAAAATGTCTGATTGTATAGTTATGACTTGGTCCTGTAGACAAACTTGTTTTACATGATTCAAAATTGCACGTGTGTCTTTTAAATTTTGATTTTTCCTCAAATTTGAGTTTCTCTCTACAAAGGGCTCTCTTAACACATGCACCAACACCATCATGTTCTCCCTTCCCATGTCCAGCCTCAAAACAACTCTAGATATGTTGGATATTTATTTTCTTATGTGTCCCTACTCAACCAATAAAACATTCTAGCATTCTTGAATTGCCCTGTGCAATTATCTGACCATATTAGATGTTGTGTTATATGAATTTCTCTCTCCCTTAAATTTTCATAAAAGGTCTTAAAGAAATACTAGACAAACTCTGATGAGTGTAACTTATTATCACTCATATAGAAATGGTACTCTTCTTAATATGTTTTTGATCCTCTTCTATACTATCAGGTGCATGCCTATAGATAATATGAACAAAAATTGTTACTTGCATTGAATTATAATATTTTGGTTGGATCTCATCTTGTGGTGCAAGTGTGTAGTTCTCTGCAAAGTCAACGACTGAAAGTATACTACCAATTGGAAATGTATTCTAGCATATGTGAAATTTGTCAATCAAAGCCATCTAGAATTTTGAGAGTGTTTCACATATTTAGGTATGACCTTACTCTTGAATTCATTCATAAAAGCATTAACACTAAGTTTTTTAGTTATTAGATCGTACCATTTTCCAACTTTTCCATCCTTCAACGGATACTCAAACTGTTATAAATCTTTGCACATCAACTAATTGTTGTCCAAAATCAAATGAAATATTTTCATGCAAATAGTCATCTAATAATGTAAGATTGCCACATACATCACATACACCAGAAACACATGCATTTGAAAGATAAAATTGCTCATTAGCTGGGTTACAAAACAAATTTGATATAAACTCTTTACAGTTTTGAGGTGGTATATTTATACCACATTCCTGCAACATTTTCATTAGTATGCATAGTAGAACATATAGATCAAAAAATATCCTAATGATAACGAAATTGAACATGAGTTTTGCAACAACAGGTAATTCTTTCTTTCTTAATCCTTACATACCATGGTTTACATTTTTTAAAAGATCTTTGAATAATAGTAATAGTTAACACCTTATCATCCACAAATTTTTTATACAATTCTATTTGAGGTCATATCTAAAAGTTGTTTTGGTTGTGGATCATGAACTTTTGAACCGACTCTTAATTTAAGAACATCTCTAGCATTAGGGGATACTCTTCTATTATCATGCCAAAAATTTTAAATTAAAGTTTTGACTTCACCAATAAGTTTCACGTCAGGACCTCGGGAGCTTGCCACTAAAGGTCCATAAATGGTTTTTTTGGATCACTTTCAAAGTTAACTCTTCTCTTTACAGATCTTGTTAATGTTTTACAATGAATATTAAGATATCCACTTATGTTAAAATCATTCTTTTATAAGTAGTAGTTTTATTTAGTAAAGCTGTTGTTATTGCTCGTCATGCCGCATTACTATCTTTAAGATGACTTTTCTTTCCAATTGTGTCAAAGGAACTAGCAATAGTTGATACAACTCATTTTAGAGGCTCATCATTCTTCTTGGATTTCACATAAATTCCTAACCTCTTCATCATTTTTTCGCATTTTAGATATTTTAATTAATTGTAAACATTAATTGACATTGAAATCTAAATTTCTTATTACAAAAAAATTGTCTAAATAATTTACTCGCGTGTGTCCTAATCTGTCTCCATGAAACCAAACCACATAGAATTGTATAGCACATCATTTTTTATTTGAAATTGTTCATTTATTTCATTATCATTCAAAAGAGTTTCTTTATCAATCGGTGTTTCTATGTCTACATCCACATTATTGATTTCAATTTGAATTGGTGTTTGATTTTAGTTTCAATCAGGGTTTGACTTTCAGTTCCTTTATCACTATGATTAACATTACTAATTTGTGGAATTTGATGTGCAATTAAATTTAATTAATCTATTTTCAGGAATAAAATTTAAATCATTTAAATTGTAACCTACTTCTAGCAATTGATGAACTTCTTTATTAGAATAAGTTAAATTTCGATGTGAAGACATACATGTATCCAATACTGGATAAGAAGATGCACCCTAAATTTTCTTCTTCAACCTCTACATCCATTATGGTGTCTTCATTGTCCTCCTCTTCTAAAACAATTGTTGAACTTGATGCTCTGACATTATTCAGTTTTCAAAGTCTTCCTCTTCTTTCCGTTGTCATTTGCCTCCTCTCTATTTGATGCAACCTCCTCAGTTGTTAGAAACCTTCCTTAGCCTCTTTCTGCATTGGTTTGATCCCATTGTGGCACCAAGATTCAAGTTCAAATGATTATTTTTGAATGTCAGATCCAAAACAAGACAAAGGAAGAGAATGTTGATCAAAATATTTTGTTTGCCTGGTTCGGATCGTTAAAAAAATGATTGAAAATTCATCAATCATTGAGATCAGGCCCACTGTCCTGTTTATTGGTTGCAACAACTCTTTATGAAATGGGCGCCTATTATTTAAATGAAATAGGTGCCCATTTTTTAATTTCATAAAAGGGGCGCCTATTTTTTGAGTTTAAAAAATGGGCACCCGTTTTGTAAAACTATGAGCGGGAACTGTACCCGCTGGCATGGTTTTTTGGTTCGAGATAGGCTTGGTGGGACAAGCCTATGCTTGGCCCTACAAAAATATGTCTAAGGCATTACAGTATAAAATTTTTGCCTTGCCATAATTTTTTCAACACCTTCCCGAATGAATTTTTTGATAAAATGAAAACCAATTTTAGCTCTTATTGTGTAGATTATAAAAAAAATAATTTTTATAGTGATATGATAAATTTTAATATTTTATAATATTTATTAAGCCAACGTGGTACCTAAACTTGAATACTAAGGTTAACAAAACTTTAATAACTTTTTTAATTTTACATTTTTGAAAAATGAGTTATATGACATCAATCTACATAGAATTTTCTTCATATTAAATTTTTTTTATAAAAAAAGTGAAGTTATCATCAAATTATGGTGGTCGTACACCAGAGGTTTCAAAATGTACTTTATAGTCAATTAAAAATTAGTTTAAAAAAATATTCAATAAAAAAATAAGTTAAAATATTCTTATCAATCTTCAGTGTGTTAGGTACCTTTTCCCAAAAGGATTCATAAAAATACATTCATTTACTTCAAAAAAAGGGTGGTTGTACACGTGTGAGGTGTGGGTCCTAAAACAAGCATTTTGAAATAGTGATTTTTAAACATGCATACTAAAATTCAATTTATAACATGTGGGTATTGAAATAAATTACATATTTCAATACTAGACTCCGAGCACTAAATTTTATATTATTGAAGTTTTCCAAGATTCAATCTTTAAGTGCCTCAAATTTTGACATCAATTGACATAAATTTTGAAAAACAGAGAAAACACTTCCACTTTTTGGCCAAAAGTGGGACTCAACTTCTTGTAGCCACCCAGATAACTTATTTCAATTTTTCTCTTTATTTTCTCTCCCCCTTTTTCCCAATAATATAAAAGGGCCAACCAACGTCACTTAGAAAATCAAATAAAAATATCAAATTTTGCGGTAAATATTTTCTTGTACCTATAGGATAGGAAAAATGAGGAAAACATGCACACAAAAGGAACCATCAAACTCTAAAGCACACACAATCAACCTATCCAAACACAAAATAAATTAAGACAAAGAAATGCAAACTATAAATAGAACTCCCTCAATTTGATAATTGTGCTCTTTCTTGCTTCTCCAAAAGAGTTGATGTAGCTCTCATATTAACATAATGCACTTAAAATATGAAAGAAAAATGGACTATCTAATGATCACGAGAATATTTTGAAAGATGATGATTCTAAGATTATGGTTAGTTTGGCCAAAGAGACCAAGGTTACGAGATGAATGTTAGTAAATGATTGAATGAAGAATGACACGAGATAGAAGACATGTTAAAAGGGGGCACACAATTGTGAACTATTTTTAGGTGTCTACATTTTGCGCCTCTTTGATACAATGCAATTATGAGCATTGTGTCAAAGAATAGTGATAAAAATTGCATTAAAATATACCTCAATAATAACAAGATACATGGGTGCCCCTTGAGAAATTGACCAAAAAATACAAGTGATAGGTCAATTTGTCGACAATAATGAAATGGATCCACAACAACGAATGGATTGAATATCAAAAGTCAAATGAGAAGGTTATGAGGCTTAGAGTGAAAAAACATTGCAACCAATACAAAAGCCAAGGGTTGCATGTCCATCTAGGCAACAAAGGGACTATAAAAAGGCCCAGAGTGGAGTTTGGAGGTCATTTTCACTCACTTTTGGAAAAATTGGAGCTCTGGAGCTAATTCAATGGATCAAATACTAGTGGAGAAACATCATGGAGGAAAAGTGCGGAGCTACTAATGATTAGAGGGCAAAAGACCACAAGTGATTACATCAAAACCTCTTAGTGATTACCATGTTTGCACATGTTTCAAGGTGGTTAGGATAGTGATTCGAGGTCAAACAGGGGTCCAAAGGGAGAATATCTTGGTCAAACACTCCAAGTGCACAAAAAATGTGACCAAGTGCATCTTGTCCACACTTGACATGCCAAGTGTGGTCCTGCCTGCACTTGGGAGGCCACTTGTGTAGTTGGATGATCTAGTTACACAGCAAGTTGAGGAAACTGCAAATCAATTCAAAAAAATGCCGAAAGACTCCTAAACAATCAAAAATTGGTCAAAACCCTAGTATATGTGAAACACTAGGTCAAACATGGTAAAACATGGGTCAAAGATAGGTCGAATATGGTCAAAATTGGTCAACAACAACAAAAAGTTGACACAAATTGCATGGTAAACATAGGAGTTGCTCCTATTATAGGCATGAGAGAGAAAACTAATGTACTTGGATTTGCTACACCAATTGATTACACATGAGAGAGATATCATAGAAGGATTAGGTCTACACTACATCACCTATATGATGGATATTAGGGGAAATAGGGATCTAATCATAACATTGATAGAATGATGATACTCAGAGACTAGTTCATTTCACCTGTCGAATGGAGAGGCTATGGCGAATCTGGGGGGTGTGTAGCACATCCTTAGGATCCCTATACATGGTGAGTTAGTATATTATGACCCAAAAATAGGGAGAGAAGTGTTGCATCAGATGTTTGATTGCAATGATAAGGAGCTAGACATTAGGGATTAGGAAATCTGGTGGGAGACACTAGTCGGACAACATGATAGACTAGTGGTGGTCATATGTTATGCGATTATAAGATTACTAGTGCTAGATCAATGAGGACATAGGTTCAATGTTGGTTGGGGGATATTTATTGAGTAGATGATCATGGACAGGATAATGTTTTCTTGGGGTCCATTTATGCTATCTATGACATACAATCATCTGCATTAGGTAGCTTACAGAGGAGGATTATCCATCAACAATAGTGGTATTATGTTGTTGTAGATTTTGGCTCATGAGAACCTAGGAGTATTCCATCCTATTGTAGACTAAGTTGTGATTCCAGATATGCCATATATATATTTCCATGCAAAGGCACTTGCATTGGGGACGTTAGGATATGCATTGTATTTCAGACATGTGATGTATACATTGAGAGATTTCACATGGAGACCATACAGAGCCTACCTCGAATGGGATGAAAAAAGGGAGAAATTTATATAATATAGACATGAGAGATATTTGATTCAACACATGATTATAGACATGTCATCATTGAGGTTCAGCTACCTGAGAGAGTACGCAAGTAGTTCGAAGAGAGACAAGGAGTGCCAACAAGGATGGCACTATTTGGACGCTCGAGGGGTGAGGTCAGGACATGGGGTGCACTTATCAGACCATAGGTAGAATATGTAGAGTTTGAGTATCTACAATTGAGATAGTGGGGAGAAGGTGCAAATGTCATAGATGCAAGGACCACAACAAATACGTTAGGTGGTTTTCACAACACAGGCCTATCCCTTAGATAGATCCAAATATACCAGTGTTGATATTACGAGTGTTATGATCAAATGATGAGGCTAAGGATAGAAGAAATGAGGAGGATGATGAGGGGGATGAGGAGGATGAGGAGTATGACATCACTGATTCAAGCAGTGAGGATGGGGATGATGAGGATGACGATAGTCCAGATGCTATGCCTATACAAGTAGAGGAGGACAGAGAGGCTCCACTAGATGATGAGGATAGATAGGATTCTGAGTATACCACAATATCCTATATAAGACAAATAACAAGTTGATAAAGGAAAAAATTATTTTGTTGGATTGATAGGATAAGTTTGATTAGATTGATTGCTAGCATGATTAAATAGTTTATATGTTGATGCATGATTTTGTTAAGCACAATGTTTGACAAGTCTTTAGATTGTGTCTTCTAAAATGTTTGTCTTGTCTCTGGGGACAATTTATTGAAAACAAGGAAAAAATTTACGTACAAATTTACTACTAATTTTGAAGATTTCATTTTTTAAATTTTTGGGATTTTTGAAATATTTGATTTCTTGTACTTTTTTACTTGGGCATTTTTCAAAAAAAATTCTTGAAAGTTTTTTAGGACTTTTTATGATTTTTTTGAATTTTTTTTAGGGCATTAATATTTACGGGTATGTGTAGGATCATGGTATACCAAAACGTGGTGATGTGAAAAAATACACTTTTCACTCATCCAAAAGTACACTAAAAAGTTTGTTGACTTTTTAGTAGGCATGGGTGTTAGTACACATGGCCAAGCCAAAAGCCAAAGCACAAGCCTAATCAGATATCCGATAATATCGAGTATCCGATATTATCAGATATCTGATTTTTGCTAGTAAATTATATTTGTTGCCCACAACCGCATTCAACATTTTCATTTTGAAAATGTTGAACATAGCTTTAGGGGTTTCCAATATCCGATAGAATCTCATATCTGATTTTCTCAACATCAATAGGTAAGTTAAATTTTTAAGTTTGTATTATTTTAATTTTTTTTAAATTAAAATTTGTAGTTTTTTATATAAAAACTAGGGTTTAAATGATATTTTTTATTATTTTTAAAAATTGATTGTAATTGTCTATTTGGGTTCTAACTATAATAAAACATGGACTCAAATCAATCAGAAACCCCTCCTAATGATCCTGCAAAATAATCCAAAACCACCTCCAAACAATACCCCACTTTTAGAAGATGAACCAGTCTCAAACCCTCGTCATTTAGAGGATCTCATAAGAGACAATCTAAATCAGCTTAGAGGATATCATACCACATATGCTAATATCCCCACATTACACCCCATGTTTTCCACATTGAACTCCATTATTGAAAACATGGAGAAACTTACAGAGCAACATAATGATGCACTTCTTTGGCATGATTCCATGCATGCCCAGTTTAATGTTGGGCTTGACTATGATCAAGTTATGAACCTAAACATAACAAAACATGACATATGTAATATTTTTGTGGATCCCAAAACTAGTTTAAAAGTGGACCCTAAAAAACCCAAGTTGTCAATTAAATGGTGCACAAATGATGCAATACGTGACAACTTTTGGGACCACTGGTGGATGGTTTTTGATAGACCACCTCACAACAATTTGGATGTCCCATTTTATTTTATTAAAAGATTATATGCTGAATTTGTGCTCGGTCACAAGGTAAATTATTGGAGTATGAGACCAAACCAAGGTGTAGGCTTAGGCATTCCTCTGGATAGGCCATGGGCACACCAGGTGAAATCCCACACATATGCCCCCCCTCCCAAGATTTCACCACCTCCTATAGTGCAGCATCCTGATATTATTGCTAAGGCTGACTCACAGATTAATCGAGCCATTCACACCTTGACTGATATGCTGGTTACGCAGAGTGTGGCATTGTTGTTTCCTCATCCTGATGCTTCTGGCCCTTCCACATCCTCCATGAGCTCATATATTTGTGTCCCCCACACTTGCATTATGTGAAAGAATCTGTGCTTAGGTCTCCTGAATGATAGTGATGCATATAACTACATCTTTGAGGTAGATGATACTACATAACACACTACAGGCACTGAAGTACCTCATGACGATGTGCATAAGGGGCATAGAGAGCCATGGACTCCTACTATTATGGCAAGGGTAAACAATTCACTTTTTACATTGTACTTAATTTTAAATGTTTATATTTTTAGTAGAATTTTCTTATAATGATTTCCCACTTATGTTTTTTTATGTGTTATATTTATGTTCAGTTGATGATAGAGGAGGAGATGGCACAGGTGGAGCGGTCCACGCTTTTGGCCATTCATTTGGCCTTGACACTTCCACTATACATATGTTTTAATGTACTCATTGGTTTCCTTAAATTATTATAATATTATATGTACATGTGTTTTCTAATTTTTACAATCATCTTATTACATACTGATGCATGTGTCACCAGTTGCCACGAGGGACAATGTGAGGGGGTTCAGGTGTCAGGTGTTGACAAGGGGAAGGTAATTAATTAATTGGTGCAAGAGCACACCTAGGCTAACCTCCATGGTTTAGTTGTTTTGGCTTGTACCTAAAATTAGCCAATTCAAGAAGGTTGTTTTTTGTTTTAAGACCTTAGAAGGTCATTGCAATGTGTGATAGGTGAGTTAGTCATTAGGACTAAAGTCACCAAATTAGTCATTGTTAGTAGTTTTAATTCTTAGTGTTAGAAGCTTAAAGTTGAGATAGAGTTTTCAATGTGTCTTAAACACATAAATGATGTAATGGAGATGCCTTGAGGCCATTTATGATTTAGTTCCTCAGAATCTAGAAAGGTTAGTAGTACTAAGAAATAGGATGATGGCATGAAGGTAATATGCCAAATGTTGTTAAAAAAGTTGTCATGACAACATTTGCAATTATTGCAAATGTTGCATGAAACTCGGTTACCTTGGATCCCCAAAAGAATAGGAAGTGGGAGATCAGCTAACAAGCCCTAGAATCGTGGAGATGGCATCTAATATCATCTAAGACTCAAATCTTGAGGTTAGAGTGATTGATTGTAATAGTTTGAGTATAGTAATACAGCTCTGCAACTCTGTTTGAGAGAAGATCCTGAGCTTTTGGTGTGACAATGTTATGTAATGAATTGAAAGACTCAACTTGGTGATTTTTTAGTGTTTTTTAGGTTTTTCTAAGACTTTTTCTTTTATAAATATAGTTTATTAGAGTAGATTTATTGTGTTGAATAAATTGTTCTTTGTTTAGGGTCTTCACTAGTCCTGTCCTGACCAGTCTATGCATCTATGGCTCCACCATGAAATCTAGCCATGGGAATGTCCTAAGGATGGATGGAAATGTTAGGGGAGTTACTATCCTATACATATTTAGGATTAGGATTCATGGGAAGATGGAGAACTATTTTTACTACTAAGCCCTAGGCGAGCAGACAGTGCCCAGTTAGAGGTTTAGGATTGAAGAAGAGAAGATTTCTTGCAAGGTAGAGAGGTACTGTATGATACAGGTACAATTTTAGGTAGGATTTTATCATATCCTAACATGATATGAGGATTTATTCCATACCAATCCATTAGATCAAGTTTTGAGTGAGATTCATACAAGGATACAGTCAGTCCTAGAAAATAGGTCTTTTAGCCCTATTTGTTGCAGTTTGTAGGAAGGCAGTGTATAGAGGCTACCAAGTCCTAAAACTTTCAAAATATTTAGAAAAAGCCAAAAGGGTATCCAAATCCCTAATTGGTTTCCTAGGCTGTTTGAAGAGTTTTGGAAATAAGTGACAAAAGCCTCTGCAAAAGGCTACAAGGAAATAGGCCTAATTAGGCCTTTTCAAGGTGGAATCTTGAACCCGGTGGAAAAGGGCTTGAAGACCCAATAAAATGGATTCAAATGTGAACATTGGGAATTTTTTTATGATAATGGACACCCCTTCAATGAAGAATGAATTTTGTGAGGAGATAGCACTTAGAGCTTACTAAGTGTAGGAGAAGAAGTGAAGTATCTACATGGTGTTAGTCCTTCAAGGTGAAGCACAAGTTGATTGGCTCTTGGAGTGGAGCTTGAGAATGCCTTAGTTAATCACCTAAGTCATTGGGTAGATCCTAGAGAAGATTAGGATCATAGTGGAGACAAGCTAGGTCTCTTGGTAGATGTGCAAGAAAGCCTTGGAACACTCACATCAGTAATTTAGTTTGTTTATGCATACATGTATACTTGTCAGTTGTGCATACTCATTTTTAATTTACATGGTTTATTTGACAGAGGGTGGCATTTGATGATTTCATGAGACCCTTTTTCCATGATAGAGTCACATGCATCTCAATTCACTGTGATAGCCCCACAGTGCGTATATTTCTAAAGTTATTTGTGTGTATTTTACTATCAAGTATATATAATATTATGAAGTCATGATTGTATGAAGTATCTATTTAAATTTTGTAGGTCACCCCTAGTTTGATGGAGGTAGAACACCAAGGGTTTGTATCGATGATGACTCAGCCAACATTTCCTGAAGAAAGTTCAACACAAGTAAGTTTTAATGTTACTTCAGTTATTTTGTAAACACATATTTGCTACCAAGGATTTAACATTAAATAGTATAACTCGTAGATTAATCTTGTAATCACCTAAAAATGGACAAAGATCAAACCAAATCAAATCAAGGACATAATTGAATCACAATGCACAATTAGCCAATCAAAATTAAAATCAAGTCTTAATTCAAGATTAATCAAAATTGAGAGAATTTTAATCAAGTGTAATCAAATCAAAATACAATTAAATCAAATAATTGTATAGTCTTGGATTAAATTAAATTCAACCCATTCAAGGGGTACATGGCTAAAATAAATCAATTAAATCAATTAATAAATATCAATTACTCTCAACAACCCAAAAGGAGAGGAAATCCAGGAAACCAATGAGATTTGAGAAAAGACATTCACATGGATCAAGGCAAATTGAATCTCAATCACTCAAAGTGAAAGAGAATCTTAGCCAGCCATCTTGTCTACTTGTCCCAAGCTTTGATGACACAAAATTTTCTTTGTCTTCAAAGGGTGGAACCAGGGACTCAACCAAGGGGGTGACCCCCCAATAGTGGGTTACACTTTTTTAGACATGCTGATTTTTGCTGAAATAATAGATTTTTAATAAAATATGATTATTTAAGCCTTGAAAGGTTTCATTTGAAGGAATTAATTATAAATGGTTAGCTCAAAGCCTCTTAGATAAAAAAAAACATTGATATAACATCTATACTCCTCATGCATACCTACAATGGAGTCTCCTTCGCACCTATTAAAATGTTGACAAAAAATCACTTCGACTTTATCTTTTGGCAGATCAAATGATTCCATTTGAATAACTTATCTATGTAGTAATGTACTACTGATAAAACTCTTTCCAATGATTATAATTTTAATACATATTAAGTTTATTATGACTTTATATTTTTATTTTTACTAAACATAGATATTTCACCGTATGTCTACCTCTATGTTTGATGCTTATGGAAAAATAGTAAATGAGAGAAAAAAAATTTTAAAAAATATCTATGCCCTAGGTATTGAAGTTATCTTTCTATCTAAAAAAATTAAAAATAAATTAGACAAATATGTAACAAGTTATAAGCTATGTAGTCAAGGTATGTCAAAATTACGATTTAGTCAACTTCAAACGTTAATAAAATATGAAATACTCATGATAATATTATAAAACCAATTGAATTCCCTCCATGTGGATGTTAAAAAACTAAATTTGAAAGAATCATATTAATATCTATTTTAGAAAAAAAGTTATGCTCTATGAAAACAATGTAACTCTTTGAGAATGACATTTTTAGACACCTACCAGTTTTCGTGGGAGAAAGAAAAAACAAATAAAATAAATTCAAAAATAAAAATAAAAAATATATTTATAATCTAGAGAGAAAATTTTAAAATACTCTAATTTACTTCATCTTCCGATTCCAAACAGTTTAAGGAGAATATGCATTCGAATCTGATTTTTTTTTCAAAATGTAGAGTTCAGTGTCCATTCAGGCAAAAAAGTGTAACCCACTATTGTGGGTTCACCCAAGGCTTAATCATGATCAAACACAACTACACCCCCTACCATTGGAAAATGTATAAAAGGAAGATCAAAATCCTTCATTATGATCAACCACACATCTGAGAATTGCATTGAACCTCTTGCAATTTGAGTTTAGAAAGGCATTTGAGAGCTTAATTAGCATTTACTTTGATAATTGTTAGCAATAGCTTGTTTATCTTTATCATTCTCATTATAGGACTGTCATTAACGGAAGCTTGCTGAGAGCTTATTCATTAACATCTTAGTTAGAGAGCCATAGGATGCTCAATTAATCATTAATTTGATATAGTTTGCTCTATTACTTTGTGGTTTAACTTAGTTACTATTTCAATTATTGATGATTAACCTTAATTCGATGAAGATACTTTTCTTAGTATACAAATGTCATGTTCACAAACATATACAGGTCGGAGTCGACATTGGTGGCATTGTTCCTTCGCTACCAAGGACATATATTAGGTCTCATGTCCTCTTGAGGGGACAGAGAGATGATGTACATGAGAGTTCAATTTTAGTTTAAATTTTATTTATTATTGTTGACTATGAATTTGAATTTTTATTTTTTATTTGTAGAAACCATATAAATTAAGTAATCTAACTCGGGGTTTCACTTTTGTGTTTGAATGCAGGATCCATCAAAGCCAAAGAGGACTTCAAAGAGGCTGCATTTTGATGATCCACCAGTAGAATAGGATGTCCTAGAAATATTTGTAGTTTAACTTCTTATTTTGAGATGTCATATGACACATTCTGAGATTGCGTATGCCACATTGTATCTAGATATGTTTATTTTGTAAATATGTATAGAATTATTGTTCATTTTGATATATATGAAACTTGATATTCGATCCAATTTGTTAATTGTGTGTTCATTTATTCATTGTTAGTATGTAAATATGCTTCTGTTTATGTACTCATGTGTAAAATTTATTCCTTAAGTATATTCATTTATATTCAAGTACATTCTTCATAACCTAAATTCATGTACATGGGCTACATGCATGACTTAAGTGAATTCATGTGTATGCTTTATAATCTATGTGCTACATGTATGGTTCATGACTTAAGAAGATTTATGTGTACCCTTTATGTGCTATGTTTGTTCACATGTACAATTCATCATTTAAGTGAATTCAAAATTTATGTGCTACATTGTATTCCTGTGTATCTAATGCTCTCAACCAAGCAAATCCTTCAAAGTTCACTTCACAAATCTACTGATCACCTTATCAAATCAAATCTTATGCAATGTATCAGGTTAGAACTCTATTATACATGTCAAAGATACATCATTCCATGAGAATCAATAAGAACATTCATGGAATGATGCTTATACATCAATATTTTGTCAAACTGTTATTGATAAAATAATGATCTATCATTCTAGGTACCAAACCCTCCTTTCTAGGGTCTGTAGGTCAGGACTTGTTCAAAAAGACTCTTGCAAATCTCTCTAGATCCCGCTAATGTATCTAACACATCCCTATGGACCCCAATAGCATAGATCCATCACAAAATATACTCATCCATTAGAGTATATGCTCGCAACAATGACTGGTGTTTCTTCATGCACCTTCAATCAGTATTTACCTCCATTTGTGGTCTCTCCACCACCATATATCCTGCATATCCCTACAACCAAACACTATTGTAGAAGACACTAGTTGATTCCTTTCCTTCAAATTCCAATGAAATGATGGAATATGGACATGGAAGTGATAACAAGACAATAGACAATCAATTTGCTCCATTTCAAATCACAGACACATTCCGCAATTCATTCAAATGACCATCCTTGGTCTCTTTACATTTTCCAATGACCCTTTATGGTCATGTCCCCATATCCCTTGGAGTAGAAACATTTTTCCATTGTGGGCACAAAATGATGCTTCCATCACGTCTGGTTGGGTAGGTTTACCCTAGGAATGGTCCCACTTTGCCTCTTGACACACTATAATACTTTCCATCATATGCAATGGTGCTTAGTAGACCTTGGGAACACTTTAGTCCAGCATCTTCATGAACGTTCTACTGAATTCATGTTCCAAAAAAGGATGTCACTAGTGTTTACCCACCCAACAAGAGCTAATGGCACAAACCATTTGGTGCCAGGACAAACGGTTTGGAAGAAACCTAGTGGTGCAACTTTCAACTGACCCTCACTATAAGTTTTGGCATCAAGTCAAACTATCGTGCCAAATTCAAAAAAATTCAAATCTCCCAAAATGGAGAGAGGTTATTGTAGGGCTCATAAACATAGTCGTGTAGCATCTCACAAATCACTGATACCTCTCATGGGGTCTAAGATACGAGCCTCGAAAGATCGATGCCCAATCATGCTTAGTGCACCTTGGGGGAACTTTGGTTCATCATGGTGATGAATGTTATACTAACTCAGTGGTCCAAACAGGGTTGTCACTAGCATTTACCCTCCCAACTAGAGCTAATGGTGTAGACCATTCGGTGCTGGGATGAATGGTTTGGAAGAAACCTAGTGGTGCAACTTTCAACTGACCCTCACTACAATTTTTCATATCAAGCAAGACTGGCATGCCAAATTCAAAAAAATTTGAATCTCCCAGAATGGAGAGAGGTTATTGTAGGCCTCATAAACATGGTCTTGTAGCATCTCACCATTTTTTGATAACTCTCATGGGGTCTGAGATACGAGCCTCAAAAGATTGCTGCCCAATCGTGCTTAGTACACCTTGGGGACACTTTGGTCCGACATGGTTGCAAACATTCTAGTGACTGAGTGGTTGAAATGGGGTTGTCACTAGAGTTTACCTGCCTAATCAAAGCTAATGGCACAAACCATTTAGTGTCATGATACATGGTTTAGAAGAAACCCAGTGGTGCAACTTTCAACTGACCCTAACTGCAAGTTTTGACATCAAGTGAGATTGGCGTGCCAAATTCGAACAAATTCAAATCTCCTAGAATGGAGAGAGGTTATTGTAGACCTCATAAACATGGTCTTGTAGCATCTCATGGTTTTTCAATCCCTCTCACAGGGTCTGAGATACAAGCCTCAAAAGATCACTACCCAATCGTGCTTAGTGCACCTTGGGGACAATTTGTTCTCGCATGGTCGCGAACATTCTAGTGACACAATGGTCAAAAAGAGGTTGTCACTAGAATTTACACACCCAGCTAGAGATAATGTCACAGTCCATTTGGTGACTAGATGCAATCCTTCAACACTATCCCTTCACCCTAGGGAATCACCATTTTACTTTAGACACATTTGACCAATTTTGACTCAATGACTCCAACTATTACATCATTTGACGATACAAATGTACATGGAATTAAGAAAATACAAATGTAAGGATACAAAATTAAGATGATACAAATATAAGGATACAACATTCATAGTAAGGAAACACAATTTTTGCACAATACATGGCATTAAGATGATACAAATGTGGGCTCTTAATATTTGCAAATCAACCCCATGGGCTCTTCTATATTTCAAATTTTGCATCTAAAATATGCACATTATATTTGATTTTTGTTTTATATATACAAAAGTTTACATCTAAATATGCACATTAAAGTCGATTGTTGTTCTTATATACAAAATTTGGCATCTAATTATGCACATTACATTCAATTGTTATTTTTATATACAAAATCTTAGATACACAACAATATATAAAAAATAAGGGTCCTTTCCACTCCTAAAGTGTATAAGTTTAACACATGGTACTTGATGACATCTACATTCCAATCCCTGCATTTGGAAAGAAAAATAAAAGTTAATAGAGAATATAAGAATTTTATATAGGTTGACAAAAAGAATATGAATGTATAAGTAACCAAATGAACCAAAGAACATGACTAGCCAATGCATAGTGAAGTTTACCATCATAAAAGATGGGATAATCAAATGCATACCTCAATCTTCTATATCTATCATATATGTATCCAAGCATTTACAATCCACATATAGAACCAAGTTTATTGGCTCAAACAAATAAAGGAAAAAACTATAATTAATATATTCAATGTAATCATAATAAACATGGGAAAACCTTGCAACTTGAGTTGAACTTACCTATTGAAGTGTGCCTGAAGGGTCATCTCTTTGCTTGAGGGTATACAATATTGCTTCATGATCAACAGTACTAATAGTCCAAAGTTCCTTTTTTTTTGGTTTTCCTTGATGTTTCAACAACTTAACATTGGCTTCTATAACAAGGTGTGAATACATGAGAATGGTTTTATGCTTCTCATAGTCTTCAAACACAGGAATGCCATTATTTCTAATCATATATGTGTGCAACCATGTTCCCACAACAACATGTGATCCTGTTAGATATGTGAACATATCATCATCTCTCATCAGTTGTGCAAGTTTTTTCTTTCCTCGTACACAATGTGCTAACCAGTAATCTGATCTCTCATCATTCCCTTGTGATGCAACCAATGCAAAAACATGTCCTAGTTGTAGAAGATCTGAAAGATGGTCACGTAGTTAAGTGAACAATCCATGTGATCATTTATTATAGAGACTATGATAAATAAAGGAGTTAGATAATGTGAAACCCATGTGTCAACCCACTCACTTGACTCACACTGATCCCAATCACACTGAAGACACCAATTAGTCATTGTTAGTAGTTTTTAAATTTCTTAGTCTTAGAAGCTTAAAGGTTAGATTGGAGTCTTAAATGTGTTCTAAACACATGAATGATGTAAGAAAGATGCCATGAGGCCATTAATGGAGTTGGTTCCTTGAGATATAGAAGATAGAGGCCCTAAGAGTTAGGAAGATGACATAATGACAAAGATGCCAAATGTTGTTACAAAGTTGTCATGACAACATTTGTAATAATGGAAAATGTTGCATGCAACTCGACAAAATTGGATCCCCTCAAAGGTAGGAGTGGGAGATTAACCAAAATGCCTAAAAACATGGAGGAAAGGATCTTGGACTCATAGAGGCTCAAAATTCAAGACAGTCAGTCATTGTAACTAATTTTCTGACTAGAAAGAGCTCTGCAATTCTGGTTATGTGAAGAGCCTGAGCATTTCATTGTGAAAGTGTGATTATATGGTTTGAAGCTTGGAGATTATCTTTGGATTTGAATAGTGTAGGATGTTTTAAGACTTTTCTTTTTCAGTGTGTTAGTGGTTTTGAGTTAGTATTCTAGTTGTAGGAAAATAAGTTTGAACTAGACAGTGTGCTGGTTCCTTTTAGACTATTTTTGCTTTCATGGCTCCCACTTGAGATTCAACCCTTGAAACCTAAAAAAGGTGGATGAATCTTAGAGTGGATCCTTTTTAAATAATGTATATAGAGGTAGGAGACTAGGGAATTAAGGTTTTTATTTTAAATGTCAAGCCCTAGGGGAGCTAGGAGAGCCTGGTTAGAGGTTAGACAGTGATCATTGGAAGAGTATATGTAGGGGAGAGAAGTACTGTAAAAAAAAAGTATAGTTCCAAGTAGGGTATAGACATATCCTAACATGCTAGAAGGATTGAGGTTCTATCAATCCACTAGACCAAGTTTTGAGTGAGAAATCAGTGAGGTCCTAGTAAATAGGTCTTTTAGCCCTATTTGGCCTAGATTGGAGGAAGCCAGTGTAAGGAGGCCATCATGATAAAAAAACCTTTAGAATCATTCATAAAATCCAAAAGGGTATCTAAATGTGGGATTATATTTTCAACTTGTTTGGAAAGTTTTTGCAAGAAGTGGAAAAAGGTCTCTAGCAAAGGCTACAAGGAAATAGGCCCAAATTAGGCCTCCTCATGGTGAAACCTTGAACCCAAAAAGTAAAGACTTGAAGATACTTCTAAATGGATCTAAATGAGATAAAATGGAATGTTTCCATGATGTTAGACATCCCTACAATGAAATTGGATGTTTGTGAGGAGATGGCACTTAGATCCTTCTAAGTGTAGGAGAAGAAGTGAAGTATCTACATGGTGTTAGTCCTTCAAGGTGAAGCACAAGGTATTGGAATCTTGGAGAGGATCTAGATAATGCCTTAGTTAATCATCTAAGCCTTTGGGAGATCCTAGAGAAGATTAGGGTCATTGGTAGAGACAAGCTAGGTCTCTTGGAATTTGTGCAAGCAAACCTTGGAACACTCACATCATATTGGTATCAGAGCTTGATTTGATCAACCTTGTGGTTGATGTTGCAACCTACTGAATCGATAGGAGAGAATACACTAGTGGGATCAATGGAAGATAAACCCATGGTGACTAATTCTGAGTTAGCCAAGAAGGTAGAAGAACAAGAAGAGGATAATCAGTTGCTAAGGGAAAGATTATCCCAAATGGAGCAGCTCTTGGGTGAAGTCCAAGACAAAGTTGATAAGGTCAAAGATAAAATTGATCAAAACGAAGAGAAAGAAGCAAGGGAAAAGGAATTGGAATTAGAGGAGGAAGCTCCCACACCTGACCCTATTCTTCCTGAAGAACCCTTCGTGAAGGCACTAAAGGCCTTGAGTGGCAAAGCTTTGGAGGGTGTGTCACTATTCAGTGGACAAATGGATCCAGATTTAGTTGTGGATTGGATAGACAACATAGAGAATCACTTTGAATGTGATGGTATCTCAGTGGCCCAAAAATTTGTGGTGGCCAAGTCAAGGTTGAGAGGTTCATCTCTCACATGGTGGAAGTTTGTGCAAACTAGAACAAAAAAAGATGGAAAGGGTCCTATAGTTATATGCAAGGGAATGGTAACTAAAGTGAAGCAAACCTACCTTTCTAATGATTATGAAGTTCAGCTACCTAGGAGGAGACACAATCTTAGACAAAAATATTTGGATGTCCAAGCATATACCGAAGAGTTGCAAAATTTGTGCTTAAGATCAAAGGTGGTTGAGGATGAAAGCATCAAGCTAGCAAGGTATTTGAATGGACTTAAATGGTCTATTCAAGAAGACATGAGTCTTGTGAACTTCAAAACCATCCACAAATGCTATCAAATGGCCTTGAAGATAGAGAACAAAAGAAAAATGAAACAAGAACAAACCTCCAAAGGTAGAGGTAAAGGAAGAGACAATAAAGGACAAAGAGGTGGCTATGGTGGAAGGAGTTCAGAGTAAAAGGCTCAAGGAGAAATCAAATTTAGTGAGAAGTAAGAGGGAAGTTCTAGTAGAGGTGGTAGAGGTAGGAGCTCTAGCTTTAGAGGAAGAAGTGGTGAACAAGGAAGAGGCAACTACTTTGCCAATATGAAATGTTAGCATTGCAATCAAATGGGGCACCCTGCCTATAACTGTCTAGAGAAGGGTAGTACTTCTCAAGGAGGTGATAAGAGAACTAATTTAGTTCATGATGAGACAAATGCAGTAGAGAAACATTTTGAAGTACCATTGAATTTAGAGGAAGGTGAATACCACATGATGAGGAGAACTTTGATCAAGGAACTGGTTAAAGAAGAACCAAGCCAAAGAAGGTCCCTGTTTAGGATAAAGTTTAAGATGATGGGGAAAGTATGTAGAGTCATCATTGACTTAGGGTCTACTAACAATATTTTGTCAGAGGAAGCAGTCAAAAAGCTAAAGTTGACAAGGATAACCCACACCAATCCTTACAAGGTCACATGGCTCAATAAAGGCCAACATGTGTTAGTAAATGAATAAGCATGGGTAGAGCTCTCAATTGGAAGGTATAAGGACAAAGTTTTGTGTGATGTGTTACCTATGGATGCATGTCACTTTCTCCTAGGTAGACCATGGCAATTTGATCATAAAGCTATGCATGATAGAGGGAAGAACTCCTATACATTCAAGAAAGACAATGTGACTTTCAAAATTCACTCACTATTGGAGGATGCAAAGGTGAAGACATCAGGTCCTAATGTACTCATGGTTGGTGAAAAAGAGTTCTTAGAAGCCATGGAAGAGAGTGAAGGGGTTGGATTTGCATTGGTGTTGAGACCATGGGGGGTAGATGAGGGTAAGGGAGCTAAGAAGATAGAGTTACCTAAGGAGTTGCAAAGCATGTTGCAGACTTATAAAGGTATAGTAAGTGATGGGAAACCATCCACCTTACCCCATAAAAGAGCCATAAGTCATAGGATAGACTTTATACCAAGAGCTACCCTTCCCAATAAGGCAGCCTACAAGATGACCCCTCAAAAAAATGAGGAAATTGCTAGACAAATACAAGATCTCCTAAACCAAGGTCTCATTAGAAAGAGTATTAGTCCATGTGTCATACCCACTATCCTTTCACCTAAGAAAGGAGGAACTTGGAGGCTTTGTACTGATTCAAGGGCTATTAATAGGATAACCATAAGGTATAGGTTCCCTATCCCTAGGATTAAAGACCTAATGGATTGTCTAGGTGAAGCCAAGTACTATAGCAAGATAGACTTGAAGAGTGGCTATCACCAAATTAGGATACATGAAGGAGATGAGTGGAAAACAACCTTCAAAACTAATGAAGGTTTGTATGAATGGCTTGTCATATCATTTGGACTATCCAATGCCCCCTCTACATTCATGAGGCTCGTGAATAAAGTCCTCAAAGACTACATTGGAAAATTTGTAGTGGTATATCTTGATGATATCCTAATTTATAGAAAAACAAGAGGTGAGCACCTAGAACACCTTGAGACTATTTTCAAGAAGCTAGATGATGAGAAGCTGATGATCAACTTGGAGAAGTGTGAGTTCGTCAAGACAGAGCTAGTGTACATTGGATTTATTCTATCACATGGTAATCTGAAAATGGATATTAGTAAGTTGGAAGCCATCATAAATTGGCCTACTCCAAGGACATCAACAAAGGTAAGGAGTTTTCATGGCCTTTCTCAATACTATAAGAAGTTTATAAGGAAATTTAGTGCTATTTGTGCTCCTATGTTGGATACTATTAAAGGAGGTATGAAGACTAAGTTTGTATGGAATGAGCAAGCTAATAAGAGCTTTGAGTTGTTCAAGGAAAAGATAGCTACCCAACTTTTTTTCATCTTGCCAACCTTTGAGAAGCTATTCACCATAGAGTGTGATGCTAGCAATGTGGCTATTGGAGCTGTTTTAAGCCAAGAGGGTAGACCGGTGGCTTTTCATTCAGAGAAGCCAAGTGAAGCCAAGAAGAAGTACCCTTCTTATGACCTTGAGATCTATGCATTGGTTCAGGCTTTAAGGAAATGGAGGCACTATTTGCTTCCCAAGGAATTCACAGTGTATTTAGACAACCAAGCTCTAAGTTTTTTAAATTCTCAAGAGAAATTGAGTCACAAGCACATGAAGTGGGTTGAATAGCTGCAATCTTACACTTTCAATATCAAGCACAAGAAAGGAGTACTCAAAAAGGTGGCAAATGCCTTGAGTAGGAGAGCTCTTACAATCCAAGAAATTTAGTTGAAGAGCGTGGGAATAGATCATTTCAAGGATCTATATGCAGATGATGAATATTTTGCAGACATTTATAAGGTATGTGCTGAATACAAGAATCATTTTCATAGAAAATATGTTGAATACACTTTGCAAAGTGATCTCTTATTTAAATGGAATCAATTATGTGTTCCTATAGGCTCTATTAGAGAGAATTTTATTCAAGAAAAGCATAATGGTGCATTGATGGTCACTTTGGGATCACTAAGACTCAATAACTTATTCAAAGGTTCTATTATTGGCCAAGGATGAATCTTGATGTTAGGAGGTATGTGGAAAGTTTTATACTATGTCAAAAGGCCAAGGGAACTTCTTCAAATGTAGGCCTATATCAACCACTACCTATTCCTACTAGGCCATGGGAATGCTTGACAAGACAAGGCATGGATAGTGTTTATGTAGTTGTGGATAGATTCAAAAAGATGGCTCACTTTGTGCCATGCAAGACAACTAATGATGCTAGTCAAATAGCCTCTCTCCTCTTCAAGGAGATAGTAAGAATTCATGGGTTACCTATGAGTATTGTGTCAGATAGAGAAACCAAGTTTATGAGTCATTTTTGGAAGAATCTTTGACAAAGATTGTGCACTAATTTATCATTTGTATCTTCATACCATCCTCAAATTGATTGTTAGACCGAGGTTGTCAATAGAAGCCTTGGAAATCTATTAAGGTGTTTGACCAGGAGTATGGTCCATAATGGGATCAGTTGATTGACCAAGCTGAGTATGCATACAATGATACTATAAATACATCCACAGGGAAGAGTCCCTTTGAAATAGTATATCATCTACATCCTAGAGGAGTGTATGAGCTAAGAGACTTAAAGGATGGAGTGAAGGGAAGTGGATATGCTGATGACTTTTCTTATGCAATACAGGAGATACATGATACAATCAAGAAGACTTTGACAAGAACACCATGAAGCATAAGATCAAGGTGGATGAGAGTAGAAGAGAAGAGAAGTTCAATGTGGGAGACTTGGTGATGGTACATCTAAACATGTCTAGACTTCAAAAAGTAGTCCCTCACAAGTTGCAGATGAGGAGGATAGGTCCCTTCCTATCTTGGCAAAGTATGGGAACAATGCTTTTAGAGTGGAGCTACTGAAAGACAGTGGATTGTCCCCTATCTTCAACATTGTAGACCAGGTTCATTACAAAGGACCACCACTAGACATGGATCATAGCCTCAATGTAGTCATCCATGATGTGGATGCACTCCAACTACCTTCAGCTATAGTCAAAAAGGTTGATAGCATACTTGATACTAGGGTCTACAAAAAGACTAGAACTAAGGAATACAAGGAACACTTCATCAAGTGGCATGGTCAATCAGATGTTGATGTTGTATAGGTTAAAGAATCAAAGTTTAAGAAGATGGGGATTGATCCTACTTTACTCAATCCAAGGGTAGATTGAACTCTTTTTGGGGGGGGAGGATGGTGCAGGAGCACACCTAGGCTAACCTCCATAGTTATGCTATTTTGGCTTGTATCTAACATTGGCCAAGTTAGAGTAGTATGAGTTTGTTTCAGACCTTAAAAGGTCATTGCTATGTAGACTATGTGAGTTAGTCATTAGGACAAAGGTCACCAATTAGTCATTGTTAGTAGTTTCTAAATTTCTTAGTCTTAGAAGCTTAAAGGCTGGATTAGAGTCTTAAATGTGTTATAAACACATGAATGATGTTATAAATATTCCATGAGGCCATTAATAGAGTTTGTTTCTTGAGATATAGGAGATAGAGGCCCTAAGAGTTTGGAAGATAGCATAATGGCAAAGATGCCAAATGTTGTTACAAAGTTGTCATGACAACATTTGCAATAATGGAAAATGTTGCATGAAACTTGACAACATTGGACCCCCTCAAAGGTAGGAGTGGGAGATTAACAAAAAGGCCTAAAAACATGGAGGAAGGCATCTTGGAATCATAGAGGCTTGAAATTCAAGAGATTCAGGCATTGCAACTAAGTTTGTGAATAGAAAGAGCTCTGCAATTCTAGTTATATGAAGAACCCGAGCATTTCATTGTGACGGTGTGATTATATGGTTTGAAGCTTGGAGATTAGCTTTGGATTTGAATAGTGTAGGATATTTTAAGACTTTTCTTTTGAATTTGTTAGTGGTTTTGAGTTAGTCTTCTAGTTGTAGGATAATAAGTTTTAACTAGATAATGTGTTGGTTCATTTTAGACTATTTTCTCTTTCATGGCTCCCACTTGAGATTCAACCCTTGAAACCTTGAAAAGGTTGATGAATC
Organism: Chamaecyparis obtusa; assembly: GCA_027943335.1. NCBI lineage: Eukaryota > Viridiplantae > Streptophyta > Pinopsida > Cupressales > Cupressaceae > Chamaecyparis > Chamaecyparis obtusa. Next base: position 941,373 of record BSBK01007939.1, read on the forward strand.
TTAGAGTGGAGAATTTTTACATAATGTATATAGAGGTAGGAGACTAGGGAAGTAAGGTGTCTATTTTAAATGTCAAGCCCTAGGCGAGCTAGGAGAGCCCAGTTAGAGGTTAGACAGTGATCATTGGAAGAGTATATGTAGGGGAGAGAAGTAATATATGGAAAAAGTAAAATTCAAGGTAGGCTATAGAAAAATCCTAACATGATAGAAGGATTGAGGTTCTATCAATCCATTAGACCAAGTTTTGAGTGAGAAATTAGTGAGGTCCTAGTAAATAGGTCTTTTAGCCCTATTTGGCATACATTGTAGGAAGCTAGTGTGTGGAGCCGATCATGCTCCAAAACCTTTAGAATCCTTCATAAAATCCAAAAGGGTATCCAAATGTTGGATTAGATTTTCAACTTTTTTGGAAAGTTTTTGCAAGAAGTGTAAAAGGTCTATGGTAAAGGCTACAAGGAAATAGGCCCAAATTAGGCCTCCTCATGGTGAAACCTTGAACCCGATAAGGAAAGGCTGAAGATCCTTCTAAATGGATCCAAATGAGAGAAAATGGAATTTTTCCATGATGTTAGACACCCTTGCAATGAAATTGGATGTTTGTGAGGAGATGGTACTTAGATCCTTCTAAGTGTAGGAGAAGAAGTGAAGTATCTACATGGTGTTAGTCCCTCAAGGTGAAGCACAAGGTGTTGGGCTCTTGGAGAGGAGCTAGAAAAGGCCTTAGTTAATCATCTAAGCCTTTGGGAGATCCTAGAGAAGATTAGGGTCATTGGTAGAGACAAGCTAGGTCTCTTGGAAGTTGTGCAAGAAATCCTTGGAACACTCACATGAATGGTCCATGTACTAGCATCTGAGCTTTGAAATGATTGAATTTTTTAAGAATCTTTCACAGTTTGATAATCCAACCTATCTCCTATTGTGCCTAACTCAACCAACCAAAAGAATATGTGCACCGCTGAATCAAGAGTCCCCCCTGTAACAATGCTAAAGTACAACAATCAATAATAGAATGAGAATCAAGGAGTTCTGCACCTGAAATCCTCAGTTGCTCCTTAACTAGAGTTCTATTTATGTATTCACCTGCTCCATCATGCTACCCTTTTCCATGACCGGCCTGAAAAAAACTCCAAATATGATGTACATCTCTCTCTACATGCATTCTACATAAGCAATAAAACATACGAGCATTTTTTAATTGACCTATGTAGTTATCTGACCAAATCAGATGTTTATCCATAGCAATATTATTTTCCTACACCCACTCAAAATAATTCTCAAAGCAATATTGGACATACTCGTGAGAGTGAAATCTATCATCACTCATATAAAAATGGTACTCTTTGATTATCTTTTATACATCTTTATGTACTATCAGGGGAATGTCTATATGTTATGTGCACAAAAATAGAAACTTGAATAGAATTTTAATATTGAGCTTGCAACTCATTTTGGGGCTGCAATGTATAGTTCTCTACAAAGTCAACAACTGATATAATAGTGCCAATCGGGAAAGTGTCCTTACACATCCTGAATTGTTGATCCAACCACTGAGACCTATGACTATGCCTTACATACTTGTAAAAAAGATTCTTTTGTAACCAACTCACATCTAGAGCCTTCACCTCCACTTTTCAATGTATATTTAATAGTTTCATATACCTTTTTGTGGACAATTGTCTTTCCAAAATCATGTTCCCAGCCCTCATGGAAAAATTCAACAAACTTCACTAGCCCACCACACTTTGAGCACTTGTCATTTAAGAAATATTTTCTATAAAAGAAACATCCATCATCTCTAGGATATAAAAAATAATCTAGCAAGTCTCTATGATTTTGGAAGAGCACTTTCACCACACTCCTCCAAAATTTCACTATTATGCAAAGTAGAATGATGGGATCGTAACAGTTCATGGTGCATTGAAAACTCCACATGATATTTGCAACGACAAGTATTTCAAATCTTAAGAGGCACACCAAAAAAGGCTTGAGCAATTCAAAAGCTCTTTGTGATTTTTGCAATGTTGGATGTGTCTCACAAATTTTTTTGAACCACATTGTTTGACTCACCTCCAAATAATGTTTGGAATGCGGGATGCGGTCTCGTATGCCAATTCTCAACTTCAAGACATCCTTCACATTTGGTGACACTCTTGAGTTAGATTGCCAAAATAGTTGAATTTGATCCTTCACACCATGGGTAAGCTTCTTATCACAATGTGAAAATCTCCCACCATAAGCCCATGTATCATTTTGAAGAGGATCATCAAGTCTTTCTCTTCTTGCAAGTTCTCTATCCAAAGTTTTACAATTTAGGTTCAAGTCAACACAAGTTTGTCTCATCAAACGAGCCTTTCTCAAATAATGACTTACTAAGGAGGTTGTAATAACCCTCCTAGTGGCTCTCTTATCTTTTTCTTTGGTAGTCTTCCCAATGGAATTGAGAGCACTAAAATGATTTCTCACAATAATAACATTCCTCTCCTTTTTCTTGTTCACACTAATCTTCAATTTGACTAGTATACGTCTCATATTTTGCATCTTTAGCAATTGCACAAATATTTGACATTGCTCAACCAACATATTGTGGCTAAAAAATTGATCAAAAAGTTTTGACACCCACAACCGAATGACTCTTTCTGATGTCTTGCCATCGAAATTGCTCATTATGTTCTCATCAATTTTAAGTAACCATTTAGTTGTTCTTGAAGGTCTCAATTTTGAAGTTTGTCTTTCTTCCTCCCAAGGGAATTCATTTCTCATATAATTTGGAGATGTGTTACATTGATTTGGTTCTTGTGTACTATTATCATTGTCAATTCCTTCATACTCAATCAGTGGATTTTCATTGTCAATGTGCACACTGCCATTGTCTACATCTACATGTTTATTTTCAAAACCTACATTTTCATCTTCAATCCCTACATTCTCATTTTCAATATTATTGTCATAAATCATTTCAAATTCATGTTCTTCTTCACTTGAAACCACATTTAAGGGTGGGCCTATGCCCACATCTTCCTTAATAGTTAACATACCTTATCTCTTGTTCTGATGGGCAACCCTATCCATTTCTCTATACACTTCAATCTCTTCATTTGTGAGTTTCCTCCTCCATTTATTCTTTCGACGACTACTACTCCCCATAGTGAGACCAAAAATGTGATGCAAAAACCTTTGGTAATAGTGAAATTCCAGCCAAGAAGGGGGAAAAAATAGTTTTTTGTCTTCTATAACTACAATCCCATGATTCTCTCTAGAAAAAACATGTTGCTCGGGCTGAGGGACCTAGAGAATAAACTTTTTACTTTTCAATGCCAGTAAAAAGAATCAAATATATGAATTTATCAGATATCTGAAATCTCCTACCCAAATTTTGCCAAAATCTCTCTCTCTCTCTCTCTCTCTCTCTCTCCCTTAGGTATTATTGAACATATAATATGAATATTTTAATAAATATTTAATAGTAATATTATACTATTATACAATAGAGAAAAAAATAATAATATAATAGAATACTAATATAAAAATTTATATAATACTAATGCTATGCTATTATCATTTAATATTTATAAAAAAAATTGTAATATATAACTTAAAATTGAAAAAAATACTCAACTCATTTAATATTAACATAAAAAAAAAAAAAATATGTAACTTAAAATTGAAAAAACCAATCAAAATGAAATGTTGAATTAGGTAGCAAATTTTGGATATTTGATATTATCGGATATCCGAAATTTTTAGATATCCGATTTTATCGGATATCCGATTAAGCTTGGTATTTGCCTTGGGCAATGCCAAACGTGAATGGTCAACCCTTAAGGCATGTTCACCAAATTTGTTTTGATCTCAAGACTTCGACCATGTAGCTGACGACCTTTTTTTCATCCGAATTTGATGAAATGAAAAGGGTTTCTTAAAGACATTATTAGCTTTCCATCGATATAATTGTTGTCAAATTTCAATTTTAGTAAGTAATTATTACAATTTTTTAATTGAGTTATCTTTAAAGTCCTAATTGACATACTGATTGAAAAAAAAACTATAACTTTCAAACCATTTAACCTTTTTAAAATTCGAAACATGCATCACATTCTATGCTTCACCTACTATAAGAAAAAAAAAAAAATTTAATTTTGTAAAGTTTAGAATTAGTTAAGGTGGTCAAACATGAGAGTTTTTTATTCTGAATAAGTTGTAGTAGAAAATTCATAATTAATTATTTATTTGAGAAAAAATTACACAAAAATATGTGTCACATCCAAGCATGAGTCTACTACTTATATCTAGAATCTTGTGAAAATATATCATCATTTTATTGTGATTAAGGTGGTTAGACATACACATACTTTTTATCTTTTTCCTAAAATTTTCATACTACTGCATTGAAATATAAAATTTTGAACTAGTTTAATTTTTTTTCAGCAAGGGCTAGTAGTTTAGAAACTACATTCAATTTCCTAGAGATTCTATTCTTACAAATTTTTCACATAAGGTTGATAAGATGTTCAACTTTTTACGTCAAGTTGACCAACCCTGATTTTCTAATTTTTCATTTCCACTTAAGGCCATAGTTTGGTATACCATGATCCTGCACATACCCTTACATGAGTAGGAATTTCTCTAGTTTCTATCAAGGAAAGGACATTATGGATTGGTGAATCGGTGGATAGATGGAGGCCAAAGGTTTCTTGGTATGTTTTGAAGTTGTTTGGATGACAAGGACCATCCACAAAATGGGATAACATGTTTATGTTGAGCTTAAGGATTGAATATGACAATGACAAGGTAATGAAATAGTGCACTGGATGACAAGTGATGCATAGGACTAGACATGTCAAGAGGTTTTTTAAGTATCTTTTTGTATTTTATGTCCTTATTTTATATCAAGGCCAAGAAAGGGATTGGAATAGGAAAATGATAGGATATGGATAGGAAAAGAAAGATCAATAACGAACAAGGGTAGTGGATATGTATAAAAGGATATGATAATATAGGCATTAATATAGACCAAAAGGATGAGGACAAAATAGGAAACACAGACCAAAGGGATGTGGGTAATATAATGTAGATCATACATGTGATGCTTCTCAAGAGATCCATAACCTTGTCAAGATCAAAGTTGGGAAAAGGGTAATGTGGATGTTGATAGGATAAGGGGCGTAAGGGACATAGGATAATGGAGGAAATAAAAAAATTTAATGGAGAACAATGGATAGGAAAACATGAATGAAATCTACCCCCAAGTAAAAAATGCAAATTTTCAAAAATAATGCATGACACTTGTTTTCCATGTTTCATCATGGTACTTTCCCAAAACACATGTTTGCCAAGTTTTCACTATTAGATGAAATTATTTCTCTTTATTCTTTTTTTCTATTACCAAGATGCTTGTTTGCAAGTTTTTCATCAAGACAATGATTTCTTTTTCTTTTTCTCTTTTTTTTTACTTTTTCGGTGTTTTCAGTGTTGTCGGCCTTGTTGACCTGCGAGAGCTTTCTCACCTCCATCTCGCCAAAATGGCTGAAGGAGGGTTTTTTTTTTGAGCTAATCCAGTGGAACCCCTTTCTGGCCTTTTTGGCCTTGTCGGTATTTCAGAGGTCCGACACCCCCAAAAGTCTGAAAGGCTGAAAATACCTTTTGTGGCCCCTTTTGAGCTTAATTTTGGTAATGCACTTTTCTTTCTGAGTTTTTTCTCCGACCATGTTACCGATTTGTGTCTTTTCCTCTCTACAGATATGGCCAAAAGGTAGTAGCATCACCAATGATGAAATATCAATTCAAAGGCTACCATCCACCTTCCAAAGTCACCAACTTGCACATAGGCATAACAAACATGGACATTGGGAATGTAAGTTGGAATGACCACCTGAATAAATGTGCTTAGCTAGTAGGATGCTCAGAGGACTACACTTCATTGGTACACTACTCTCTAGTGAATGTGGTAGCTCATCCAGTTTCCATTCAATCGACAGACCTGATCAATACATTGGCCAACAACTATGTACCCGATGAGCGCATGGTGAAGAACAACGTAGGTGAGGTAGTCTTGGACCTGACGCCCAACAACATTGAGGATGTCTTCCATTTTCCCAAAGGGGTTGATAAGTTCTTCAATTTCAATATCAACAAGGGAATGAAGTTCTATAATAAAGACATACAAAGGGCCCGCAACATAGTCAATAATGAGTATCTGATGTTGCCTTTGCCCAAAAACAAACTGGACAAGATTGATATGAGAAGAGGATATATACAAGAAGATATCCAAGTGGCCATAATAATGATCAGTAGGGTGTCTGAGCTTCCAAAGTATTCTCAACTGGAGCCATGGATGATCTTTTTGATCCAAAAAATAAGAGAAAGGCAACCGAGGTTTGATTGGGCCTCTATTCTAAGTGAAAATATAGATGAGCAACTAGTTTAGGTTAAGACAGACCCCCATTTCCACATGACATCTTATGTCATGTACCTGCTAGCCACCAGGGTGAGTTACCTAGGATTAATCAAAGTTGGGGCAGTAGGAGAACAATACACCTGGCCATTCACTTTATAAACTCAACTAGTGAGGAAATATTTGTACACGCATAATAACCCAGACTTCAGAAAATTCAATGATGCTTTCATATTCTCCATCATATGCTCCATTAAGGGAGACTATGCCAAAAGAATATCCATAGAAGTAGTAGCCAAAGTAAAGGCCCTTGGGGCATTCTACATATAGTTATGCACCTTCACTTACATTCGGGTGGCAGGAAGCACCTTGGCACCAAAGAAGCTACCAAGATACCCTTCTGACAGGATAGTTCTCCTAGAGATCACAAGACAGCTATTTGATGTGCATGAACATATCAAGCACAAGAAGAAGCATTGCTGGGATTTTCCTATTTCTATTGGCCCCCACTAAGTGCCAAATATGAAGGTCTGCAAGTCTTTGAATTGGGAATGGGATGAATTCCTACTATTAACTTACAATCTGGTGAGGCCTCATTTTGACCCTATCAGTACATACAACCACATAATGGGGAGGCACTATGTCCATGAACTACATATCGAGGATCATTGGGAAAATTGTGTGGATAATTATGAAGTAAGAGTCCGTGATTATTATCAGATGAGTCTAGAGCCGGCAGAGGGCACCCTTTCATTAAAAATTCTGTAGAAGGTGGTGGATGCTGACTCTAACAAAATTTTGGATTCCCTATTAAACATAGACAAGGTGTTCACAAGGGCCATCTTGAATGCAGAAGTAGATCGAGATGAAAATGATAGTATGGAATTCAGAGCCTGACATGTGGTTAAATTGACTAAATCATAGATTTCTCATCCTTTCCACATGCAGCTGGTTCTGATGAAACAACTCTCAGAGCATCCCTCTCAAGAAAAGAAGAAGGGAGAAAAGGTATTAAAACCATAGTTCAAAGAGGTTGCTCCTCTAAAGCCAGGAAGTGTATATCAGCATGAGCGCCCCACTGTATATGGTCTAGACACGCACTCCAAAAAGGTCAAAACCAAAATGATAGGGAGCATCATGCCACTAGATATGCCTTCATCCAGTAGCCATGATTCTCTCAACATAGCCAAGAAGACAAAGCTCAAGATCATAGGACCCAAGCCATCCGAAGTAATCAAGGGTCATGTCTATAGAAGAAAGAGAGGCTCAAAACCCACACAAATGGATACCCTGATGGAGGATGATGAAGAAGAATTAGATGAAGTCCCTCTCAGCAAGAGAACTCAGTCTATAGGAATCATGAAGAGGAAGAGAGTAATGGACAATGATCTTGAGAACATGGGAGGGGCTACTCAGGATGAGCCAGTGAATTTGGATGCTCTTAGTGATGATGAGTTTGACCTCACAGATTTTGTAGGGATGCATGGTTTTAAAGAGTCTGAGCAGCAAGTTCCCACTCAATTTATGAGCCTTTTTAGTGGCATAGGAGAGGATATCCAACAAAGACCTCAAGAACAAGATGATGTTGAGATGGCCGAGGCCCAAAAGGAAACTGTAGAGCCAGATAAAGACTCTTCTATTGGTGTCACTCCTGAAGAATATTTAGTTTCAAAGGTCCCATTGGTTTCATCCATTCCACCTCTACTTCCACTATGGCATCCAACTCCACCTTCAGTTCCACTTCAAGAGTGTCCTACTACTCCACTTTCTACTCTAGTATGAACTACTCCATTGCCTCAACAACCTTCTTCATCCTATGTTACCCTACCAACTCCACCTCCACTAGCTCCTTAAACCACTCCCCTAGTGTCTCCTATGCCTCCCTCACTCAATATTCCTCCCCAAGTTCACATGCCCTCACCATAGGTCCATAGTGAATCAATGCCTCAAAGCTCGTAGGAGCCAAAGAAAGAAGCAGAGGTCACTGGTGAAGAGAAGATGGAAGAAGTTCATACAGGATCTCAAGAGCTAGATGAAAAGGGAGAATCACAGGTAGAAGAAGAGCTACATATTGAGGAAGAAAAATAGTAAATAGATACAAAGGAACAAATGGATGATGAGCAGTAGATAGCTAATAAGGAGGAACACACGGGAGGAAGGTGAACAAAACACTGGGAATGAAGAGGAAATAGAAGAAGAAGAAGAAGAGAGTCAAGAGGAAATAGAAACAAGGCATCCGACAACTTATTCTACATTGGCTACTCTGTATGAGCCATTGACTACTTTCTCCAAGCCCACTTGGTTCACCAAAGAGGTACAACCAAGAGTCAAAGTGCACATGGATGATGAGGCTGATATGATTGTGCTAGGGCATGCCTTCCACCAAACAACACCAGTTCCTTGAGCAAGAACAATGTCTTATGTAACACAAGACTAAATGGGGAGGTGGAAAGCACAAGTGGATGTTCCCACAATGGATGTCAGTACAAGTGAGATCACTCCAGATGACTATGTTTTGGAGGAGGTAGACTTGGGGAAGCCCACTAGGGAAGGAAGCAAAACCTTGGCCACTTTAGGGTTGAAGCATGCTCTTGGCTCCATGGATAAAGATGAAGAAAGGATAAAGGCTCTGGTGAAGAAAAATGAGGCCATGAAGAGGTTCATTTTGAAGATAGCAAGTCCAATTGACCCAAATAACCCTGAGGCCTCATTACAGACAATTTTGGAAAAGAGGGGGGAAATAAATACAAATGTTCCACATTCTTTTGTACAAGCTTGTGCCTATTGGAAGCTAGATTTTGAGCAATTTGTTAGTCTATCTTTCAAAAGGATCCTAAGGCCCTTTCGAAGCATTTTGGTAGGAATAACTTCCTTAATGGAGATCATGAGTGAGGAGAATGGTGTAGAAGAAATGATCTTAAACTGGAAAAACGTATTGCATGAGCTATCAATGATAAGGAAGTAGCACTTCCAGGTCTTGATGAAGATATATGAAGGATCAGAATTGGATAGTTTTGAAGAATGGATCCAAGAGATAATAGTAGTATTGGCCATAGTTGAAAATTTTCTCAAAAGGATAAACAAGAGAAGAGACAACAACACCATTTTTGTGAAAGAATTGCAGGAGTTCTTTGAGGGTCTCGACCTGGATTTGTTTGATGAAGGTGATGAGAAGACTATGTATTTGGTAAATGATATCATCAATCCATACATAGGGATATTCTGATGAGTGAAGAGTAAAGAAGACCTCTAGCAGATGTTTTACTAGAAGGAGGAAATTTAGAAAATTCTATCTCATAAAGAAGAAATAAAAGCTTTTGCAAAGGAGTTGATTGACTTCTGAGATAGACAGCAAGAGATCCTTCAAGGGATCAAGATGTCATATTTTGATGAAGTGTTGGACATAGTGGATAGATTCAAGAAAGCACATCTAGAAGTGCCTCCCAGCCAATGAGCATTTAGTCCCAGTTCAACCAAATTTTGTGTACAGAAAATCTAGTTTTGACACTTAGCCATTTTTGCAAAGCCTGATTTTTGGCATTTCGGCCATGTGGGTTTTTCAGCCTCCGACAAGTTCGTAAGTCCAAAATATTGGAGATAGAGGACTTAGTACTTAGTCAATTTTGGGTCTTGAGTTTTTCAGACCAACTGTCAGGATTTGGGCATTTTTTTGCACGTCTGAAAGTTAACTCCAGTTATCTCAGAGATCATTTTCTAGTCATCTAGGCTTCCTATTTGGGATCATTTGTGCATGATTTTGGGATCTCTTCTAGTTGGGTCCACATGGAGAAGCTAGAGATAAGGATCAAACACAGAAACATGAAGATTATCAAGTACATGCATGAGTTCTAGCTCTATTTTGAGTTATCTAATACATAATTTATTCAAAGATTTGTAATTCATGAGGTTTAATTCCATGCTAGGATAGTTTAACTAAGCTTTAGAAATAGTTTCTTTAATGCAAGATTTAGTTTAGATTTACTTTCAAGTTTTAGTTGTAGCCAAAGCCTAGCTGTGAAAATAAGAGCCTAGCTCTATAAATTGTAATAAAATGATGTAATGAGGGTTGACTTGATGATTAATACAATAGATACAATTTGTACTCCATTCATGGTGTGATTTATCTGCTATCTATGCAAAATTTGTGAATGTCTGTGAGTTATCTTAAAATGGAAGCACTTCCATGATAAGAGCATTTAGCCCTCTGAGTAAGTGGTCTAGGGTCATGTTAAGTGCCTTGATTGGGTCTTTGCATGTATTTGGCTTTCTCCCCACTTTCCACTTCTTTTCTGCTTCGTTATAGGTGAAATTAGGGTTAGGATCTCGAGAATTCTCCTTAATTTCCCTCTTCCATGGCTCTATTTTCTAGGTAGGACTTAGAAATAGGTCCTCTTGGCCTTCATCATAGTCATCATAGGATTTTATGCCTATCCTTGGCATTCTATCTCATTCTCATATCATTCCTAGGTCTCCAAGCATCCTTGGGACCTCCTGTCCTGATTCTGGCTGGATCTGGGCCCACAGGGTCAAAATTGAGGTTGATCTTGACTAGGTCAAAATTGACCTCGATCCTAACTAGGTCAAGATCAACCTCGATCTTGAATAGGTCAGTCCCAATCTTGATTTTTCCCCCCTCTCTCAAATTTCCAAATTCCTTGATTTCTGGGTATCGGGTTTTGAGGATATTTGTTTTTTCGACCCCCGGATGGCCATTTCGGGTTTTCAAATGGTAAATCCTTAAATTGCATTTATTCTAGGTATATTTTCAAAAGGTTAGAACCTAATTGGGATTTAATTCTCCAAGGTGGCTCCTCTAGAAGATTGTGCCCTAGTTCACTATAAAAGGAGGCCTTCCTCTCTCATTTCAATCCATCTATCAATCAAGTTTTGTAAGAACATCTCATCTCAAGCAATTGCAATCTCTCAATCAAGTTTTGCAATCACATCCTCAAGAAATCTCTCAAGCTCTCAAGTGCAAGCAAGAATTCAAGCATTCAAGAAAATCTTCAAGCATTCAAGTGTTCAAGCATTCATCCATTAAGGATATCCATTGTTAGCCATTGAAGGATTCAATCTCTTTGGAGCCCCCTTGAAGATCCATCCTTCTACATTCATCCAAGCCTTCTCATATGCAAAGATCAAGTCAAGATTAGTGTTGAAGATCAAATGTAATTGATTGGAGATATCCTACATTCATTCTACATCCATTGAAGCATTCCTATTTGTGCATTTGAGTATTTGAATCCTCTACAAGGACTTCAACATAAGCGAGGTGATTTTTTTCAATTTCTTTATTTATGCACACTACATTTCAATTCAATTTCAAGGTTAATCCCTAAATTGGGGTTTGACCAAGCCAAACCCCCCATACAATAAAATCCCCATTTTCTTGTAGGTACAGGTGTGGGATTTCAGATCTGAGAGCGAATTTGGATACTCTTTTCAGTGAACTTCTGAGATCTGCGAACAAATTCAGAATCAACCTTCAAATAAAGAATCTAGCCTTTAACCTTTTATGAGGGTCAAAGTCAACCTGATCTCATCTTGGAAAAAGATTTATGGGTTTTCTCCATCTCGGCATTTCCAGTCTGAAACAAGTTGCAGAATTGCCTAAAAGCACACATAGACATCATAAATTGGCATTTTCCAGATTTTCCCTAGTTTGAGGTTAGTACTTGCATTTCAATTATTTCAAATTCTAAACACTTCAATTCTACCATAAGGAAGTATAGGGTTTTTCTCTCGCTTTCATATTCTCCATAGACTGATTCGATTATGCATTAGCCTTTTTGGGTTGATCAAATTGGATCTCTCCTTTGGGAATTTGGATTTAGGAGTTAATCTAATATTTCCCCCATACATTACACACAACATACACATTTCAATAGTGGTGATTCCATTTTACCACTATTCATTTTGGTGAACATGACTAGCTTACTCTCTTTCTTTTTGGTGGTAGATTTCCTTTATCTTATTAGTATTAGATTTTTCATTTGTGTTAGACCTTGCATGCTAATTAGATTTCAAAAATACAAAAATATTCATGCTTTATGTGGTTTTAGTTTAGTTCATTTGCATTACATTGGTTTATGAGCTTTACTAGTACTATTCCTACTTATAACATTCCAGTTAGAAGAAGTCGTAGACTCATGGGTGTCTTTGATCCTGAATCTTCCTCTCCTTTCCTTAGGATCCCGGATGATAACTTGATTCTTCATGATTCTAATCCTACTATGGAGGAAAACTCTTCTCACTCATCTCGTAATGAGGATGATGCTTTAAGAGTTCCTCCTGAACAAGTCCAAAAACTTTCCACTGAACTTGATAAAATGGGTAATTGGCTTATTCAAGAAAACCATAATCAAAATTCTATTCAAGCTATAGAGGCTCTTAAGAAAGTTCTCCATGATAGTGATCAAGGTGTTAACTTCTTGCATGGTATTACTCACCTTTTGCATTCAAATGTTGAACCTTTAGCTCAAGAAGCTCAAGATTTAGGGTTGATTCCTCCTATCACTAGTGTTGAACCTCCTTCTAATCCTTTACCCAGTATTCCTACCTATACTCCTTTAATGACTATGATGGTTCCCTCTATTCCTATGAGTGTTCCTCCTATGTCCCTTCATACATCACAACCTTCATATCATAATATTCCTTTTACTTATTCCAATCCACTTCCAACTATAGTTCCTAGTGTTCCTCCAGTTGTCTTCTATTCCTGCAGCTTCTTACATTTTACCTAGTGTGTCTAATGTTGCTACTCTTCCTATTTCCTCTAATGATTCAACAATCATCAATTTGGCTCAAACTGTATCATCCTTACAACAAAAAATTGCTTCCTTAACTCAAAACAAGTTTAGTATTCCGACATGTGACATGGGAAGTCCCTTGTCCCGAGACATTATTCATACTCATGTTCCTCAGCAAGGTGAGATGCCTCATCTTGAGAATTATAATGGAAAAGGAGATCATGTTCATCATGTTAAAACATTCCAAATCCTTTGTAATGATTATGCTCATGACCATAGGATTTTAGCCAAACTGTTTGCTAGAACCTTACATGACAAGGCCTTACAATGGTATTGTTCCTTGCCTCCTTATTCTATTGATTCCTTTCCATAACTTGCTAATGCCTTTATTCAACAATTTCAAAACAACATTGGCTCGTAAGTGTCTTTGACTGATTTGATGCATTGTAAACAAATTTCTAAAGAGAAATTAACTGAATTTATTGGTATATTTAAGCATTTGTATGCTCAGATTTCCTATCCTATTCCTGATATTGATATTCAATGTATGTTTATTTCAAATTTGCAAAATGATATTAGAGATAAGATTCTACTTACTGAATTTACCTCTTTTCAACAACTTTGTGCAGTGCTTCATCATTATCAATTACAAGTGATTCAATTTGAGAGCAACACTCCAATGGCTCCTATTCTAGTTGATAAGAGTGATGCTACTCCTAATCCAAACAAATTTAAAAAATTCAACAACTATGTCAAGATAAACAAACAAATGATTGCAGTTACTGATCAAGTTGTTGTTGCATCTCACAATGCCACTTCTGCATCCACTTCTTTTCGATTAAATCATACGTTTACTCCTCTTTCTAAATATTTACATGCTATTATAAATAGGTTGTTAGCTTCTAATAAGATTACTTTACCTCCTATTCATCCTCTTTTACCTGTTACGATTGCCTCTAAATCTTTTGATCAAAATGCTTTTTGTCAATATCATTGTCAGAATGGTCATGATACTGAGAAATGTTATTCTTTAAAACATAAGGTTCAAGACTTAATTGATTCTAAGGCTTTGTCTATTGATAATCTTGATGGTAGTGGAAACAAATCTGTCTCTCCTTCTAATCAAAACCTTCAAATCTATACGAACCCTTTACCTATGCATGATACTAATACAATTGCTCAGCCATCTGCTATGGAAATTATGTATGATTCAAAGATGGATGATATCAATCATGTTGTTAATCAAGTGGAGCATGTTGGTCAATCTATATCTCCACCTCAACCTCAACATAAACCTCAACCTCAACCTCAGATTCAACCTCAAGTTCAATCTCAACCTCGACCAAAACCAAAACCTAAACTAAAAAATTAACCTAAACCTCGACAAAAACCTAAGAATAAATGACCTCGGGAACTCTTGATTACCTTCAATGACTCTAAGACTATTAAGGCTCCTAATGGTCCCCTTTACATTACTGCTAGGATTTCTCAGATACCTACTCATGGTTGTCTTATTGATCCTACATCCTTATTCAATGTTATTACTGAAGAAAATCTTTTTATGAAAAGCTTACAACATGATTCTTATGATACATCAGATGTGTGGATTCAAACTTGTAATGGTTTTTTGTATTCATCATTTGGTTCTATTACTTTACCAGTTGAACTTTGTGGAAAAATTGTGAACACTTCCTTTGTTGTTGTTACTACTTCTGATCAATTTCAAGTTAAGCTAGGTTTGCCTTGGTTGAATGCCATGCATGTTGTTGCTTCACCTATCCATAAGTGTCTTAAGTTCATTCATGATGAAGTGAAGATGATTAATCATAGTTTATATCAACCTTCTAGGCCTAGAGATTATGTTTCTCTTGATTTCTTTTGGCCTTCATTACCTAGTTCATGTCCTCCTCGGCCTGATAATCTTTTTCATTCATATCAAGCTTATAAACATCATAAGATTCTTGAATTAAGCATACTTCCTATGGATCTTAATTGTGGTATTTTTCCTACACCTTCTATACCTCCTTTAACTATGAATTCTAGTTCTGTTAATCAAGTTCCTTCTATCGAACCTATCAAAGACCCTGTGATTGTTTCTCCTATTGTTAATAATCCTATTGATCTTCCTAAAGAACCTGTGAAGGATCTTGTGATTGTTCCTCCTAGTTCTCAACCTATTTCAAATAAATCAAAACGTAATTGATCTGCTAATGAATGTTGTAAAAAGTAATGTGCTCATGCTAAAGCTCATAATTTTATTCTTCTGGGATCTCTACCTACCTCGGGTAAGCCTATGCATGATGTGTTAGAAGAGGTTGTTACTAATGATGATGTTCATATGCATGATTATGATGATTCTATTCATATCTTAGATCCTATTTTGATTAATTTGGATGAAGAAGATACTCTTGATGATACTGATGATGTTAATGATGAATATGAGACTATTGACATTGACATTGATTTACCCAATATGCTTTCATCACAATTAACTCTTGCACCTAGTGTTGAACATTGTGATTCTCAAGAGGATCCTTGTTTGGAACTAGCTATCTTTCCTACTATGTTGGATATAGTCCCTCTTGCAAGTTACCCACCTTCCCTAAATGATATACAACAAGATGGGGAGAGTAGGTGGAATGCTTGATCAGCTTGTCCTTTGTGGTAGCTTTGTTGTGTGTTTTATTGTTGTATTGTGTTTCTCCTGTAATGTGTTTGCTAAATGTTGTTAGATTCTTTTATATGATCCTTGTTACTCAGTTAGTGCAAGGTGATAAAGGAATCAAAACTTTTGTTCAAATTCCTCTATATGTATCTCTATTCTTCTATACATTATTCAATGTTATGTTGTAATTGTGCTATTGTTCGTAAATGTTTCCTTTTTTAATCTACTTGGATTTGAGATATGGTAGCACCAATTCGTTTTGGCCTCCATGTCATGGTCTAAAAAGATTCTCCTTTGTATAGCTTATGTGATCTTTCCTCCTTTGTGATCGTAGTTCTACTTTCTTTGGGGAATGATGTCAATTCATTTGTAATAATATCATATATGTATTATCTTATGATCATACTGACCCCATGGTAGGTAGATCCCTTCTGTGTTCTCTATATGTTTCTATGATATTTCCCTTGATTTTTATTCATCTGGGGGCATCTCGACATGGAAACATAATTAGTGGAGTTGTTTATGTTTCTGTTAAAGCCATTGCTCCTGTTAAAGTGTTAGCAATGACTTTAACATGGGGGCATATGCTCTTCTCACATGTTGCACACACACACTTTTTGATACGCACATATTTTTCAAGATACTTTTCTCCCTTTTTGGATTAGTAACTAATCCTCAAAGCATGGATTTATATTTTAGGATCTCTTGATCCCTCCAGTTTCAAATATACGTATATTTTGATCCCTTAAGGTCAGAGGTGTCCTTAAGACTGGATCTCTTTGTTAATTTTTATTTTTATTTTATTCTTATGGAATAGAATATTCCTAAGGGTGAATCCTTGATGGGTTGACTAGTCAGTAGCCACATTCACTAGGCGGTTCAATTCCATCTTTCTAGTTGCGTCGTTCTCTTGTGTGGTTCACAATGAGACATAAGTTCTCATTGGGCAAGGTAATCACACCTTCTTTCTCTCTCTAGATATGTCTCTCTTATTATGATCTAGGAGTTGACGAAGACTTGAGTCCCTAGGAATCTAAGGTTTCCCTTTATCCCTTGGATTACAATAAGATTATCTTTTCATTTTGATCTCCTTTACCAAGAGTTTGCATTGAGTCCATACTCCTGCTAAAGTGGGAGCTTAATGTATCATCTTAAAATGGAAGCACTTCCATGATAAGAGAATTTATCCCTCCAAGTAAGTGGTCTAGGATCATGTTAAGTGCCTTGATCAGGTCTTTGCATGTATTTGGCTTTCTCCCCACTTTCCACTTCTTTTATGCTTTGTTATAGGTGAAATTAGGGTTAGGATCTCAAGGATTCTCCTTAATTTCCCTCTTCCATGGCTCTATTTTCTAGGTAGGAAATAGAAATAGGTCCTCCTAGCCTTCATCATAGTCATCATAGGAGTTTATGCCTATCCCTTGCATTCTGTCTCATTCTGGTATCATTCCTAGGTCTTTAGGCATCCCCGGGACCTCCTGTCCTGATTCTAGCTAGATCTGGGCCCACAAGGTCAAAATCGAGGTTGATCCTGACTAGGTCAGAATCAACCTCAATCCTGACTAGTTCAAGATCAACCTCAATCCTGACTAGGTCATTCCCAAGCTTGATATTTCCCCCCTCTCTCAAATTTCCAAATTCCTTGATTTCTAGGTATCAAGTTTCGGGGATATTTGTTTTCCCACCTCCGGGTTAGCCATTTCGGATTTCAGAATGGTAAATCCTTAAATTTCATTTAATCTAGGTATATTTTCAAAATTTTAGTACCTAATTTGGATTTAATTCTCCAAGGTGGCCCCTCTAGAAGATTGTGCCCTAGTTCACAACAAAAGGAGGACTTCCTCTCTCATTTCAATCCATCTATCAATCAAGTTTTGTGAGAACATCTCATCTCAAGAAATTGTAATCTCTCAATCAATTTTTTCAATCACATCCTCAAGAAATCTCTCAAGCTCTCAAGTACAAGCAATAATTTAACCATTCAAGCAAGCCTTCAAGCATTCAAGTGTTCAAGCATTCATCCATCAAGAAGATCCATTGTTAGCCATTGAAGGATTCAATCTCTTTGGAGCCCCCTTGAAGATCCATCCTTCTACATTCATCCAAGCCTTCTCATATGAAAACATCAAGTCAAGATTGGTGTTGAAGATCAAATGCCATTGATTGGAGGCATCCTACATTCATTCTACATCCATTGAAGCATTCCTATTTATGGATTTGGGGATTCGAATCCTCTACAAGGACTTCAACATAAGCGAGGTGATTTGTTTCAATTACTTGTTTATACACACTACATTTCAATTCAATTTCAACGTTAATTCCTAAATTGGGGTTTGACCAAGGCAAACCCCCCATACAAAAAAACCCCCATTTTCTTGTAGGTACAGGTGCGGGATTTTAGATTTGAGAGTGGATTTGGATACCCTTTTTGGAAAACTTCTAAGATCTATGAACAAAGTTAGAATTGACCTTCAAATAAAGAATCTAGCCTTTGACCTTTTAAGAGGGTCAAAGTCTACCTGATCTCATCTTGGAAAAAGATTTCTAGGTTTTCTCCATCTCGGCATTTCCAATCCAAAATAGGTTGTAGAATTGCCTGAAAGTACACACAAACATCAGAAATTGGCATTTTATAGATTTTCCCTAGTTTGAGGTTAGTACTTGCATTTCAATTATTTCAAATTATAAACACTTCAATTCTACCATAAGGAAATATAGGGTTTTTCTCTCTCTTTCATATTCTCCATAGACTGATTCGATTGTGCATTAGCCTTTTTGGGTTGATCAAATTGGATCTCTCCTTTGGGAATTTGGATTTAGGAGTGAATCTAGTATTTCCCCCATACATTACACACAACATACACATTTCAATAGTTATGATTCAATTTTACCACTATTCAATATGAATTTCTCATTCTTTATTTCAAAGAGCCAATTGGTTGTTTAATGATTTTAAGTTTGTGATCTATTAGTTTGGTGTTTGTTGGTAGTGCATTACTATGTTCTGACAAATTTATGAGAAGACCATTCTTTGGTGCTTAAAGATTAACTTGTCTTGCATGTGCGCACATTTGGGGTGGCTTCGTGATCTGATGAGTTTTGGCTTATCATATGTTTGCATTTGTTTGAATCTGTTGATGATTACATCCAATTAGTTGAAGATTGTGACATGATTTGATCTCTATTGTGTGGGTTTCTTCATCTTCTTGGTTATTTAATTTGCATGGTGGAGTGATGCTAGCATATGTCCATTAGGTTCTTTTTAGCAATTTCATTTAAATCTCTTTTTAGCCTACACCTCCTAACCCTCCTTGCAAGTTATTTTCAGTATATAAATTAGATTGTCATTGCTTTCATTCCTAAATTTGAAAATCATATAAAAAAAGAGAGAACTTTTGGTTTCTTAAAGTTTGTTTTGTAGTTTCCCTTGAGAGAAGAACCAACAAAGGCCTCCTTGTTAACAAATTCACATTTGTCTTCTGTTGAGCTATCCAAGTGGTTGAGACCCATCCAAAAGGAACCTTGAGATTGATTCCATCAGTCTTCCAAGAGGGGAAGTTTCTCACGCAAATTCCTAGCCATTGTCTTCATGTAAAAATGACTCTCAACAGAAGTGTCGCTAGAAGGACGGCCCTCAAAAGGGACACCCCATAATATTAGATCATTTTCTCCTGATATATTTCAACAAGTCCTTAGATCTTTTCCCAACAAAGGGGAGTTCCTTGAACTTACAGAGTTTTGTAGACCTCGCAACAACAAAACAAAGCACGGAGAGGATACTTCGGATCATCCGAATCTTCCTCCATTTCCAACCATTGCTGCCTCGCCTGCTGCTCCTCCACCACCAGCTCCAATGGCATTTTTTGCAAATTCTCAAAGTTCACCACTGAACTTGCAAGGATAGCTCCATCAGCTACCCAAAAGTCCAAAAAAGTTTTGTCCACGTTTCATCTATAGAGAGTCTAGGATAGCGGAAGAACATGTTCGCGCATTCAAGGAATTATGCAATCGAAAAGAGATTGCTCATCAAAACATCATGTGCCACCTCTTCCCCTACACACTAGGGAAGTTTGCATATAATTGGTATCTGAATCTACCGCGAGGATCCATTTCTACCTGGGGGGAATTTGAGACAAAATTCCTATATAAATTCAAGATGTATGTGGATCTGGAAACTCCTCATCACTAGTTCATCTCAGTGAGAAAAGACCTCAATGAATCAATCGCTATGTTCAATCATCATTTTCACAAGATGTACTAGAAGCTTGAGGCTCCATGCACTGTACCAGTTGGTGCTGCCATACTGCCTCTAGGAGATATTGACACTTTGGAGAAAGTGTGCAATGAAGCGATCTTGTTTACCCAACAAATGGACCCACAAGTGGGTGGGAATTATGGTATTCCACCAACATTGGGGAACACTATTGCGACTAGTCCATTCGTAGAAAACAATCAACTTCCAATACAACAAGCCCCAAGGATCAATCTGGTACCGGCTTCGTATGTTGCTGCCCCACCACTGGCCATCACATACTCAGGATATGATACGCACAGGACTACCTTGTGAGAACAAAAGGTCGCTGTCCCAAATGAACTGGATCAAGCTCTAGTAAATGAGTTAGATGCCATGAAGAAGACATTGTCCCAGTTGACAGAAGAGATTACCCAGATGAAGCTCAACCCAACTACTGTCCCAAATACCTACTGTCAAAATCAAAATTGTAATTATGGCAATTACAACAACAATAATAATAATAATGGAGGTTATGGGAATGGATCTCAACACAAATAGTTTGGAAAACAACAAAAAAATAGGACATGGAACATGCATTTGAATAATGGTAGTATCCTTGCAGACAATGCCAATTTCTTCAGTTCATCAGAAGTCAACTATACCCAAGGTCCTAGCATGCATCAGCTGGATTATGAATATAGGGGGGAGTTTGATAATCAACAAGCTCAGGATCTTGAGAATTCCTAGGCCCACTTCAATGCCATGGTTTTTGATTCATACGATCCAATTTTAGATGAAACTTCAGTCAATGACACTTCAGAGGAAGAGTTTGTCTTCCCATTCAATCAAGAAAATCAACTAGAGTATTCTGAAGTCCACGGTTTCTAGAACAACAACAGAAATACCTATAACTTGAGAAGCAGAAGAGAGCCTTTGATAGATGACATTCCTCTAAGTATGCAGCCCACTCCACCTGATCCAAACGCCAGCTATAATCCTACACCCCCAAGGGGACCTGGTGCCATTGTTGTTCAAACAACACAACATCAACCTATTATGTTGAAAAATCAAGTATGGGCCAATGAAAAATACAGGGCAGTAGAGGAACTGAAGAAAGTAAGAAAAAATGGGTTGATGTATGATATACTACAGATTTTTCCCAATCAAAGAGAGGCTCTCCTAAATTCCTTAGATCATTCCAAATCAGCCTCGTTCAGTAATAATACTAAGAATGTATCTAATGTGAATGTTGCAGAGGCAATGCCAACTATGGTCAAAGATAGGGTAGAAGTGCCTCCATTTCTGCTTAGCCTCAAAATATTTGGGAGGAACCTACACACTTGTTTAATCAATTTAGGAGCTTCGTGTAACATGATGCCAAAAGCTAGGGATGAAACCCCAACTGACTAATAGGGTGGCGATCCAACTCAATAAAACTGAGGTTAAAGTCATCAGGGTCTTGAAAGATAAACACATACAATTGATGGTTGACCCCAAGATCCAAGATTACATTGACATACATGTGGTGGACATCCCAGAAACTTATGTCATGCCACTCAGTAGAGAATGGACCCGCTCTTTGAGAGGGTGGTTCTCCATAGAATTTACCCAACTTTGGTTGCCATGGAAAGGGCTCAATAACCAGATTAAGATAGATGCAGAACCCAAGATCAAGCAAATGATAACTGGGTACAACACCTTGAATGAGGTCTTATTCTCACAAGCTAATCTAGGAGTGTATCATTTTGACAAGGCGTTCACATTCTACCTCAAGGAAGAAGAAGACTCAAGTAGTAGCCCTATTCAGGGATTAATAAATGCCTAGATCCCCAAAGAAATTCTCATAGAATTCATAAATGGCATGACAAAAAACATGAAGCATCTTGGCCGAGATGCTAATCCCAACATACTAATGCTACCAACGTACTGTCATCTCCATCAGATGAATCACTCAAAATTTACATGCCAAGACTGCCAAGAGGTGGTGGTCCAAGTAATGAACCAAATATCAGATGTATCCAAACCTCCTGAGAATATAATGGCACATTTGAGTGAGGATGAATCTCCCCTCAGTGAAGGACCTCAGGGCCCCACTATTGAATGCTTTATATAGGAGGACTTGAGCTCTTCTGACGATGGCTTCCTACCTCTGTGTCATGATGTTTGGTGTGACATCAAGGAAAAACAAAAGATCAAGTGGGTTCCACTTTCAAAAAGAGAAATTTTAAATGAGGGAAAATTAGAAACTCCAAGTAAAGAAGGCCTATCATCACCCACGGTCGTCGCAGAACCTTAGACCAAGATGCCTTTGTCAGAAGTAACTCTGGAGCCCCAAGTCCAAACATCTTCCAACAAGAATCATTCAGTATGGAAACTTCAGTTCGATGGTTCCAAGTGCAAGTTGGGAGCAAGAGCTAGGATTGAATTAGTTAACCATTGTGGGGGTTCATATTATGCTACCTACCAATTGCAATTCTACCACACTAACAATGTTGCCGAGTACAAGGCTCTAGTTTGGGGTCTCCTCTTGGCACACGAGAAGAAAGTGAAAGCAATAGTAGTGGAAGGTGAATCATAATTGGTAGTCTGGTAGATCAAGAGCTAGTACTCCTGCACTGACAAATGATTGGTCTCATACTATAACCGCATTTGGGACCTAATAGAAGATTTTGAAGCCTTTAACATTCGGAGTGTCCCAAGAAGAAAGAATACTATCGTCGACACTTTAGTGATATCTGCAAGTTCTCTACAACCACTAGAGAAATCCAAATTGAAGAAATTCTCCATGGAGCTAGTGGTTGTACCAGCTATCCTTGACAACATCAAAAAATTCCAGGTATTCCAAGATGATCAACAGATATTGGAATTTATCATGACCACTGAGATCTTTGAAAAATAGAGCATTGATGAAGAAGAGGATGAAATAGAAGAATCAGATGACCTAGGGATTTTGAACTTGAAGACAAATTCCATTTTGAAAGGCATGGTGGCTCTAGAGAGGATTTTTGACAAAGATGAGCATGCTTGGGAAAAGGGGAAAACACCAGTAGTGGGCGGAGATGATTGTGAGCTCTACAACTTGGGTACACAACTCAAACCCAGGGAGGTCTATATAAGCAAAGTCAGCACACCAGAGGAAAAGAAATGGATGGTCAAGTTACTCACTGAATACAAAGATGTCATAGCATGGTGCTATGAAGATTTGAGAACCTATGACCCCAGCATTATCATTCACAACATTCCTTTGAATCCAGATGCTAAACCTTTCCACCAATGACAAAGACTAGTGAACCTTGTGATCGAGCCAGTAATCCAAAAGGAGGTGCAAAAGTTACTCAATGCTAGGATTATTTTCCCCATTCAACATTCAACTTGGGTTGCTAATCTTGTCCCTGTAAGGAAGAAGAGCGGGGAGGTTCGACTTTGTGTAGATTTTAGAAACTTGAACAGGTCCTCTCAAAAGGATAACTACCCGTTGTCATCCCTAAATGAAGTATTGTAGGTGATTAATGGTTCTAAAAGGATGTCTTTTCTAGATGGCTACTCAAGGTACAACCAAGTCATGGTAAAGGAAGAGGATCAACTAAAGATAGCCTTCACCACAAAATGGGGAAAATTTGCCTAACGTCGCATGTCATTTGGTCTAATCAATGCAGGAGCCAATTTCTAATGGGCTATGGACGGGGCATTCAAGGGTTTGGTTAACAAATGCATTGTTATATATATGGATGATCTCACAGTTTTCTCTAGGAGTCGGGCGGACCACATTGAAGATTTACGAAAGGTTTTGAAGAGGTGTTGATGTTATGGGATTTCTTTAAATCCTAAGAAGTGTGTCTTTGGGGTGACTCAAGGCAAGCTTCTCGGGCACATCATATCCAAGACAAGCATCTCAATTGACCCCGAAAGGGTGGAAGCTATCCTCAAATTGGTTTTGCCAAATAGTAGGAAGGAATTGAAGTCCTTTTTTGGGAAAATCAACTTCGTCAGGAAGTTCATCAATGGATTTGCAGAAATAGTGCACCCTTTAAATGATATGTTGAAGAAAGATACAAAAATTGAATGGAGCACTCAGGCTAAAGAAGCCTTTGAAGAAATTAAGACATCCATTGCCACTACCCCAGTTCTAGTCAGCCCTAATTATCTTTTACCATTCAAAGTTTATTCCTTTACTTCAGAGCATTCATGTGCAAGAATCCTCACACAGAAAAAAGAAGGAGAAGATGAACGGACAATCACTTTCATGAGCTACCCCTTAAAGAATGGAGAGCTCAAATTTCTAAATTTAGATAAGAAATCTTTTGCCTTGGTTAAGGCTATTAAGAAATTTAGACACTATGTCCTTCAGAGTAAACTCATCACTATTGTTCTAGATCCAGTAGTCAAGTCCTTGCTGATGCAAAATGAACTAGGAGAACAAAGGGGAAAGTGGATGGCAATATTGTAGGAGTTTGACATTGAGATCCAACCAATGAAATTGGTGAGAGGCCAAGGCCTCACTAGGATGATGGTCAAAATGGAACAAGGTTTGGTGTGCCAAGTGTACACCAATGAAGGAGTAGTCACTAACATATGGTATCAAGACATAGTTTAACACTTGCTACAAAATTATTTCCCAGATGCATTGAATGGTCCCCAGCGGAGAGCACTTAAGAATAAGAGCAGTTCATACATGTTGAAAAATGGGAAGCTCTATAAACACAATTATGATGGACTGTACCTACAATGTTTGCAGGAGTTTGACATTGAGATCCAATCAATGAAATTGGTGAGGCCAAGGCCTCACTAGGATGATGGCCAAAATGAAACAAGGTTTGGTGTGCCAAGTGTACACCAATGAAGGAGTAGTCACTGACATATGGTATCAAGACATAGTTTACTACTTGCTACAAAATTGTTGCCCAGATGGATTGAATGGTTCCCAATGGAGAGAACTTAAGAAGAAGAGCAGTTCATACATGTTGAAAAATGGGAAGCTCTATAAATGAAATTATGATGGACTGTACCTATGATGTTAAGATCAAACAAAAGATGGATAGGTTCTCATAGAATTTCATGATAAGTATGGTACTGGGCATGGATCAGTAGAAGCTACAACTCATCAAATACTGAGATCTAACTATTATTGGCCAACTTTGTTCAAAGATACTCACAAGCATGTGCACTCTTGCCATGTTTTCCAAACCAGTGCCATTCGAGAAAAACATCTGGTGATGCCCCTAAAGCTAGTATATGAAGTGCATCTATTTGCCCAATGGGGGCTAGATTTTGTGGGAATGATTAATCCTCCATCCTCTACAGGCCACTGATACATCTTGACTACAATTGATTACTGCACGCGCTAGACAAAGGCACAGGTTGTGAAAAATTGTACCACTAAGGTGATAACCAAATTCCTAGAAGAGTTCATCATCACAAGGTTTGGCATGCCTTTTTTCTTGATATGTGATAATGCCCCCTACTTTTCATCTGCAAGTCTCATTCAATGGGCCTTCAAGAACTAGGTCATTCTAAAATTCTCATCCAATTACCACCCACAAGGGAACGGAGTTTCTTAGTCAACCAACAAGAACCTAAGAATGGTAATCAAGCATCTTTTGGATGACAATCCCAAAGACTGGCACACTCAGTTGAAATATGCTTTATGGATAGATCGTGTGAGAGTCAAGAATGCCTTAGGGACCTCCCCTTACCAGTTAGTTTATGGTCTATAGCCAATTTTTTCAATGAACCTAAAAATACCAATTATGAGATTCATGGATCAATACGTCAAGGGTGAAGATCGGGTGTAGATTCGTCTCATGAAGTTGTTGAACCTTAAAGAGAAGAAAACTATGGCCTTGGAACACATAGCCAAACACCAAGCTATTGTTGAGTGATGGTTTGACAAAAGAGAAACCCTAAAAGCTTTCCTAATTTTTGATTTAGTCTTAATGTGGGACAAAGAAAAAGAAAAACCAGGCAGCCACACCAAGTTTCAACATTTGTGGATAGGCCCATTCCAGATCACAGAG
The DNA here is from genome assembly GCA_027943335.1 of Chamaecyparis obtusa. Classification (NCBI taxonomy): domain Eukaryota; kingdom Viridiplantae; phylum Streptophyta; class Pinopsida; order Cupressales; family Cupressaceae; genus Chamaecyparis; species Chamaecyparis obtusa. The sequence continues at coordinate 967,426 of BSBK01007939.1, forward strand.
ATCTTGGGAGAGAATACCTTTCAAATTAGTTCTCTTGATGGAGAATTGGTACCATTTCTAGTCAATGGATAGATTCTGAAGCATTATTTTTGGTCTTGACTGGTCCCTTGTATATTACTGTATATTCTTGTACTATTTCATCTTTTCTTTGTTTTCTGTCGGTCTTGTCATCCATGTCTTTTCTTTAGGTCTTTGTTTGTAGGAGTTGGGTGCTTTCAATTTTAGTGGTCTATTTCAAGTAGTCCATGCAATAAATAAAGCTTCCCATGGTCAAAACCTTTGAGATAGTTCCATTTTGTAGTGAACCAGAGACAGTGATCATAGGAAAAACATGTTTTTTTAAAGACTTCTTGGAGGATTTTATTAGAATCAACCATCCTCAACACCAACGCATATTTAAAAAGAGATCCCAAGCCTCAAGCTTCTCAAGGTAGGATTCCAATCATTATCAGGAAATGCCCATGGTCGTGAAGGAACCCTGAAAGTCAGAACCCTTTCCTTGCTAAAATACAGACTAAAAGAAAAGAGTAAGAAAATAAAGGAGGAACACATAAAGATGAGATAAGCAAATAAATTCTCAAAGCTGGGGTAGCACAGTCTAAGCATTGCCCCGATTTCAAAAAAGGAATAGAATAGAGCAAACAAATGATTTATGCCAAAGCTACAAGGAGCGTTGAAGCAGTTAGCGATGAAAAACATTTGTTGATAACAAGAGGCTTGCGAAAGAATTAGTCTAAACCTCAAGAAAGTCGAGTCTAAGAGCCCTCCTATGAAGTATAAAGAACTTCTACCAAATCTTGTTTGTAGTTGGGGAAGGGTGATTTTAGCAACCCCTGTCAGGGCTATAAATGCCTGCCTGACAATAGAGCAAGGTTAAATTGACTTATGGCTAATTTTGGATTAGTGGGAAGTAATCTGGCATTGACAAGATAATCATCAGTGAGAGCTTATGGAAAAGGGGTTTCAAGGGAAATTTAAACACACGTTCTCACACATTGGATGTAGACATTATGGTTTTCTCCATCTTGATGATGATAAGAGATATGTTCGATATGAAGATTTTTCATACTTGGCTCACTGTAGGGTGGGATTGTCTCCTAGCTAACTACCTCTGGGAAGCCTAGGTTGTTTCCCTTTCTTTGTCAAGGCTATTTGTTGTGGTTCCATAACCATGCTCCCCTTTCTAGCCTTTTGGCCTCAGGGGCCCCCCTTCTTCTTTCTGCTTATTTTGCTTTGTGTCCTTGGTTGTCTGTTGTCAATTTTCAGCCTTTTTAGCCTTGTTGCCCTTTTGCATTTTTGGATGTCTGAAAATGCAAAAAGGCCAGAGTAGAAAAAGATGAGTGCCATTAAATTTTTGGCCTTCTTGGCGTTGACACCCTTTTCAGACTTGTCAGAGGTCTAAGGTTTTAGAGGTCTGACCCTACACAGGAGTCAGCCTTTTGGAGTTTTAGCCCTTTCAGAGGTCTGACACCCCCAAAAGGCTAAAAGGTCGATCACCCAAGGTGATCATGTCAGCCGTCGAGGTGGCCTATATAAGGAACAAAGGGATTCTTAACCCTCACTTTCATGCTCACTCTTTCACCTCCAGCCCGTTTTGCTTGCCGCTTGTTGCCTTTTCATTGTTTTGGTCTCCTGTCATCGCTAGTTGTCCTTGATTTCATCATCTTTTAGGTTGGTGGTTTCCCCCCCTCGTTTGTTTGTTTTTTGGGCCTTAGATTAGGGTCCTTTCTTTTCAGCCTTTTCAGCCTATCTTAGTTTTAGGGTTCGTGTCTTTTTCGGCCTTTTCAACCTTGCCTTTAGGTTTAGGTTGTTTTGGGGTCATCCTTTTTTAGCCTTGGGGATCACCAAGGTAGTCACCTTGCATCCCTTTGGCAAGATTATGGTCAAACTTGCTGTCAGGCTCATTTTCAAGCCCAACTGTGAAACCCTAGTTTCAGACCTTTGGGGTTTGAAACTTTCAGCATTGGCGTGGAGTTTCTTTCACTAAGTGTTGAGTAGATGTCATTGTTTCGGTGTTGTCGCACACTGAAATGAATTTTTTTCCAAAATATCGAAACCTCCGACATTGCCAAGTGCTGAGTGCAGCCTTGGCTTTTTTGGCCTTCCACACGCTAAAGTTTTCTCTCTCCCCAGATTGTCGAAAACTCTGCTAGTGCACTACCAAGACACTGGCCTTTTCGATATTTTTGGTGTTGTCGGCCTTGTTGGCCTACAAGAGGTTTCTCACCTCCGTCTCACCGAACTATCTGAAGGAGGGTTTTTTTTAGCTAATCCAACGGAACCCCTTTCCAGCCTTTTCAACCTTGTCAACATTTTAGAGGTCCAACACCCCCGAAACTCTAAAATGCTGAAAATACCTTTTGTGGATCCTTTTGAGCTTAATTTTGGTAATGTAATTTACTTTCTGAGTTTTTTCTCCTACCATGTTACTGATTTGTGTCTTGTCCTCTCTACACATATGGTCAAAAAGGTAGTAGCATCAGTAGCGATGAAATATCAATTCAAAGGCTACCATCCACCTTCCCAAGTGACCAACTTGTAATAATGAGTATCTGATGCTACCTATTCCAAAAACAAACTAGATAGGATTGATATGAGAAGGGGATATATGCAAGAAGATATCCAAGTGGCCATAAAAATGATCAGCAGGGTGTATGGGCTACCAAAGTCTTCTCAACTGGAGCTATGGATGATATTTTTTATCCAAAAAATAAGAGAAAGGCAAGTGAGGTTTGATTGGGCCTCTATTCTAAGTGATAATCTAGATGAGCAACTAGTTCAGGTTAAGACAAACCCCCATTTCCACATGACATCTTATGTCATGTACCTGCTAGCCACTAGGGTGAGTTACCCAGGATTAATCAAAGTTGGGGCAATAGGAGAACAGAACACCTAGTCATTCACTCTATACCCTCAACTGATGAGGAAAGATTTATACACACATAATAGCCTAGACTTTAGAATAGTCCATGATGCTTTCATATTCACCATCATGTGCTCTATTGAGGGAGACAATGCTAAAAGACTATCCATAGAAGAAGCAACCAAAGTAAAGGCCCTTGGGGCATTCTACATATAGTTCTGAACATTCACTTACATTCGAGTGGCAGGAAGCACCCTGGCACCAAAGAAGCTACCAAGATACCCTTCTGACAGGGTAGTTCTCCTGGAGATCACAAGATAGCTATTTGACGTGCATGAACATATCAAGCACAAGAAGAAGCATTTCTAGGATTTTCCTATTTCGATTGGCCCCCACTACGTGCCAAATATGAAGGTCTACAAGTCTTTGACTTGGGAATGGGATGAATTCCCACTGTTAACTTACAATCTGGTGAGGCCTCATTTTGATCCTATCGGTACATGCAGCCACATAATGGGGAGGCACTATGTCCATGAACTACATATCGAGGACCATTGGGAAAATTGTGTGGATGATTATGAATCAAGAGTCTATGATTGTTGTCGGATGAGTCTAAAGTTGGCGCAGGATGCCATTTCGTTAAAGATTTCACAGAAGGTGGTGGATGCTGACTCTGTCAAAATTTTGAATTCCATATATAACACAAACAAGGTGTTCACAAGGGCCATCTTGAATGCAGAAGTAGATCAAGATGAAAATGATAGTATGGAATTCAGAGCCTGACATGTGGTTAAATTGACTAAATCATGGATTTCTCATGCTTTCCAAATGTAGCCGGTTCTGATGAAACAACTCCTAGAGCAGCCCTCTCAAGAAAAGAAGAAGGGAGAAAAGGTATTAAAACCACAGTTCAAAGAGGTTTCTCCTCTAAAGCCAAAAACTATATATCAGCATGAGCACCCCACTGCATATGGTCTAGCCAAACACTCCAAAAAGGTTAAAACCAAAATGATAGGGAGCATCATGCTACTAGATATTCCTTCATCCAATAGCCATGATTCTCCCAAAATGGCCAAGAAGACAAATCTCAAGATCATAGGACCCAAGCCATCTAGAGTAATCAAGGGTCATGTCTACAAGAGAAAGAGAGGACCAATGCCCACACAAATGGATACCCTGATGGAGGATGATGAAGAAGAATCAGATGAAGTCCCTCACAGCAAGAGAACTCAGTTTGTAGGATTCATGAAGAGGAGGAGATTAATGGACAATGATCTTGAGAACATGGGAGGGGCTACTCAGGATGAGCCAGTGAATTTGGACCTCATAGATTTTGCAGGGCTGCATGGTTTTAAAGAGTCTGAGCAGCAAGTTTCCACTCAATTTATGAGCCTTTTTAGTGGCATAGGAGAGGATATCCAATAGAGACCTCAAGAACAAGTTGATTTTGAGATGGCCAAGGCCCAAAAGGAAACTACAGAGTCGGATAAAGACTCTTTTGTCGGTGTCACTCCTGAAGAAGATTTAGTTGCAAAGGTCCCATTGGTTTCATCCATTCCACCTCCACCACCACTGTATCATCCAACTCCACCTTCAGTTCCACTTCAAGAGCCTCCTACTACTCCACATTCTACTCCAGTATGAACCAATCCATTTCCTCAATAACCTTCTTCATCCCATGTTGCCCTACCAACTCCACCTCCACTAGCTCCTTCAACCACTCCCCTTGTGTCTCCTACACCTCCCTCGCTGAATATTCCTCCCCAAGTACACATGCCCTCACCACAAGTCCATACTGAATCAGTGCCTCATAGCTCATAGGAGCCAGAGAAAGAAGTAGTGGTCACTGGTCAAGAGAAGATGGAAGAAGTTGATACAGGATCTTAGGAGCCAAATGAAAAGGGAGAATCACAGGTAGAAGAAAAGCTACATGCTAAGGAAGAAAAACAACAAACACATATAGAGGAAGAAATGGTTGATCAACAACAAATGGCTAACGAGGAGGAACACACATGGGAGGAAGGTGAATAGAACATTGGGAATGAATAGGAAATGGAAGAAGAAGAAGAAGAGAGTCAAGAGGAAATAGAAATAGGGCATCTAACAAATTCTTCTACATTGGCTGCTTTGTATGAGCCATTGACTTCTTTCTCCAAGCCCACTTGGTTCACCAAAGAGGTACATCCAAGAGTCAGAGTGAACATGGATGATGGCGCTGATATGACTGTGCTAGGGCATGCCTTCCACCAAACAACACTAGTTCCTCAAGCAAGAATAATGTCTTATGTAACACAAGACCAAGTGGGGAGGTGGAAAACACATGTGGTTGTTCCCACAATGGATGTTAGTACAAGTGAGATAACTCCAGATGACTATCTTGGAGGTAGACTTTGGGGAGCCCACTAGGGAAGGAAGAAAAACCTTGGCCACTTTAGGGTTGAAGCATACTCTTAACTTCATGGATAAAGATGAAGAAAGGATAAAGGCTCCGGTGGAGCAAAATGAGGCCATAAAGAGGTTAATTTTGAAGACAACAGGTCCAATTGACCCAGATAACCCCAAGGCCTCATTACAAGCAATTTTTGAAAAGAGGGGGGAAATAAATATAGATGTTCCACATTCTTTTGTACAAGCTTGTGCCAATTGGAAGCTAGATTTTGAGTAGTTTGCTATTCTATCTCTTAGAAGGATCCGAAGGCCCTTTCGAAGCATTTTAGCAAGAATAACTTCCTTAATGGAGATCATGAGTGAGGAGAATGGTGTAGAAGAAACAATCTTAAACTAGCAAAAGGTATTGGAGAGCTAACAATGATAAGGAAGAAGCACTTCCAGGTCTTGATGAATATAAATGAAGGATCAGAGTTGGATAGTTTTGAAGAATGGATCCAAGAGATAGCAGCGGCATTGGCCATATTTGAAAAGGTTCTCAAAAGGCTAAACAAGAGAAGAGATGACAACACCATTTTTGCAAAAGAATTGTAGGAGTTCTTTGAGGGTCTCGACTTGGTTCTATTTGATGAAGATGATGAGAAGACTATGTATTTGGTAAATGATATCATCAATCAGTACTTAGGGATATTCTGAGGGGTGAAGACTAAAGAAGACTTCTAGCAGATGTTTTACCAAAAGGAGGAAATTCAAAAAATTCTATCTTGTGAAGAAGAAATAAAATCTTTTGCAAAGGAGTTGATTGACTTCTGAGATAGATAGCAAGAGATCCTTCAAGGGATCAAGATGCTGGATTTTGATGAAGTGATGCAGATATTGGATAGATTCAAGAAAGAACATCTAGAAGTGCCTCCTAGCCAGTGAGCATTCAGTCCCAGTCCAACCAAATTTTGTGTATAGAAAATCTAGTTTTGACACTTAGCCATTTTTGCAGAGCCTGATTTTCGGCATTTCAGCCATGTGGGTTTTTCAGCCTCCGACAAGTTCACAAGTCTGAAATATTAGAGATAGAGGATTTAGTACTTAGTCAATTTTGGGTCTTGAGTTTTTCGGACCAACTGTCAAGATTTGGGCATTTTTTGGCACGTCTGAAAGTTAACTCCAGTTATCTCAAAGATCATTTTCCATTCATCTGGGCTTCCTTTTTGGGATCGTTTGTGCATGATTTTGGGATCTCTTCCAGTTGGGTCCACATGGAGAAGCTGGAGCTAAGGATCAAATGCAGAAATATGAAGATTATCAATTGCATGCATGAGTTCCAGCTCCATTTTGAGCTATCTAATACATAATTTATTCAAAGATTTGTAATGCATGAGGTTTAATTCTATGCTAGGATAGTTTAACTAAACTTTAGAAGTAGTTTCTTTAATGCAATCTTTAGTTTAGATTTACTTTCAAGTTTTAGTTACAACCAAACCCTAGCTAGAAAAATATGAGCCCAGCTCTATAAATTGTAATAAAATGATGTAATTAGGGTCGACTTGATGATTAATACAATAGATACAATTGGTGTTTCATTCATGGTGTGATTTATCTGCTATCTATGCAAAATTTGCGAATGTGTGAATTGCTCATTCTTTATTTCAAAGAGCCAATTGGTTGTTTAATGATTTTAAGTCTGTGATCTATTAGTTTAGTGTTTGCTGGTATTGCATTATTGTGTTGTGATGAATTTCTGAGAAGATCATTCTTTGGTGCTTAAAGATTAACTTGTCTCACGTGTGCGCACATCTGGGGTGGCTTCGTGATCTAATGAGTTTTACCTTATCATATATCTATATTTGTTCGAATCCATTAATGATTGCATCCATTTAGCTGAAGATTGTGACATGATCTGATCTTTGTTTTGTGGGTTTCTTCATCTTCTTGGTTATTTAATTTACATGGTGGTGTGATGCTAGCATATGTCCATTAGGTTCTTTTCAGAAATTTCATTTAAATCTCTTGTTATCCTACACCTCCTAACCCTCCTTGCAAGTTATTTTTAGTAGATTAATTAGATTGGCATTGCTTTCATTCCTAAATCTTAAAATCATAACAAAAAAGAGAGAACTTTTGGTTTCTTAAAGTTTGTTTTGCAGTTTCCCTTGAGACAAGAACTAGCAAAGGCCTCCTTGTTAACAAATTCACATTTGTCTTTCATTGAGCAATCCAAGCAGTTGAGACCTAGGCAAAAGGAACCTTGAAATTGATTCCATCAGTGTTCCAAGAGGGGAAGTTGCTCACACAAATTCCTAGCCATTGTCTTCATGTAAAAAAGATGCTCAACACATACGAAAACATCTGTGTTATGTTTTTTTGAAAAAATTAGGAACAATTTTTCATTCGCAGAGGGTTTGACCCTCTTAATCTTATCCATTTTTAAAAAGCTTTAGTATTTTAGAAACTAAATTCAAAGTACTACAATTCTTATTTTTACACATCTCCTAATTTTGAGTGCAAGACCCTCCAATTTATCTTTGAAGTTCAAGTTTACCCAATTTTAGAAAAAAAAAGTGACCACTTATATCCCCCTTTTTGCACATCATCATGGTGAACTTACCTCTTAGAGAGATAAAGATATAATGAAATATAGAGTGGGGAGAGGGAGAGAGATATGGAGACAAACAAATAGAGAGAATTAGATATACACAAATAGATATGGAGTGAGAGAATATAGGGGGATATAGAGAATGAGAGAGGAAGATGGAGATATTGATATATTAGAGGATAAAGAGAGAGAGAGAGAGAGATAGATATATGGGAAGAGAATGGGAGAGAGATGTGTGTGTGTGTGTAGGACAAAGGGAAAGATGAATTTTATATGTAGGACACTTGACAAACACCATATTTGGTGTGCACCAAATAGTTTCGACATCACCAAACCTAAGACTTGGCCCAACAAATCTATTTGGCTAGTGTCAAATATGGTGAGGACCAAATATCTTGATGGAAGCCCATATTTTAGTTTGGTATCCTTTTGGTTCCCTATCTTAGTGCACATGCCCAAAAATGTACAAGAATTTATCATCTATTTAAAATATAAGAATTACAAGTTTCTACTCATATTATGCTTTGTGAGATGACTCAAAAGTGTCTTTTCTATAATGATTCATTAATATATTATCTAGCCATAGCCTTAGTCCCTACATAATTTTCATCAGAATTAGGAAATTTAGCTAAGATCTGATTAAATAGCTAAAAAATGGTACATACTATTGACTTAGGAAGACTATGGATTCCTGAATTGGCTTAAATTTGAACATATGGCCCTGGTGGGTATGACTCTGGTTGCTTCTATGGATGCCATTTTTTCACCTAGTTTTCTCTAGAATTGAAAACTCAACTTGATCTTGTGGATTGAAGAGTGTTGTTGTGTGAGGGTAAAAATAATAGGGAACAAAAAACTTGAGGTGGAGAGTACACGAAAACTATGCAATTGTTGATCACTAGCTTTCACTGATGGAGCTTGCATGAGGGCCCAATGTAAGGTGTGGGTTCATTCCTGAGAGCTTGAAGTGCATGAACACAATTTTTTTTTCTCGAGTAAATAAGGATTATATTGATGTTTTTGGATGAATTATTTGGTTTTTAAAGTCTGTGTTCATGGGATTTGTTTGAAGAGATGATTTTTTATGTTGAACAAAGTTAATTTATAATAGAAAGTTAGTGTAAAGGAATATTATCTAATTAGTATGAGATATTTTTTATAAGAATATTGTTATCAAATTCAATTAGTTTTAAAATCAAAATCATTAATCTATGTTTCATGAATAGTGGTTCATAAGAACCCATCTCTTATGAGAATAAATGGAACACTTAGCACTTATTTCATCTAGGTGATGGTCACATAGGTGATGCATTGGGCCTTCCTAGGAGGTCACCCATCCCATACTACTCCGCTTCAAGCATTCTTAACCATGAAGTTTACTTAAAGGTTAAGCCAACTTAGCTTTCTATTTCATTTGAGATAGTTTTTAAAAATGGAAAATAATGACAAACAAGTATGTTGATCTCATAAAATGGGCAATAATAATAGACAATTAAAGAGATGTAAAAAATGGGAAATAATAATGAACAATTAAACATATGCCAAAAATATGAAACAATAATGGACATTTAAAGAGATATCAAAAATATGAAACAATAAGGAATAGTTAAAGAGAAAATGTTTGAGAAAATGAGGAAAACATAAAATTAAATAGGAGATTAGGAGATCCATAGTTTTAAAGGTGAAAATAGTCAACATGTAAAAATAAGGCAGTTTGTTAGTATTATATTCTTTTTGATCTTCTAGATGTTAAAAAAAAATTCTATTTTAAAGTACAAAACATGTACGATGGGAGAGAATGATTGGAAATATAGGCTTATTAAATTTTTTTTTTTATCTTATTTGACATTATAAAAAATAATGGTGTCAAAATTTTCAAATTTGGTGTGACAAGAGTTATTATTACTTAGTATTATCGATATCTTATGGGACACGAGTTATTGGTGCTTGGTAACATTGATATCTTTTTGTCTTTAACACTAAACTAAAGAGACAATACTCCTCATTATTTGATTAATAATAAAAGATCTATTAAACAGTAATTTTATCTTTTTTGAAACTATAAATGATGTGGTCAAACTTTTTAAATTTTGTGGGACAACATTACTTGATTCTTGATATTCTTTTGTCTTTAACATTAAATCAAAGAAACAAATATTCCTTATGATATGATATTTTAGATACCCTTATTTTAACATTATGACTATTATTATTTCTTATAACTTAATAGACATGAATTATTGTGCACTTAATATGTATGTACTTATATTTTTATTCTCCCCAAAAATTATATAACTATTTTAGTTATTAAATTTGATAGTTTATATTTTTGTCATAATTATTTTTTCAAAAAAATATAATTACATTTTAAATTTTATTTCTATATTGCATATTTACATGTATATACAATATTTTATTTTTAGTTGAAAATATTAATTTATATTATAAACTATTATATATAACCCTCATTTATAGGGCTGGGCAAATTGATATGCCCTCAAATAAGCGAAAGGATGTTAAGTAGAAACCACTAGATATTCATTAGCTAAAGGTTAACTTTGATGGGGCGAATCGACACAAACTTAGGCCTATTGGAGTGGGGTGTGTTTTGATGAATTATGAGGGTCCAGTGCTCCAAATTATTGGAGCTAGATTGGGGATAACTTCTATTAATGAAGAAAAATTTCAAGTTACTCTTCTTGGTCTATGAAATGGCAGGATAACACAATGTAGCAATATCCATTTACAAGGTGACGTTAAGATTGTAGCTAATACTAGATCAACATAAGGGACACATCTAATTGAAATCTCTTAACACATCTTTAGTAGATGTTGAAGAAGATTGGAAACTTCATGAGGTTCATGACTACACATGTGTATCATGAAGGAAAAGAACTAGTGGATAAAAGTGCTAAAAAGGGAAGTTGACATGACATTGGCTATGTAGTTCATCACATCAATGACAAAATGAGATTCAAAGGAGTGCCATACAACCTTAGTGAAAAATTAAGATGGCACTATTTGTGTATAGGTGCACTAATTGAGGTAATTTTTTAAGTTGTACATAGGTGGATTTTCATATTGTAACATGTAGCTAGAAAATATGGACTCCTCAATTTTCTTGTTGGTGATAAAAAGACAAGTGACCTTTTATGGTGATATTTCAAACCAAAAAATTGACCACTTTGTGTGCTCCCCCTTTTTGAGGTCCTTAATTTCTACCATTTTTAAAACAAATCAATTGTTTATAAACTATATGAAGAGTACTACAAATCTTTTTCTTGTTGTATTCTCAAATTTTGAGTGTAAGTATCTTGATTTTCTTGTCAAAGTTCAGAGTTCATTGATTTTAGAAAAACAAAGTGGCATCTTAAGACCCCTTTTTGGTCCCCCCATATTTATGAGCTTACATATGTGCACCATGAATATATTTGTGTAGTTCACACACATCCTATACATCTATATATATTTAGTGAGTTGTAGGAGCATTAAAATTTCCATCCCTATAGTGTAATGTCTTCTATCACTTCCCATCAACATCAAGAATCCACCTAATAGGTTAAAATATCATTCCTTGGCCTTCATTTGGTCTTGTTGACACTTATTCTTGTCTATCTACATACTTGGACTCTCATTATAAAGCTTCTCCACCATCTTTTGTAGCTTTTTCTTGTATCTTGACATCCATTATATTACAACTTCATTGTCTATGCCACCTTTCCTTCATTCCATCAAGCTTGAAATCTGTGGTTGTGAAGGTAAGTAACTCTCAATTTCTCATTTTGAATTTATTTTTAGCATATCATATTATCTTTATCATATACTTGTTATTGGTTATTGTCTATTGTTGTCTACTCTTAGTTTTGGTTATATATTGAATTGATTGTATATCTAGCTATCCATGGAGGTAGAAACACCAAAATGAGTATTTGACTATGACAAGATTCTACACAACCCACAACCCTTTTCCTTATTTATATGTGTGAATGTTTCTAGAATGAAGAGAAGAAGAAACTCATGACATTCAAATAGCATCTTGGTTGCAAGCATATATCTCCCTTCTCTTTGTCATTTCCATTATTTTGTAGCATACTCTATATTTATAATTATTGATATTAGTTATGATTATTATTTTAGTTATTATTTTGATATTTGTGTCTCAATTTATGTGTGATGTTCATATAGGACAAGCATGTGATGCAATGACATCCTACACCTGCGCTTTCTTTCTTGACCTGGACTGGTGTCTAAGGCAGCGAGCTCACTTAATTTGGCATTTGATCTCTATAGTTTGGTCTTATATTATCCTTATTCAAAATATTTATATTTATTAGTAGTTATTTCAGTTTCTTCCATTTCTATGTCTTAGTAAATTTAAATCCTTTATCATTATTTTTTCTTGATCCCCTAACTCACCACAACGCTAGTTGAAGTGATATGGAACAAGGGTAGTTCATCCCTTGACACTTCCATTGGACTTGAGGTTCACAAATTTTCCCTTCTCCATATGTGTGTGTGTGTGTGTGTGTGTTTGTTGTTGTTGGATTACTGAGAGGGGGGTGAATCAGTAATCAGTGATTCATTAAACCTTAAAACTTTTATCTGATTCAACTCAGTAGCAACTCAGTCAAACAAACTTTAACATTAATTGATAATAGTAAGTTAACCTATCAATCAGAAATAAAATTCAAAATAAACATTCAACACATATAACACTAGTATTTAATGTTGAAACCCAACTTGGGAAAAACCACTGTGGGAATTTTGACTCACTAAAGAAAATTCTCTTCTGAAGTATGCTCGGTTAAAAGCCAATGTGGTTAAAGATTACAATGCACATTGTTAAATATGACCCTTATAGGGGATTTCCCTTAGATCTGTTAGGATCTTCAACTTGTTAGGAGTGGCCTAGTTAAATGTCTTCAAACACTCTTCTAGAATGTCACCTTGTGAATGGTTTTATAGTAAAATTGTTAAGTCCACTCAGTTAAGATATTTTCCTACTACAAGTGTTAATAAAAAATAGTGTAGAAATTATTAGTAAATCTACAACTACCTCTTGCTTAGTCAGATCCCTTATTCTCTCTTTGTCTTCACGTATTTCCTTAACTTTCCACTAGCCTCACCACTTCATCAATCTCTTCTTTCTGACTTAGATTTCAATCTTTTTCTCCTTCTCTGCATCACTCAGTTACTCATCCACCTTTCAAATTTGTCTTCTTGTATTCCAGTAAATTTCATCCTTTATATAGACTATGTTTTTCCTCTTAATCTCCTTTATTACATTTTCCTCTATTTAATCTAGACCTTCAGATCAACCATATAAACTGATTCAATGAATTTGGAACTCAGTAAAATGTTTTATCACCACCTCAGAAATTGAACATTTCTTGGAACTTGTACCTTCACTTTTTGCCGCTTACATCTTAGCATAGATCATCACCTTAAATTTTCTTGATCGTAGATCTCTTTAACTAACTCTTCCTCATCCTTATAATCTTCCAAATCATCATAGATCATCATTAAATGTCAGTTTGATCATTGTATTTAATCTTTTTTCCTTTTCTTGGTGGCTCACTTCTTTTCCTTCAACCGAAATCCTATTTTCTTCACTCGATAACTAAATATATGTACTATGTGTCTTGTCTTTCTTTCTCTTTACCAAAACTTACTTTCCTTTTACCAATTAACTTTCTCCTTCTTGATAACCAAAATATTTTATTTACCGACATGACTAATCTCATTTACCAAATTGATATATTCAAATGTAAGGTAGAAAATAATTATATCAATATAACGGTATCATTATCTGATATGTATTAGGTGCCTAATTAAGTTCTTCAACTTCACAACTTTTCACTTCTTCTTTTTCCTTAACTCACTCAACTTATATCATACTATGAATGATATGGCCACTCACTATAAACCAAAAATCAATTACTTGACATCAATGACAAAATAATCAACAAATCTAATCCTTATACAATCTTCTATACCTTTGATCTTTGTCAATCTTCATCATCATCAAGTTATCAATTAACAATCTCCCACTTTAGCATTGATGGTGACACTCACTTTACTGTCAATTGATGATGGAAACATTGTAGTTAACAATCTCCCGCTAACTTTCTATAGTTCAACCTTCTCAGTTTCTAAGTTCTATCCTTTGCTCCCTCTGAACTTTATCATCTTCCTTAATCTAAATTCTTCATCTTTCTCTTTGATCATCAATAGCTCAATTCTCCCTTTGTAATCAATTACTTATTCTCCCTATTTAACAACAATGCTAAAAATACATACTCCTAAAAAATTTATCATGCAGTGGATCATACCTAGCATGTACCGATATCTCATTGCATACATAGTCACTTTCACAACTTCAAGCTTCACCTAAAGAGTGAACACTAGCATCAACTCACAAAATAGATATTCTAGTAAATCCTTGAATTGATTCAGCATGCATCTTGCCTTAGTGAATATTGGATAGGGGAAGTACCCCTAATTTACCTCAGAGATACTCAAAAGCATCCTTCGGTAGTGGCTTGGTAAATGTATCTACTATCTATTATTTTGAATTCACATACTCCAATATCACATGCTTATCTTGAAATTGTTCTCTCAAGTAATGATACTTGATAGAAATGTGCCTGGTCTTGGAATGCCTTACTAGATTATTTAATATGTTGATAGCACTTGTATTATCACAGTAAATAGTAATTTGATTTGTAATCTCCTCTCTCATACCTTCAAGTGGCTATTTGATCCATAGAATATTTACACAATTCATAATTGCTTCTACATACTCAGCTTCAACAGTAGATTATGATATACAACTATGTTTCTTACTCATCCATGTCACTAATCTTTCTCCCAAAAAGAAATCTCATCCACTTGTACTTTTCCTATCATCAATGTTTCCATCCCAATCAGCATCAGTGTAAACTTTTAGATCAAAATCTCCTCCTTTCTTATATAGTAGACTGAAATCTTTAGTCCCTTTCAAATATCAAAATATTCTTTTGAGTGAAAACATGTGTAATTCCTTTCAATTGACAGAAAATATTGCAACAATACCTATTTCATGAGAAATATCAATTGTGATATATACAACATACTGTAGCTTACAAATCATTGATCGATAGAGTGTTTCATTCACTTCCTTTGTCTCATCTTCCTTTCATAATTTGCAACCAGTAGCCATCGATGTTTCAACTAGTTTTGACTTTTCCATACCAAATATCTTTAGGATCTCCTTGATGTAGATCTCATCTCCAACTTGTTGAATCTATAGTCCAATAAATAATTTTATCTCTCCAATCATGGACATCTCAAATTCTTTTCTCATCTCCTCAACAAAATATTTACATAATGTGTTATTACCTCCAAATATAATGTCATCAACAAATATTTCAGCAATCAAAATCTTATCAATACTGTCACATTTTAGATACAAATTGTTGTTGTCACTATTCCTTTCAATTTTAATCTTGATCAAGTATGAATGTAATCTATTATACCATGCGTAAGGTGCTTGTTTCAAACCATATAGTGCCTTGTGAAGTTTTCAAACCATGTCCTTATTAGTATCTTCAGAAAATCCTTTAGGTTGTTCAACGTAAACTTCTTCTTCAATAATACCATTAAGAAATGTAGACTTAAAATCCATTTGATAAACTTTAAATCCTTTATAAGAAACATATGCTAGTATAATTCTCACTCCTAATCTAGCAATGGGTACAAAAGTCTCACCATAATCAATACCTTCTTCTTATGCACACCCTTCGCAAACCAGTCTTTCTTTGTTTCTGATTACATCTCCATGTTCATTCAATTTGTTTCTAAAAATCCACTTAGTACCAATAATATTTTTATCTTTAGGTCTCGGTACCAAATTCCATGTGTTGTTCTTTTCAATTTGGTCTATCCCTTCTTTCATATCTTTAACTCAATCTTCATTATCCAATGCATCATTTAATTTGCTTAACTCAAATTCAGAAATCAAACATGTGTTATCTCTCAACTTACTTCTTGTCATTACCCCAGCATTCTTGTCTCCAATAATTTTTATTGGTGAGTGATGTCTTCTCACATACTTGGCTAGGATAGGCTCGATAGATTGTGGTAGTTCTTCATTTTCAACATTTGGTGGTGGCTCTCTCTATTCAACATCATCCCCAATTTGTACTATCGGTAGGGTGTTAGGAACATTAGGTTGAACATATACAAATCTTTGATAGTCCTTAGGTTCCTTTTTGTTTTCCTCCTCAATTTTCTTTGCGAATTCATCAATCCTTATATTTGCACTTTCCACAATTTTGTTAATAGACTTTTTTAAGCACTTGTAAGCCTTTCTCTTAGTAGAATATTCCTTCACCACCTTTATGATCAAACTTTCCATTTCTAGCATCCTTAATAATATAACACCTACTTCCAAATACTTTGAAATAACTTACATTCGGTTTGTGACCATATCAGATTCTATATGGAGTCTTGTGTGTACCTTTCTTCAATTATACACATTTTAGTTTGTATGCAATAGTACTGAATTCTTCTCTCCAAAATATTTGAGACACTCCCTTCTCAACCATTAGTGTCCTTGCACAATCAGTAATAGATTTGTTCCTTCTTTCTTCTATACCATTTTTGTGGTATCCTTGAAGCAAACATTTGTCTATTCATTATATGTTCATTACAAAAAACTGTAAACTCATCAAATGTAAACTCACCTCCTCTATCAAATCTCAGACACTTCAATTGTCTTCCATTTTCCTTTTCAACTCTTGCCTTATACCACTTAAACATTTGAAAAGCATCATATTTTTCTTTCAAAAACATGACAGATATCATTCTTGAATAATCATCAACAAATAAAATGAAATATCTATCACCATATTATCTTTTTTTTCTCATAGTTCCACATAGTTTAGTGTGCACTAACACTAAAATACCTCGCGCAGTGTAATATTTTATTGTAAAAATTGACTTTTTCATCTTACCAACTTGACATCCTTTGCACATGACATTTTCAAGTTTATCTAATCTCGATAGACCTCTTACTCTATTATTTTTCCACACCTTAATTAAGTTGTCATAGTTCACATGACATAATCTCTTGTGCCATAACCATACAAATTTAGAAAATAGGAAAAGTTTTGTAGTAGTATCAAGATAAAATAGGTATCCTTTTGATTGTTCACTGGTGGCAATCAAACTTCCCTTTTGATAAAATACTTTTACCTTTCCATTCTAAAATTTCAGTCAGTGACCTGTGTTATTCAGTTGTTCCACACTCAAAAAATTATACTTTGGTCCTTCAACCCAATAGACATCATCACATTGTGTATTATCCATAAAAATTATGGAACCTTTACCTCTCACAAGATATGGAGAATCCTTACCGAATCTAACATAGCCTCCATCATGATCTTCCATAGTAATGAACTTATGTGTGTCACCAATCATATGATGTGAACATCCACTATCAATTATCCAAGTATCATTCTTATTAATATGAGAAATTAAAGATTTTTCTTCTCCATACCTTTCTTCATCAGTTTCATCTTTGATGGAAACATACACAACCTCTTCACCTTCATCATCATCGATTAGTCCTTCTTCATCAATGTAGTGTGACTTCTTGCCTTTGTTCTTGAAATCTCGGTATCTCCTGAATCTATTATTTCTTTCATTGTTATCTTAGTTTTCTCTCTTCTCATCACTAAATTATTGTTAGGACATATAGATGCAATGTGGCCAATCTTGTTGCAATTAAAACATTTCAAGGGTAATTTACCTATGTACTTTCCTTTTCCTCTTGATAGCCTCCTAGCTAGTAGGGCTTCAAACTCTTCTTGTTGTCTTTCCTCTTCATATAGACTTTCTAGATTACTCTTGTAGCTCTAAAATATTTCACTTGCACTGCTAGTATAACCATCACTAAATTTAGACTCTCTAGAATTTCCAATATTCAAGGATGACTTTAATACAGACTCAATCTTACAAGTGGTAGGTAAACTATTATCAAAATAATTTATCTCAAAAGCAATCAATTTACCAATTGTGGTATCCTGTGAAATAGGTATTTGAGGAATGGATATCAGTTCTTGTATTCCAGAAACTTGGATGGCATAAGTAGGTAGCAGTTTCCTCATCAGTTTACTTGTCACATCTTCTTCTTATATATGTCCTCCTGCACCTCTGATAGCACTCACAACTTCCTTCAATCTTGTACTGTATTGTGTAACATCTTCACCTTCTTTTGTTCTTATAGAGTCAAAAATTCCTTTTAGACTTTTAGATTTTTCTTTCTAAACATGTTGATCTTCACCATATACTAATGCAAGCTTATCTGACATTCATTTTTGAGTATCACATCCTTTTAAATCATTGAATTGCAAATTGGTGAGAGAAGATGAAATCTCAATCATAACTTGTGTGTGATATTGCATTTCTCTTACTTTCTCAATTGTCATAGGCCCAAATGGCATTGGTGAATACTCATTGTCAAGATAGTTAGGGTACTTTAGCCTTGGGGACTTTGTATACTTTCTATGCTATGTTTAGATTTGATATTTCTCTATTCATATTTTTGCACATATTTACATTTACAAGCATACTTACATGCTATGGTTTCACTCATGAGAGTATATCCTTATCATTTACTTGCTCTTTTACATTCTAGATCTACAATCTAGGGTGCATGAGCATTACATACACACACAAAATCTTTCCTAATAGATAAATCACCAAAATGGGTGCTTGAATAAGGAAAACCCCTTCATATCCACCCACACACACAAATTCTATAACATACTTGCAGGTTATCAGTTGGCGATCACAGATCTAGAATCCACTCTCAGAGACATTTCTAAAGAATTTTGGTTGACTTGGCTATGGTATCTAGGGAACACGGCGACATGGTCGACCTATTCCTAGAGATTTGATAAAAATAAAATTTTCTAGGTTTTTTTGTTGTGATCGTGGATCTACAATCAAAAGCTCTATCACATTCTCAGATCTATGATTTTCAGAGAAAAAAGTTATATTCCATTGCTTATTTTGAGGTAAGTACCCTATCATTTTTTTTATCTATTAGGATAGATCTGTTTCAATATCTTAATTGGGCTGATTGCATTTACTTGGTTCCTAGACTCATCTTCCACTTATTTCTTAATCAATTATTTCAATTTTTGTCATCTACATTGCATATCTATAATCAAATTACATTGCATGAAAGAGGCCTTACTAGTATACTTCCTTAATATAACTTGGGTTATCATTTGCATCCCTTATCACCTTTGGGTTTTTCTAATCTAACCTAGGACACATTGAGATTTATGCTCAAAAGCCCCTCTTTCTCTTGTATTGAATGGCTTAGGGAGAAATTGTGAAACTTGATACACCTAGTTTGCATTGTTAAACTCATTGAAGCCATTTCCCCCCTGAACATTTTGGTGAACTTGACATGAACCCTCCTTGTTTTATCTTGGTACTTAGATCTTTATTTTACATGTATTACATTTATAAACATAAAAATACAAAAAAAAAAAAAAAAACTTTGTTTGCATTCAATTTCATTATAAATAGCTTATTTTACTTTCAAGATGTATGATTTCTTTTATGAGTACTTTGATGATGCATTTGTTAGTGAGCCTCATGAGGTGTCTAGTATTAAAGTGTTGGATGTAACAAATGAGATATTAATTGAATTCATTCCACCATCATCTCTCCAACATAACCTCTATGATAGGTTTTTATCATGGCTTCCTTTTTGTGAGACTGTTTGTAATGTTGAGCCTATTAAATTGGTTCTATTTTCTAAGCCACTTATTGTGTGTGTGAAATTTATACCTAGCTGGAGACACAACACTTCAGTAAAACATTAGAGGTTAGAAAATTGAGAAATCTGCAATATAAATGAAACTAAGCTAACCGGTCAATTTAGTGCCTTCTAGTACATGTGAGTATGGTATTCTCAGATCAGACCAAGATCAGTGATGATGCAACACCTAAATGAAGGATTTAATGCTAAAAGATGAATGTAGGATGGATGCAAATTAATCTATCTGTTTGTATGTTCTATGCAATGATATGACAAACTATATGAATCTATTCTAGAATGTATGAATTTGATATGTAGATTATTCTAACAATGATGTGCTATGATATGAAAATAAATGTAAAGCTATGAAAAACAATGAAAGATCTCACAAATTGCCAATTTGTAATAGCTTGATTCTTCAGATGCAATTCGCCAGAGTAATTGTGCAAATTTGAGAGATGATTTTGTGAAGAGCTGAGCCTTGATTTTATAGAAATCTAGGGCTTCAGGATGCATTGAGAAAAGCCATAAATCACTCTTGATAAACTCAGGTTGATTTTTGAGTTAACAAGAAATCAAAATTAATTAACTCATAAAATTCATGCAAAAGCAACTTTTGACTCAAAATAGAGTTTAGTTCACTTTTTCAACTCGTCATCAAATGGTGAGTTTGGAAAGTTAACAAATTGAAATTGAAAATTGATTTAAAGTTGACTACTTTTTTTATTGTGCATGATTTAATATGAATTAATTTAAGAATAAAGTGATTTATTCTCAACTTAACTTATTTTAAATTTAAAAATAACTGATTTATGGGTTAATCAATTATTAAATCAAACTTTTATTCAAAACTATATTATTAAATATTGACAATTGGAAGTAATCAATTAAATAAGAATTCAACTGATTATTCATAGGATTTTTAATTTATTGTCAAAATTAAATAATATAAATTAGGAATAAATATAATTAAATCTAATTAAATAATTAAGTGATAGAATTAAACTTAATTAATTAAATATTTAGAATATTTAATTAATCAAATTTTAGGATAAATAGTGACATTTATCACCAAATAATATTCAACTAAATATAATTAAGATAATTAGGAATAGTCAAGGAATATTCCCTGATACATAATTAAGATAATCAATTTTTGATAAACTGATGTGCAGATGTGCCTTAGGTTAGGACTTTGGTGTCGATTTCGTTTGATTTGAGGATGTATGAGGTTAATGAACCTATAGACCATTTTGGGGGTATTACATTTTTCCCCTCTTTGAATTACTATGTGAAGCGCAGTGGGTCAAAGAATGATAGATTTTTGATAAAGATGTGGACTCAGTTATGTGGTGGAGAAACTAATCTTGAAAGATTAACCGATTCTGAGACAAAAACCGATTGATAGATTTGAAGATGATTTGATTCAGGTCCTGATCAACCAAGAATCGAGATGATGCTAACTATATCAATAATGAACCGGTGATTACGAAGAAGTGTCAAAATGCCTGATTTTGAACCTATGATTACGAAGAAGTGACTGTCTTGACTCCAAACTTGATTGTCCAAAGGAATCAAAAGGATGCCAAATCTGAACCCTTCAGTTATGAAGAACCAAGGAAATAACACAACTGAACCGATGGTTATGAAGAGGTGATACAGTTCGTAAGATTGATTAGGATACCAGATTGATATGGATCTTGATGAATTTGATATGCCCCAAGCGATGTGCCCCAAGCGATGAGGTCTTTTGATGAATCAGGAACTAGATGTGGTTGTTGTCTTGATTACTGAGGAAAGATTTTATTTATAGACTTAGTTAATTATGTGTAATCTCATGCCCCCTTTGGGATGAAAATCAAAATCTGGCAAGAAAAGCTAGCATTTGAATGATTAGAAGCATGTTAATCAAGTGTAGAAGTGGTTATACACATTCGAGAATGCATTCTGCATCATTTGGAGGTCCTAAAGACCAAGTTTGACAAGGTTTGACCATGAGTTGACCATGGTTGACCAAGTTGAAATTTTGATAGTTTGATGTAAGATAATCAGTTAAGTTGAATCCTAGATTCGTTTGATGTTTAGAAGGTTGATTATGCAAGCATTCGGCCGTCCTGGGTATGAAAATTTTAAATCATGATTTTGACAATATTAATGATCTTAGATTTTGATTTTGATCCCGAATATGGATTCTACTTGTTTCATTGGAGGAACCTTCATACAATGATCAGTCCTTGCGTCATGTTTAGCGTAGTTTTAGAGAATTATCAAGTGTCGAGCCGAATTGAAATCGTGATATAAATATGTTGCCCCACTTTTCACCCCATAACCATGCTGTCAAAGTGGAAGATTTTGATCTCATAGTTATGTCTGGTCATGTCTCAGTCTAGGTCTAAGTATTTCATTGGATAGGCTATCCTTGTCGGGTTCCCCTGCTATTGTCTTATCTTTTCTAGCTGGGTGGGTTATTTGGAAGTCTTATCATAATGGGTAGGTTATAGATCCTAACTCGGCAAGGATAATGTGCTCCTATTGATGTTCTTTCTCAAGCAGAATGATGATTGAAAGTCATGATCTCCAGACATTCACAAGAAATTAGAGAAAAGATCCCTCATATGAATAATGTAGGGATAGAGCCGGCATTAGATTATTCAGAATTCCACTTCATATTGTAGTGTGTACAATCCAATTGAAGAAGAAATTACATCTGAAGACATTGATTTCTATTAAAAATTTGTAATCTAAAGGGGTCTCAAGAAGTGTTCCTAGATAATTGTAGAATGAGAAGGTGATTACCCGGGAAGAATACACTGTTGATCCCAACATCAAGCAAGTGATAGCATTATATCTACTAATTTGACATCAACCTTTAGGAGAAAAATATGGATAGTTACAGATTGGATCACCTCTAAGATTGATTACAGCTTTGGGGCAAGGTTCAAATAATGGTACTTTGGATAGAAATCTTTTATTGATTATAAGATTATGAATTCAATTTTCTAAAGGCTCTTTGATTAAAGAAATCACTCTGAGAAGATAAACTAATGTCAGCATTGCATTACTGTGAAGAAAAGAGAAGATGTAATTATATGTGTTTTCATCATATAACCGTGCCACATTATGTTTGATCTCATCGAGTCACAAAAGAATTGACTCTGATGATGAGAAAGCCGCGGCATCTCAAGCAATGAGAATGTGTTGATGATTATACAACGATGTGTAGATGTGTTTCTACATTCTTGAGCCTATACACTGATGCAAATGTAATATGTAACATAGCTCATAAAAATGAAGATGGTTATCTGAAGTTATTGATGGAGAGTGGCAGTACTATGCTGCTTGTGTTGGGTTAGAAAAGAGCGGTCGCATGATCGCATGGAGTAAAATATTTCTATGTGATCATGCGACAATGAATCCTGCTGGGACCCGCATATGCTAACAGCGCAAATGTGATCATGCAAGATGAAGCCACGAGGAGTGGTGATTCCAAGGTTTATATGCAAGGCTGAGATCGATGGATGCTGCTATTCCTCCTTGGTATCGAAGATGCTTGGCGGTAAAGTGGGATCCTTCCACATGTCTAGGTGGGACCGAAGATGCTTGTAGAGTTGACCAATCATGGAGTGGTCGCATGATCGCATAAGTAAAATTATAGCCTTGCGATCATGCAACAAGACAGTGAAAGACCTACGGTAGGTGTGTGGTCTCAAGATCGCAAGACTGAGAGAACTGTCTTGCAATCATGCAAGATCTCACCACGTGTTCTGGTGGGTCCGAAGGCATTTATACCATGCGGTGTGCTAAAGGAGAATCAATGGAGGTTGCAAGATCACAAGACTGAGAGAACTATCTTGTGATCATGCGAGATCTTGCCACGTGTTCCGGTGGGTCCGAAGGCATTTATATCGTGAGGTGCTAAGGGAGAATCAATGGATGCCGCTTTGTCGCTATGGTGTGGAAGATGTCTTGCGATCATGCGAGATCTCGCCACGTGGTTTGACACCCGAGCTTGGCATAAAAGAAAAGATTGTTATTTCAAAGTTTATTAAGCACATGCTTTAAGTTATTCAAGTACTTAAAGTTGACGGGCGGAAAAAGGGAGACTTGCTACTCTACTGTCTCAGGTTTCACATCTTCTGTGTGCATTTTCCGCAAGGAGTATTTAGCAATTGCATAGTTTGTCATTTGTGGTATTGATGATGTATTTTTCAGAGATCGATGGGTTTCTCAGTGGAATAAATTAAAGATGAATCCATTGTTGAAGTGCTTAAAGGAAGTGATGAATACTTGATATCAGCCATGACAAAAGGAAGAATAGCAGTTTCTAATGTGTCAATAACGGTGATCTTTTCCATTTATCTTTATCAAAGAGTTAGATGAAAAGATAAAGTCTTTTCAGTTCTTCCTTGTTGTGATGTTGAAACACCTATTTTTAGTCTTTTTAAATTCTGGAAGTTGAAACACTTGGTATTCCCATGAAAGGGCGTATGCTTGTAATCTCTATACATTTTGTTGTAAAAGAAACATGGGGGTCGGCAAATTTTTGGTGTAAGAGACTTGATGTTGCAGAGACAATTGAAAGTGTTTTATGTCAATTATTTTCTGTTCCAGTTAGTTGATAGTTGTTGGTTATATGATTCTTTCTCTTAATCTGAATTGCACTAGGAAGGAAAGGATGTTTCATTCCTTTGTTTTGAAGATGTGAATAAACCTAGTAGGATGTGTTGTGGGTGTGTGTGTGAAAATTGTACCTGATCTGTAAACACAACACTCAGTAAAACATTAGAGGTTATTGATAATCAAAATCGTGCAAAATTGAAAGCTATCTAACCAAGCGATTTACTGCCTTCTAATAGGTGCGAGATTAATGTTCTCAGATTGTAATCAAGATCAGTGACCTAGACGAAACCTAAATGAAGGATTTGAATGCAAAAGATGGATATGGAATAAATGCAATTAAGCTATTTTTTGGATTTTTCTATGCAATAATAATTGTAAAAACTGATATGAAATCTATGCTAAATGAAATTGATATGCTATGAATGCTATTGAAAATTGATATGCTATGAATCTAACAATGATATGTAATATGAATGCAAAAAAAAATAAGATTGATCTCACAAAGCTTTGAATTCGCAAGTTGATTCCTCAGTCTCCAATTCTCCAGCGTGATTGTGCAAAATATGAGATGATTTGTGAAGAGCTAAAGCCTTTAATTTATAGAAATCCAGGGCTTTGGAGGTGCATGGGAAAAAGCCATAAATCACTCAAATAACTCAACTTGATTTTTGAGTTATTTTTAAATAAAAGATAATTAACTCACAAAAATCATGCAAAAGCACAGTTCAACTTGAATTAGAAGTTTAGATCAACTTTAAAACTCGAAAAGATGTTGAGTTTCAAAAAGCTAACAACTTGCATTGATTTTCCAATTTTGAGTTTAACTGGTCCTTGAATGTGCACATGGATAATTATGATTTAATAAATAAATAAAGTGATTTATTCTCAACTTAACTGCTTTTAAAAAATAAAACAATTGATTTATGGGTTAATCAATTATTTAATCAAAATTTTATTAAAAACTATATTATTAAATAATGACAACTTGCTTTAATTAATTAAATAAGAATTTAATCAATTATTCATATGATATTAGATTTATTGTCAAAATTAAATAATACAATTAATAATAGATATAATTAAATTTAATTACACAATTAAGTGGCAAATATTAAATCTAATTAATTAAATATGAAAATATTCAATTAATCAAACTTTAGGATAAATGTGATTTATTGCCAAATAATTATAAAATTAAAGATAATTAGGAATATTACTAGGAATATTCTCCGATGCAAAATTTAAGATAATCAATTAGATTTGATGATGTTTAGATGTGCCTTAGGTTAGGACTTTGATGTCGATTTCGTTCGAATTGAAGATGTAGGAGATTAATGAACTTATAGCCCATTTTTGGGGTATTACAGTGGGATATTCAGAGAAGGATTCATTAGAGGTTTTTCATCATTTCATTTATATCTCTGTTAATAGTTATTGTAGATTAGTAAATGCTAAGTGTATGAATTCATGGGATTTGTGAGTTCTACAGCTTGGTTCATATATTAGAAAGCTCTCCTTGCCTGGATTAAGTTCTGTTTAGGCTTGATTCGGTTTGCCTCTCCTACCCTCGGGTTAAGAGCATACCCTGTGTTAGTTTTAGGATCAAAACATAATTCATTGCATATCATTCCAAAAGGGAGCTGTACCTACCAATTCAAAGAAAAGCCAGTAATCAGAAAATGGCTTTTCAACTGTTGTAAGCAGATGTTGTTCATCATTTGGGCATTAAGAGTTATTTCCACAATAAACAAGAAAGGACAAATCTGTTTACTAACAAAATACAACCATGCAAAGTGCAAAATGAAATGCAAAATGAAATCCAAAATAAAATGCAGACCTAGGACCTAGGACTTAGTCACTAATCATATGTCGGTCTTTTTCATCATTGAATTTTTAGGTACCCGAATAAATCAATACAACATCTACTAGTTAGGAAACTATAGACATATGAATATTGATTTGTATGCACAAAAGTCAATACAACACCCACTGGCTAGACTACCATGGACATATGAATATTGATTTTGTTTTCAGAATGTCAGATTAGATATAAGCACCAAGGCACAAATGTCAAGATGACCTGAATATCATGTCCATTTTGATATTGCAATTTGTATAAGCATCAGAACATTAACATTGTGATGACCTAAATATGCCTTGTGGTGCAAACACATCAAGCAATGAAGAGATCATTCTAAATCTATTGTGAATTACCCGTAGTGACCCTTTATCATTCACATCCTTAGGTAAGATCATGTTTCATAGTAGGAGTAAGAACTCACTCAAAAAGACAATAGTTAGATCAAACATCCTTGAATTTTTTGGGTATCCAAAGTTATTAGATTTTCACGTAAAAGAAGACAAAGAAAAGATTGTGCCCCTAGTCATCACTATCTAAATCTGACAAAGGACATAATCAATGAGCTCAAAAGGACACAATATCAAAAATCTCAATGTGACTCAGTAAGCATACAAGGAGACAAAAGCATGTGAAGCATAGATTGTTTTCAGTTTGTGTTGATGTTTGTTTGTGTTGATTGCAAATGCAAAATCCTTTCTGGTAAGGAGACAAACATACTAGCTTAGATGTAGCTTCAAAGGACTTATGACTGGACATGACTCATCTGAGGTATATTGGAGACCATAGGATATGACATTTATTGCCCCCAAGTTTGAACATTGATAGGATATAGATGTTTGAGCAGATTGGTGTACAACCTGACTTTATTGAAAACAGGAATGCAGAAACAAACCAAGAGATATGTACAAACTAAAGCAAGACTAAAAGCTGGGAAAGACCAAGATTGCGCTGATAGATGGAGTATTTTTTAACAAGTGGTGCTCATTTTCCTAGTTTTCACCATCTTGGGGGAGATTCTATTTTTGCTACCAATGCCCCTATTTTTAGGTTTTCATCAAGGCACTTTTTCTTTTTCTCATTTTTTTGTATTTTTTCATTTTTTTTGTATTTTTCATTTATTATAATTTTGTTGTGATACATAAAGGTGCCTATTGCTAGGTTTTCATTGTGATGATCATTTTTTTAGGACTTTTTCTTATTTTTATGATTTTTTCAAGACATTTTGCAAAGACTGGATGCCTTAGGCATAAAATTTCTTCAGATGGAGAACGTTGATTGGTTTGTGAAGCTATTCTCCTTCAGTCATTGAGATTTGATATGCTCTAGAGCTAAAAGTAGTAGTGATAACAAAGGGACCCAACCAGTTGGGTTCAAACTTCCCTTTGCATTCTCTATGTGATTGATTTTTAGGATTCTCTCTCAAGACTAGATCGCCAACCTAAAATTCTTTGTGTCTGACTTTCTTATTGTAGCCTCTAGACATTATTTTCTGATATACTCTAAGATGATCATATGTTATTTGTTTGCGCTCATCTAGTAGTTCAAGTTCTTGCAACCTAGACACTCTGTAGTCATCATCTATTACTAGACCATGCATTTTGATTCTTAGTGATGAGATTTCAACCTCAATAGGTAGTACCGTTTTAGACCCATAAAATAAAGCAAATGGTGTAGCCCCAATGGGCATTATGATACTTGTTCTATAGGCCCAAAAAGCTGGATTGATCATGAGATGTCAGTCTCTTCTTGTTTTATTAACTGCTCGATATAAGATTTTCAATAGATTCTTGTTTGATGCCTCTACTTGTCCATTTCCTTAAGGATAGTATATAGATGACCAATGTTGTGTTATCTTGAATTTAGAGCATAAGGAATCTAAGTCCTTATTCTTGAACTGGCCACCATTATCTGTGACTATAGAATGTGGAATACCATACCGACATATGATGTCATTAAGAATGAACATAGAGATTTGCTTGCTAGTTGCTTGAGTCAAAGGAACTGCTTCTACCTATTTTGTGAAATAGTATGTAGCTGTAATGATATGGGTATGTCCATTAGAAGAATGTGGATAAATAGATCCAATCAGATCAAATGACCATTATTGAAAAGGCCATTGTGTAGTAAAGGGAATGAGATCTCTCCCTCATGCATGAATCAAGTTACCATGGACTTGACACTTTTCACAGTTCTTAGCAAATTTGATAGCCTCTTCCTCCATTTCAGGCCAATATTACCTAGCCCTAACAAGTTTTTGAGCTAGTGTTAAACCATTGGAATGTGATCCACATATACCTTCATGGACTTCCTCTAATGGACGTTGTGACTCTTCACATTCTAAACACCTAAGAAGTGTACCATCTAGACTCTGTCTATAAAGATCATTACCAATGATGACATACTGGGATGTGTTTCAGATAAGGTAACATTTCTCATGGTGGTTGAAGGAATCGGGGATGATTTGGTCTTGAAAGTAGGAGAAAATATTTTTGTATTTGGAATAATCATGACCAACAATAGTGCAGATCATGCGGGTTTCAAGGGAATCATATGCAGGAAATGATGGTGCTTCCACCAGGAACTCATAACGTAGCTCATGTTCAGGCTACTATATTAGAAATGACAGTGTTGCCATAGCATCGGCAGCCTTATTCTCCACTCTAGGAATTTGTTCAAACGTGATAGATATGAAATATTTCTTTAATTCATCTACCATGCATTTGTATGGAACTAATTTCTCATCTTTTTTTTGATACACATCATTGACTTGGTGTATTACAAGCTGTGAGTCTCCATGAATGTGTAATTCTATCACTCGCCACTCAATTTCTATCTTCATGCCATTAATTAGAGCTTCATATTCAGCAATATCATTTGTGCAAGGAAACTTTATTCTGAATGCTTTAGGTATTGAGTAACCTTGTGGTGTAATGAATAGTATGCCTACTCCAGATCCATTCTGTGTGTAAGATCCATCAAAGAAAAGATGCCAAGTCCTAGAAGATATGTTCATGATGGATGAATCAGGAAATTCCATATGTAATGGTGTATCATCAAACATTGGTGCTTCATCTAACTGATCGGCAATGACTTGGCCTTTGATAGCTTTCCTTTCAACATATTCTATGTCAAATTCACTCAATAGCATCATCCATTTAGCTATTCTACTTGTGAGGGAAGATTTGCTTAACAAGTATTTTAATGGATCTATCTTAGCTATCAATTGTGTTGTATGAGCTAACATGTAGTGTCTCAATTTTTGTGATTCAAAGATCACAGCTAGACACGCCTTTTCTATCATAGAATAGTTCTTCTCATAAGCTACCAATGTTCTGACGATATAATAAATAGCTCTTTCTTTCTTGTTCTCATCATGTTGTGCTAGCAATGCCCCCAGTGATGTATCCGTGGTGGAGATATATAAGATCAATGGCTTCCCTTGAATAGGATTCATCAAAATAGGAGGATTTGATAGATATTTCTTCATATGATTGAAGTTCTTTTCACATTCCTCATTCTAGGCAAAGGTCACACCTTTATGTAATGTCTTTGTAAAAGGTTGTGAAATGTCAGCTAGCTGAGATATGAAACATCTAATTGATTGCACTCTTCCTTGTAAGTTTCTCATTTGACTAATATTCTTAGGAGGTTGCATCTCAATGATATCTTTGACCTTAGCAAGATCTACTTCAATGCCTTTCTTTGAAACAATGTAGCCTAGAAGCTTTCCAGAAGTGACACCAAAAGCACATTTTTTAGGGTTCAATCTGAGACTAAACTTCTCCATTCTATCTAGTATTTTTCTCAAGTCATTCAAATGTTATGATCTTATCATTGATTTAGCCAAGGTGTCATCAACATAGTCTTCCATAGTTTGATGCATCATATCGTGAAAGATAGATGTCATAGCTCATTGATATGTAGCACCAGCATTCTTAAGACCAAATGGCATGACATTCCAACAAAAAGCACCCCATGCACATGTAAAAGTTGTTTTCTCTTGATCTTATAGAGAAATTTTGATTTGGTTGTATCTAGAGAAACCATCCATTAAAGAGTACATTTCAAATCCCATAGTCATGTCCAGTATCATATCTGTTTGGTAATGGAAAATCATCCTTAGGGCATGCTTTGTGTACATCTCTAAAATTTGTACACACTCTGATTGATTTGTCTAGTTTTGATACTAGAACTATGTTTGAGATCCATTAAGCATAGTCAATAACTTGAATAAATCTATCTTTCAATAATTTCTCTAATTCAGCTTTGACCAAGAGTGCAACATGTGGATGCATCTTTCACAATTTTTTCTTAACAGGTTTGACTCCTGGAGTGATAGAGAGATGATGCATTATCAAATTTGGATCTAACCCTGGCATATCTAAATACTTCCATGAAAAATTGATCTTCTACTCTATTAAGAAAGTGGTGAATGCCTATTTTTCTTCTTCTAAAAGAGATTGTGCTACATGAATCAGTTGTGGTTCCTCTATTGTACCCAAGTTGATGGATTGAGTTGATTCTATCAATACTAGAGATCTGTCCTATAAATGACTTGGAAGGACATCAAATATCTCATCATTAGGCACCTCAGAGAGGTTTTCACCTTTAATACGTCTTTTATTTTTACTATTTTAGGTTCTAAGATTGCCACAAAGTGGTTTTCACCCTCAGATCTCCTTTTCTTTTTGCTTTTATTCTTTTGACTAAGATATTTGATATCTGACTCTGTCATGCTAACGCTCGATTCACTGATGGAAGTCATCATATGTTCCACTGCATTGAGGTAGCAAGCAAGGGCATAGTCATTTCTAAAGTTATAGATATCTTGGCTTGGATTAGTAGACATTTGGTCAATAAGTTCTAGATGTTTGATACTCAATGTAGGGAAGGATTCAGAAATGGTGTTCATGCATATGGTGTTGTCATCATTGGTCCTAACTCAACTCTTGAATTCAAAGGTGATATTACTACTCAGAATGTTCAGTTTGGGAATAGTTTCAATGTCATTATTAGATTCCACTTCAGTAGTAGGTGGATCAGACTTGTTAAGTTCATCATTTCTCTCTAGACTTACGTTGGATTTAGGTGAATATTGGTGAATGAAATCAATGTTTTTTTAGTGATAAGTTCATCTTCTTTTGGAATAACTCCCCATTCATAGTCATTTGATTCATCTTTTGATCTTTCATCTAGACCTTTGGGAAAATCAAGAACATGTGTAAAGTTAGGACAAATCCCCCAAGAAAGATTACCTTCACATTCTGAGTGAAATTCATATTCATGAGAGTCTGTTTCAAAATCACCATTGTATCCCAAATTTTCAGCTATTGTGATAGGTTTACCTTCTTGTTTAGTAGTAGGTTCTTTTGTAGCTACCACATTCATATTCTCCTTAGGTTTTTCTTCATCTTTAAGGAGGTCTAGTATTTCTTGAGGTAAACATTCATAAGGAATAAGCTCAAAGTTCTCTAAATCATCACTTTCTAATTGTGGTATTTCTTCTTCTAGCTGATTTTCTATTGATGGTTCAATCTATTCTAAGACATGTGGAGAGTTCTTGCTAAGAAAAAAAGGCTTCTTTTGATATCCCAAGCTAGTAGTATCTTTGGTCATCCTTCCACAGTGTTCAACTAGTTTTACAATGCCTTTTCCTCTGGTTCCTAGAAGTCCTTTTCTAGTGTAACCCATTTTAGACATGAGTTTATGACCTGGTCCATATGACTTTAAAGGAATTTTTGGTGTTTTAGAGTCACATTTTTTAATGGTTTGGGATTGAGACTCATCTTTGTATAGCCATGCAAGCATAGCTTCATCTTCTTCAAAATCCTACTTGGGTACTTTTTATGTGACAAAACTTCCATTAAATATGACCTAAGATTATTTAGCAGTAGGTTTCACTTTTTCTTATGGTTGTCCATAAGATTTTAGGGACAATGGGAGAGATGTGAGAGATAAGACTGGTTCCATGGTATATTCTCCCATACTTGTGTCCTTAATTTTGACTTCTTTGGCAATGTCTTCCATATTGGATGTAGATGCAATGTCTATTTGCTTAGTGAAAGATTCTCTATTATGTGGAACAAGTTTGTTAGCACTCTCTTTCAAGGCATTGAAAGATGTGGATATGTCAGCTGGAATTGTGACCTCTACTCCATCATAAGGAAACTTCACACATTGATGGTATGTTGATGGAATATCTTGCATTTCATGTATCCAAGGCCTCCCTAGAAGAATGTTGTAAGCCAATGGAAGATCTAGAACTTGACAAGTGATGTCTTTGATAATAGGTCCTATTCTGATAGGTAGGACAATGGTTCCCTTAGAATATCTTTCTTTCTCATCATATGCTTTTATTGGTTATCTTCTTCTTAGGATCAATAGCATCTTCTGATAATCCCAATTGTGTGATCAATTTGTAGGAATGGATATTTAGACCAGCACCTCCATCTATCAACACTTGTTTGACACAATGGTTTTGGATCAAGACTTTAATGTGCAAGGGTTGGTTATGCAAATGAATCAACAAATTGTCATCTTCCTCTGAAAGGAGATATACTGGGGTGATGTCAGATGACCAACCATAGTTTGGAATCTATCTAGATCAAGATTGTCAGGAACATTGGAACTGAGCTAAGCTTTATCCAAAATAGCCCTATGAGCAAGAGATATCTGAAGCAACACAAACATTAATATTTTTGCATTGGTATGCTGGAGTTGTTGGACAATACTGTATGATGTAGGTCTAGTCTCTTTAGGATTTGATGGTTTTGAGGTAGCCCTCTATTTGGAAGCAGATGAAAGATTGAAAGGCACCTTAGGGGTATTGGATGAATTTGATTTTTGTCCTTGTAGATGTGCCAGAGCTTGTGATCAAGTTACTGCATTGGCTAATTGATTATCTCTATCCTTTCTCACAATAGTGATGACATTGCAATGTTTAGATAGGTATGGCTCAACCATGTTTATGATAGCATTGTTTCCAGAGTAGGCATAATTGACCTAAGCACCCATGTTAGGCTGAGAAGATGAATCTCCTTAACCATGTTTTAGAAATGGTTCTATGAATGTCATATGATCATTATTGCTCTTATGATTGTTAATTACAATTTCTCTATTATCAATTTTTTCTTTTATCAGATATTTCAAGCATATGTAGTTATTGGTTTTATGACCCTTGTTTTGATGGAAGTCACTGAAATCGGTCTCTTTCCACCATTTTGGTTTAGGTTCGGGATCAAATACTTTTATTTCAGGCAATGAGATGATTTTGTTCGCCAAGAGAGTTTTCATGGCAGATTCCAAGGACTCACCCAAAGGAGTGAACTCGTATTTTGGTGTTGTAACCTAGGGTTTATAGTCTTTCAACTTTTGAGAAGGTTCAAATGCCTTTTGTTCAGAAGCTTTTATGGCTTGAGTAGCCATGGTAAGATTGAATGTTGGTGCCTTTGATGGGACACTGACGTGATCAACAACACCATCTGTTACAAAATTCTTGTTCGTGTTCCAAAATTTGCCTTTGTCTTTGTTGTTGTAACTAGAACAAGATTTGTACTTGTTTTTCTTATGAAGCAATATGTCTCCCTTTTTAACAAGCACATTCTCAATTTTGATGGCATTCTCTACCATTTTATCGAAGGATGTATGATTTTTCATTTGCAAGGGATAATTGAGCTCTGGAACCAAATTGTTGATGAAGCTTTTGAGTTTTTCAATTTCTGGAATAGGTCGAGCATAAAGTGAAAACTTCTTCCTCCATCATTTGAGGAAAGTCAAGAAGGGTTCTCCTGATTTTTTCTTCAAATTGCAGATATCGATCATGGTGATCAAATGTTGAATGTTGTAGGAGTATTATTGATAAAATAGTTTGATTAACTCCTCAAAGGTTTTGATTGTTAGAGGCATTTTAGAGACAATGAATGGCTGACCCTCCCAGAGATCGAGGGAAAAGACACATTAAGTAGGTTGGTTCATGCATAAACTCCATGGATTGAGTATAGAATTCTCTGACATGATCTTGGGGGTCACAGTTGCCATCATACTTATCATATTTTGGTATCTCCATTCTTTTTTGGGAATGGCGGCATGTACAAGTTTTTTTCAAATGGAAAGGAGCATAGAGCCTCCATAGAAAATTCTTTAGGTTCTTTCTCTTTTTCCATCTTGTTTAACTTAACTTGCATAGCATGCATCTATTTCATCATAGTTGTGATGGGAGTTTCTTCCTCTTGAGTAACAATATCTTCAACATTAAAGTTCAAAGGAAGTTTGGCTCCTTGTCAAGCTAGATCTAGGAAATATGCTTCTTTATCTTCACGCAAGAAATGCCTCATCATTTTCTTGAAGTTATCATCATTTTGATATTGGGCAATTTCAGAATGTGTGGGTTCTTGATCCACACCATGTTGAGATTGGTGTCCTTGGGAGCCTTACTTTGCTCCTCCTTGAGACATTATGTTGTTATGAGGACTACCAGCGATTGATTGATGTGGAGTTTTTTGAGCACCTGCGTGAACTGAGGCAGGAGGGGTGATGTAACTGCCTTTCAAAAAGAGATTACAGAGAGTGTCTTCCCCAAATTTAGTTGTGTTGTAAGATTGATGAAATGTTTGAGCAATCATAGAAGATGCTGCTGAGGAGAATTTGGGTTGTTCTCCTTGTTTTCTTTGTGAGGAAGCTCTAGTTTCCACCATTAACTTTGAGTGAAGCAAAAGAGCAAGATTAAGACAACTAAAGAATGACTTGAGTCAAGAAGATCGAATGATGCAACCTTGTCAAGATTGGATTGGTTGAAGATTTATTTGGATGTAAATGAAGGATACTATGCCCTAGATGTATGGGTAGATGTCCAAAAGATGGTAGACACGAGCTCGCAACACTTAGCCATTTTGTTGAAGATTGAATTGAAGATGATTTTGACACAAGATGAATGAGAATCAAATCGATAAATCAAAAGAATAATCAAACTCAAGAGACCACTTTTGGAAAATGATTAGATTCTTTCTAGTTTTTGCTCTATTCCTGACATAGTGAATTTGCTGATAGAATCTGGAAGTAGGCTGTAAATTTTGGATTTCTGACAAATTCAACACATTTTTGGCAACTTTGCAAAATTTTGATACAAGTTTCTCCAGGCTTGTACGAGTCTGGGTTAGCTCTGGCATGATAGTTGACAAGGCTCATATGAAAATTGACACCAGGGTTTGTTTTTGCTTGATTTTTGAGACAAAACTCATATGACAATATACAGTCTCCCGTATGACAATATAGGGGTTCCAATACAACTCTTGGGCAAAACTTGTATGTGTTTCTGAGATTGTAGGATGAATTTTGACTCTAGAAAGGATTTTTGCTTCAGATTTGTAACTTTTTTAGTTTTTGAGTATCAGGTTGTTTGCAAATTTTTTTGTCTAGGTTTGAAGATCTATGTAATAGTTCATCTCAGGTTCATTCATTTTCAATAACCAAGTAGATAAAAAGCATGTAGAATAGCAAGCAAGGGAATCAAGAAATCATCTCAAAACAATGAACAAGGGGCAACACAACCTTGCACATGAACAAGCAATAGTGACTTATTGTGCTAATCCCTAGGAATGCTACTTGTGTATGTTCTCAAAAAAAAATTCAATAATGCACATAGTCCTAGAAAATGAAAATTTGGCCTCGATATGGTTTTTAGTAATGGTCTGAGTCTGCAAATTCTGTGATCTCAAGAGGGGAAAATCCAATCCAAGCACACTGAGGTTTTGACACAGTCTAAGAATTTAATTAATCAGGAGCTGCTAGGGAGATCTGACAGCCCAACAAGAGACCACACTTGTGGAGATTTCTTCCACAAAGACATTTATATAGCGGTTGTTGCTACCATGGTGAAAATGGCTATTACCGCTTGAGGTTTCATCCACATGGTTGACCCAATAAAGAGAATGTCCACTATGGTTAACCCTCTCTAAAGGCTACTCACAAAATATACCACATGGGGACTTGGTCTAGATTCAAGGATCTAAATTTTTTATACTAACCAAAAAGGGAGTAGAGCATAATCCTCTAGCCTTTTCACTTTTACCCAAACACGGTAAATAGATTCTTTGACGTGCTAAGATTGAAATTACCTCACCAATATTTTTGATGTCAAAAATTATGTCTACCAAGCTCTCTAAGTGGGACCAAGAGAGAACGTACCGATCAAAGTTGAGGACCAAACCAAGTAGAACGTAAGATAAAAATAGTATCTTCCCTACCTACAAGGGGGTCTATCATTGAGAAGGACTTCACATGCAAGCTAGCGAATAAAGCCCAATCTCTCAAGAAATCCACAAATAGTGTTCATAGGGCCTATTTACTGTGTGTAACAGATATGCAAAAAAGCAAATCTATGTTCATTTTATAGCCCAAAACTAAAGTGTGATTTATGAAAGCTAGAAAGGCACTCAAGCTAGATACATGAGAGGTTCATTTTATGTCCCAAATTGAAATGTTATCAGATCATAGTAGAATACCTAAGTTCCCATGCAATGTGCTTAGTAGATTTTACCTAATTTTTAGCTTTGTTGAGCAATTTCATGAGAAAAGAGATCAGAAATAACAAGTGTCAATCATTAGGGTTAGCTGTCAAAATCTGAAATCAAATCTGAAAGACTTTTTTTTTTTTTTGCAATTCTGATATGAAAAATTGAAATTTTGGTATCAAAACTTGTACAATAGTGGACTAACACTCGTATGACAATTCAAGCACAAAATGACAATGGGTCAGTGCACACACAACTATTCAAAAACTCGTACGATAGTCTGAATATAGTCAGAATGATAATTCAGATTATCATCTGTCGTACGACAAACAGGGAGTCCTGGTATCACAATCTGGCAAATGTCATATGAAAAATGTACAGACAAAATATAAAAATCACAGTTTTGATAGAAAATGATATAAAGTTGATCAAAAAGAAATGTGAAACCCATTTCAAGGCCCCACGGTGGGTGCCAAAAATGTGTGTGTGAAATTTGTACCTAGCTGGAGACACAACACTTCAATAAAACATTAGAGGTTAGCAAATCGAGAAATCTGCAATATAAATGAACCTAAGCTAACTAGGTGACTTACTGCCTTCTAGTAGGTGTGAGTATGGTATTCTCAGATCAAACTGAGAGCAGTGACAATGTAACATCTAAATGAAGGATTTAATGTTAAAAGATGAATGTAGTCCATGGA
Source organism: Chamaecyparis obtusa (assembly GCA_027943335.1). Lineage (NCBI taxonomy): Eukaryota > Viridiplantae > Streptophyta > Pinopsida > Cupressales > Cupressaceae > Chamaecyparis > Chamaecyparis obtusa. Next base: position 1,004,778 of record BSBK01007939.1, read on the forward strand.
TGCAGATTAATCTATATTTTTGTATTTTCTATGCAATTATATGAAAATTTTTATGAATCTAACCTAGAATGTATAAATTTCATATGCAGATTATTCTAACAATGATGTGCTATGATATGAAAATGGATGTAAAGCTAAGAAAAAAAATGAAATATCTCACAAATTGCCTATTCGCAAGAGCTTGATTCTTCAGATGCAATTTTGCCAGAGTAATTGTGCAAATTCGAGAGATGATTTTTTGAAGAGTTGAGCCTTGATTTTATAGAAATCAAGGGCTTCAGGATGCATTGAGAAAAGCCATAAATCACTCTTGATAAACTCAAGTTGATTTTTGAGTTAACAAGAAATTAGAATTAATTAACTCATAAAATCATGCAAAAGTAATTTTTGACTCAAAATAGAGTTTAGTTAACTTTTTCAACTCATCATCAGATGTTGAGTTTGGAAAGTTAAAAAATTGAATTTGAAAATTGATTTAAAGTTGACTACTTTTCTGATTGTGCATGATTTAATATGAATTAATTTAAGAATAAAGTGATTTATTCTCAACTTAATTGATTTTAAATTTAAAAATAACTAATTTATGGGTTAATCAATTATTAAATCAAACTTTTATTCAAAACTATATTATTAAATATTAAAAACTATATTTAATCAATTAAATAAGAATTCAACTAATTATTCATAGGATTTTTGATTTATTGTCAAAATTAATAATATAAATTAGGAATGAGAGGAATATGCGAAATGCGAAATATGCCTTCAGAAAAGTTAGGGTTTGGGCATATATCTGGCATAAACAGCATCATTGACATCGATACTATATTATCTGTAGCCGAGAAAAGTAATGATGGAGGTCCGGAGAACAATGAAGGCAAAATCCAGGACACTAGCCCTACAGGCTTTTCAGGATATTGTTTCAACTATTTTTTGTATGGCCATAAGGTCATCGACAGTAGAAAGCCAGACTTGCACTCAACCAGACCGTCTTATGACCACCTTAAAGCTTTTATAAAGAGCCAAAAGGAAAAAAGCCTTGCAGAGGGTAAGAATAACAGTGTACTAACAAGCACCCAAAACAAAGGAAATCTGGAAAAAAAATTGCAGACCAGTTCAGCGGCTTTAGCTCGTAGCAAGAAATTGGAAAGGAATCATATTTTGATCCCTAGGATCTTTAGTGTTGATTCTTTGGATCACCAAATAGTGTTCTTCTCCAAAACAAAATATGTTGCATTTAAATATTGCAACCTCATATCCGCGGGGGCCCTAAAGTCCAGGAGAACTCCATTTAAAAACCCCTATGATCCCCATTCTGCATTGGGGGAAGGCGGACATATAGTGGCACTGGTGGTTCCTGGGGATGTTCAGGCACAAGAAAAGGAATGGCATCTGGTCAAATGGAAGAAGAAGGTAAGTTGTCTTCCACCAGAACATTTCAGTTATGATATTTCTCTGGAAAATTCCTTCAAACCACTGAACATAGAGAAAAATCCTTCTGGTTACTACTCACCCCCACACAAGAGAAATAGGGTTTTGAAAGGGAAGATTACTTCTGGGGACCAATCACATCTTGAGAGTGCCCAAACACTATCGAATGTGAATTGTATCCCCCCTTTCTTTGGCAAAACCCTAGGTTTTCAAAAAGGGTATTCTAGAAGGATGGAGAAGAAGTATCTTCCAAAATCAGATCATCATTTGCAGAATAAGAGGGGAGTAGACTCTAATCATTTGAAAAAATTGGATCTCAAAGTATCAAAGGCATACTCCCCCCCCCCCATCGAAGATTGAATGGTAAGTATTCATCACAAAAGCCACACATAAATACTGGTAAGTCAATCAGTAATTTTAAAGCTTCTCATTCTAGGCAGTCCATTTTAGTCCATACTCCTCCCCATAGATGCAACAACAAAGATAATTATGATCATTCCAAAGTAAAATTAATCTTAGGTCCTAAATCTAACATGATAAATCTAGATAATAAAGGCATATTACAATATCAGAAGTATTATGAGGAGACAGGTGTTATATGTCGATGGAACAGGACAAGAGCAAACATTATTGACATTGCAGATGGTTTGATAGCATTACTTCCCAGTGAGGTAAGTATATCAATTCTTGTGGAGAACTTTCTTTTCTTAGACTGTAAAATCCATAAGCTCAAAAGAAATATTATGAAAGTTGGTAATCTTAAATTTAGGCAAGAATCTTTTTCTGTGTTTGATTGGACTCCTCTATTCAATCCAATTAATCTTGGAAACTTTAAGGTAGATAAAGCTATTTCTCTTAGAAACTTACCACTGGAATTATCTTGCGAAGAAGTTGTCAATATAATAGGTAACAAAATTGGTAGATTCATAAGAACAGTAGAATCCAAATACAATCAAACTGACAAAATCATTATTGTTAATATGAATTTTCACTAGAAACTTATCACTCCTATACATCTATGCTTTAATTCTAACTCAGTGATAATTAATCCCATTATCATGGAAGACTACATAGAAACTAATAATGAAGTCTGAACAAGTAATCTAGCTGTTAATATGGAGCCTAAAGAATTGCCTAACCACATATATAATAGTTTGGATATGGAGGTAAACTTCTATAAAGACAAAGGGGGCTTCACTCTTACTAAAGTAGGGGATAAGATCTTAGATAGTCTCTCCCCCCCCCCTTCTGGTAACCCCTCTCTTAAGCATTCCCCTATAGCTAAATCAAAAAGTAATCTCATATACATTAATGTTGTCCCTCCAATGGTAAATAGGGAAGGTCTTTCCCCTAGTAGCAAACAATTAACAATCAGTAACAATGAATCTATTATGGCTGATCAGACTGTTGGTATCCCAGATATGGAAAGATTAGGAAATTAGAAAGATACTACAAAAGGGATGCAATCTCCTGGTAGTGAGGAAATTTTAGTACCTAATGGCAATACATCAAAGGAGATTATCGTCACTGAGGTTAACTCTCAGATCAAACAGAATAGTAAATCAACAAATGTATCATTACAAGCCAAAACTTCAGAAGAAGATAAATGTATCAGGGAAGTTAAAATAATTACAGATTATCTAGGAGAGACTGTGACAGATGAACTAATGGACCTCTTTATTAATGAGGTTTGTGATGAAGAAGAATTTTGGTTTCAAAAGGAACTCTTAATAAGAAAGATTATGTCAATTAGAAAAGATGAGAAGGAGAAAGAGGAATCATTGAATATCCAAGAAAAAGAAAATGAATCAAAACTTGCAATCCCTTTAGAATTGGAAACTCTAAACATAAATTTTTCTGATAACATTGAAATCATGGTGGAATCATATGGTCGAGATACCATAGATCATGAAGATGCCCTCATCAATTTAAAATAAGGGCATAAAAATGAAGGACAAACAGGTGTTTTAGATAATTCTCCTTTCTTCATGGATGTTGCAAAACATAATACAGAAAATATTGATGGATTATTTGGCATAACAAATGAAGATAGACAACTTGGAATAACCATTAATAAGGAAGGCTTATCCTCCCCCAAAATCAACAAGACCAAAAAGAAAAGAGGAAGGAAATCCTTCAAAGAAGTGAGAATCATAGCAGGCAGCGCAGAAAACCAAATGAAGATCTTTGATATTCTAAACATTGGGAAGGGGAAGTGCCTTCCCAATGAGCAATGAGAGTTACATCCTGGAATGTTAGGGGCTTGAATGCCCCTAACAAACAAAGATTTTTAAAAAGATACCTTAAAAACTTCGAATCCGAAATAATAATATTACAAGAAACTAAACTCAGTATAGAAGACAGCGTGAAATTTAATAGCAAACTAGGAATCTAGAAAACAGAATTTGTACCAGCCTGTGGTGCATCTGGAGGTCTAGTAGCTTTGTGGGACCCCTGAAAAGTTTCAACCCTAGTCTTATCAAGTAGTAGTAACTTGATGGTTCTGAGGTTCAATAGCCTTAAAACAAACCTAAAATTCAATTTGATTAACATATACAGACCTATTCAGAATGAAGAAAAGAGGAGAATTTGGCAGGAAATCCAATCCATACTTCAAATAAACAAAGAAGAAATACACATCTTAGGAGGAGACTTCAATGCTATCTTGAACATCAAAGAAAAATTTGGAGGATCACAATACATTTCACAAGCACAGAAAGACTTTAACCAATGGGTCATGGATAATAACTTAATTAGTATCGAGACTATCAATGGTATATTTACTTGGAATAATAGAAGATTAGGATTTATTCATATTGCGGAAAAATTAGATAGATTTCTGATTAGTGGAGAACCTAAAAATGTTAACCAATTATTGTCCACAGAAATTCTCCCAGAAATAGGTTCAGATCATTTCCCAATTAGATTATCTATAACCAAAAACTGCAAACCATCTAGAAACCCCTTTAAATTTGAATTTATGTGGTTCCAAGATTAGGACCTCATCAGCCTTCTAGAACAATGGTGGAACCAAATGACAGTTGTAGGATCTAAGATGTAGAGTTTAGTAGCTAAACTTAAAATTATTAAAAACAAAGTCATAGAATGGAATAAGAACAAATTTAACAACATTTTTTAAGAGAAAATTGAAATTGAACAAGAACTAGAGAATCTTAATAATCTAGTTATAGCTCAAGGTATGAATGAAGCTAGCTATCTTAAAGAGAAAGAGCTTATGTCTAAACATAATGCAATTCTTCTTAAAGAAGAGATCTACTGGAAACAAAAATCTAGGGAATCATGGTTAAAAGAAGGCGATAGCAACACAAATTTTTTCCATAAAACCACCAACTTAAAAAGAAACATAAATAGAATTTCAAAGATTAAGGATGAGAAAGGATAACTCTTAGAATATCCTAGAGATATCTCAGATTGGCTCACACAATTTTATCACTCTCTTCTAAACAATACAGAAGCGGTCAACCTAAAAGCTCAAAATGAAATGCTAAAGGCTATACCAAAACTAATCTCAGATGTGGATAACAAAATGATCAATAGAAAACTCACTTTGGAAGAAGTCAAGACCGTGGTATTTCAAATGCAGCCAGATAAAGCTCCAGGCCCACATGGGTTTCAGGCAGACTTTTTTCAAAAATGCTGGCACTTTATGGGAATAGATATTTGGCAAGCTATGGAAGCCACTAGAAACTCTGGCTCTATTTTATCATAAATTAATAACACCTTCTTTTCACTTATCCCCAAGAAAAATGATTGTACTGATCCGAGGGACTATAGACCTATATCACTTTGTAATACCATTTATAAAATATTATCAAAATGTTTGGCAAATAGACTAAAAACTCTCCTTCCTATTATTATCTCAGAAGAGCAGATGGGCTTCATAGCCAATCGGTCGATCCTAGATGGCATTGTTATAGCCCAAGAACTCATCCACACAACTCAATTAACCAAGGATCCTAGTATGTTTATTAAAATAGACATCCAAAAAGCTTATGATAAAGTGGATTGGAGATTCCTCTATAAATGTTTGGAAGCCTTTGGCTTTTCCAAACAATGGATTAACCTTATTTACAAATGTATCTCTACCCCAAAGATCTCCATTCTTATTAATGACACACCAGAAGGTTTTTTTGGCATATCTCGAGGTATCATACAAGGTGACCCTTTGTCACCCTTCCTTTATGTTATCATGGTAGAAGCCTTAGGGAGAACTATAACCAAGAAGCAGACAGAAGGCAAAATTATAGGTCTAAAAGCTGCAGGAAATATCCCCAATATAACCCACCAGCAATTTGTGGATGACATGATTCTTCCAGGATCTTCCAATTGTCAAGAGGCAAAGGCCTTTAAAGATATCCTTAACTTATATATGAAGGCCTCAGGTCAACAAGTTAATCCTAATAAATTTGAGATCTTTATTAATACTCCCCCGAATTTGGAAAAGAAAATATGTAACACACTAGGCTATAAACAGGGCAATTTTCCATGTAAGTATTTAGGTATTGACCCAGATAAGGGTCAACAATCTTCCAAAATTTGGCAACAAGTACTAACAAAGGTTCAAAACAAGAAAGGTTCATGGAAAGGAAAATGGCTTACTAAACTGGGAAGAACCACAATGATTAAATTAGTCTTGACAGCCATTCTGACGTATCATATGTCAATTCTCCCCCTCTCGATTGATATCAAGAATAACCTAGATAAAATGCTTAGAGACTTTTACTAGCAAGGCACGTCAGAAGATTAAAAATTAGCCCTCATCAAATGGGATAACTTGTGCAAACCAATTTCTATGGAAGGCCTGGGAATAAAAAACCTTATGTGGAAAAACAGAGCATTAGGGGCAAAGCTCATATGGAGACTCTTTAAGGAACCAAATAGTAAGTGGGCCTCGATACTATTACACAAATACATCCCAGAGGTAGACCCTATTAATATCTTTAGAGCCCAATCGCATGTTAAAGGCTCCTGTATTTGGAACTTCATTAAAGAATCTATAGGAATCATCAACAAATTCCTCACTTGGGATGTGGGTATTGGGGATAAGGCCTTGTTTTGGGATGACTCCTGGGCGGGCTTCCCCCCTTTAAACAAGATGGGCTTCTCGCAAAATTTCATTGAACAATGTAAAGCTTCCATCGGTGTATATTTAAAAGACTATATTAGATTAAAAGAGGACATTTCATCAAGATCAGCAATTAGCAGATACACATTAGACCAAGAAAGATAGAAATTAATTAGTATTTTAAAGGACAGAGATATCCCAATAAAAAATAGACAAGACAATCTCATATGGGAAGGCCCTAATAATGGGGAATACTCAGTGAAGGATGGTTACAAAACCATAATCCTCGAGCATAATATGGACAATTTAGACATCCCCCTGAATCTCTGCTGGAATAAAGCCTGCCTTCCTAAGGCTGGTATGTTTCTCTAGGCTGCTCTGCAAGACAGGATCTTAACATCTGATAGACTCTGAAAGTTGGGTTTTGAAGGGCCATCCAGGTGCCCCTTATGTGAGAATCATATAGAGGATGTCAATTACCTACTTCTGAACTGTACCTTACCCAGGAATGTTGGAAAAGGTTACAGCAATGTCTCGACTGGAAATCTGCTCTCCCTTTAGACTTGTTAGGCCTCCTTAAAGCATGGCCAGCTCTTTACAAAGATAACCTATACAAAGACATTTGGACAATATTTCCCTCTATCTTAGTTTGGGAAGTGTGGAAGGAACGTAATAGAAGGATATTTACAAATCAAAAACTAGATTGGGAGAATATCATAAACAAAATTGAAGCATCTATCACTGAAATTATTAATAGTAAACTTCATGGAAATATATGCTATGAGGACTCCTTTAGAACCTGGGACAACAAGATCAAGCTAAAATGGTCCTCACTAGAAATACCACCATTATATGGTAAAGGAGGCATCAAATTGAAAACTAATAGATCTAAGTGCATATGGACCCCTCCCAGTGAAGGTTGGTTTAAATTAAATTTTGATGGGGCATCAAGAGGTAACCCTGGGATTGCGGGTATAGGTGGGATCATTAGAAACTAGAAGGGAGAAACCATTACTAAATATGCACGCCCCATTAAACCCACAACAAATAACATGGCAGAATGCAAAGCTGCCCTGGAAGGCCTCAAAATATGCAAGAAACTTAATTTATCAAAAGTAATCATCGAAGGAGACTCTCAAATAATCATTAACGCTATACAAACTAAAAAGACTCCTAACTAGACACTTAACTCTAAAATCAAAGAAATAAATATAGTCCTAGAGTCCATTCCCAAGTATGAAGTCAAACACATGTACAGGGAAGGCAATTCAGAAGCAAACTCACTAGCCAATCAAGGAGCCAATGGAGTACCAATAATGGATTAATTTTCAGTACTGAGGTGGATTTGAAGACCAATTAGTGTGTATAGTTCTCAGCTCTTTGTTAATTTCTCAAAACTCTTAGGTATTGCTGTTACAGCTTGTATATACAAACTAGTAATCTATAGATATCTAGCTACCCATATATGGATGTCTATATACAAATTAGTATCTATCTTACAGTTTATATATAGATAGTAGTTTATGTATATACAGATTATGTACCTGTTTAGATTATCTGTACTTTTATGTATATACATAATCTGTATATATAGAAGATGTATCTATTGAGATTACTATAGACAAAGCTCTATGGGTATTACAAGTTCACACCCTTGATACTCTGTAAAGCAATGTACAGTTTCCTTTTCAGATTATAATATACCACAAGAACTTTTATCAATGACTTTTCTCTACATTATGGTAGTATTTTACTACTCAAAATCAAGCTCATTATGGGAGTGGTTTAGATAAAAGCATGAATTTAGCATTAGTTATATCTGTAGTAGGTTTTGATTGGTTTTATGATCAATCCTATCTTTATTTACGATTAGGAAGGACTAATATTTTTAAGAATGTCTAGTCCCTTTGCAAACATATGCAACAGAGGTCCTGTAGATACCAACAATTTCAGATTGATCTTCCCTATGTTTAAACACAACTGGCTCGAGAAGGTAATGTTAAAAAAATAAAGGCAGGACTGCTAATCTATTTACACACACACACACACACAAAGATATATATATATATATATATATATATATATATATATATATATATAGATACCTGACACATCAGTAATATTTTGATACGAATTGCAATGTGGTGGATATGAAGACCAATTAGAGTTTATAGTCCTCAGTCCCTTGTAAATATCTCAACACTCTTAGGTATTGTTGTTTCATCTTATCTATACCAATTAGTAATCTACAAATATCCAGCATTGGTCATCCATATACAGATTAGTATCTGTGCTTATAGTGTGTATATAGAGAGTAGTTCCTTTCTATTCAGATTATGTACCTGTTTAGATTATTTGCACTATACTGTACATACATAATCTATATATATAGATGATGTATCTATTTAGATTAATATAGACAAGGCTCAGTGGGTATTATAATTTTTCACTCTCGATACTTTGAAAAAGAGCTATGTTCAGTTTCCTTTTCAGAATATAATATATTACAAAATTTTACCAATGACCTTCCTCTATATTATGGAAGTATTTCTCTAGTCATAGTCAAGCTTATTATGGGAGTGGTTTAGATGTAAGCATGAATCCAGCATCAGATATTTCTACAGTAGTTATTTACGATTAGGAAGGACTAATATTTAAAAGAGTGCTTAGTCTTTTTGCAAGTCTTTGCATCATAGGTCCTTCAAATTTCAATAATTACAGGCCAATCTTTCCTATATTTTAAATGCAATTGGCATGGGAAGGTATCATTAACAAAATGAAGGCAAGATTGTATATATATATATATATATATATATATATATATATATATATATATATATATATATATATATATATATATATATATATATATATATATATATATATATAATATATATATATATATATATATATATATATATATGTATGTATGTATATATATATATATGTATGTATATATATATATATGTATGTATATATATATATATGTATGTATATATATATATATGTATGTATATATATATATATGTATGTATATATATATATATATGTATGTATATATATATATGTATGTATATATATATATGTATGTATATATATATATATGTATATATATATATATGTATGTATATATATATATATATATATATATATATATATATGTATCTATATATATATATGTATAAATATATATAAAGATAGATATATATATATATACATATATATATATATATATATATAAATATATATATATATATATATATATATATATATATATATATATATATATATATAGACACACACACACACACACACACACATATATATATACTCTCCCTTGTATTCTTATTTTAAGGGATTATTGCAATTTTCTCTTCTCCTTGTTAATGAATCGTAAATTGATCCTTGGGCAGCCTCTGCAGTTTTTTCTATGGGTTGCTTTTTAGGAATTTTTTGATTTTTAGATATAGAGAGAGGGGCATACAATACCCCCTCTTCCTATATTTAAAAATCTTTATGCTTACCTTCCCTTATCAAGAGGACGTATTTGAGGATTTCCATATGATAAGGGAATGTAAGCTTACACAAAGGAAATGCAAGCTCAGATATTATGAAATGATTTTCTAAGCATCACAGGGCTACACAAGGTTAACTATTGGTCAATGCAAATTAATTTTTGAGGTATCTAGGGAGCTGAATCCTTACAGTGACATCTCATCCTTTTCATTGGAATAAGGTCTCCTTATCTCCATGATGGGCAGTGTACTTAGTATTAAGTAATATAGTTGTGACCTCTAAATCTCACCCCGTGTCATCAAGTTAAGGACCATTCCACAAGGAGATATGACTTATGGACTATAGGTATATCCTCCTAATATAATAACAATCTTTACTTCTACTAAATTTGGTTGGATTTGTAATTGTTGTATTATTCGATGTAAGTTTCTATAGATGAATTTTATCTTGACCAAGTATATAGTTGTTTCATTAAGATTAGTAGTCTTCCTTAGCTCCTAGGCTTTTTGTATATCCTTAGGGTTCTAGTTCTTATATAAATTTTTAAGTATTATTTATCTACAATCTCGTTGGTTAGATAATTCTCTGTAGATTATGTATAGATCTTTTTCCTATATTTTTACACTCTTCTCTTATATACTAACATCTCTGTTAGGATATAGTGTATGTTTTGTGGTTTTGTTTCAGGTTTTAGGTAGGGTGGAAGAGGCACTTATGATGGGTTTCAATCGGAGAACCATCCAGCTTTTTCATCCATGATTCAATATTTCCTTGATTTTTTATAACAACTTGTATTACAAACCTCTTTGTTCATATCATGTAAAAGAAATAAACTGTATTTTTTGATCATTGTAAAAATCTCAATATTATCAAGTAGTGGGTATGCCCACTTAATTTTGTATTAGAATCCAGACTTTAAGTCCCAAGCATGGTTGGAGGTTTTCTCGACCCCACTCTTCCCTACCAGCGCTTGCACTGAGTGGGGTTATCTTTGTATCTCTTAAATTTGATTATTAATTAAAATTTTGGCCTCAGCCTCTTATCGATCAAAAATAATAATAATAATAATATAAATTAGGAATAAATATAATTAAATCTAATTAAATAATTAAGTGGCAGAATTAGTCTTAATTAATTAAATATTCAGAATATTCAATTAATCAAATTTTAGGATAAATAGTGACATTTATCACCAAATAATATTCAATTAAATATAATTAAGATAATTAGGAATAGTGAAGGAATATTCCCCTATGCAGAATTAAGATAATCATTTTTTTATAAACTGATGTGCAGATGTGCCTTAGGTTAGGACTTTGGTGTCAATTTCATTCGATTTAAGGATGTAAGAGGTTAATTAACCTATAGCCCATTTTTGGGGTATTACACTTATAACTCTCAAGGGATGTCCTCCTCAAAAATCACTCATTACTCTTAAGGGTTGTCCTCAAAATAATGAGCCTCTTATATTTATTAAAGGAAAACCTGATTATACTTTGATTGTGCATACATATTGGACATAGAATAAACCTCAACCCACTATTCCAATTGTTTATACTTCTCTTCCTCCTTATCAACTGGTGCTTCCCCAAGAACCTCATTTTCCTAGTCCTTTAGGAAAAGAGTATTATCTTATTGAGAAGTTGTGTGCTTCTCCTGCTATGATTTCCTTCTGGGAACTTCTTCAAACTTCTCCCACTTATCATGAGGCTTATAAAAAGGATTTTTCTACCCTTCTTGTCCCACCTCCTAATCAAGACAATATCAATTCCTCTTTGGAGTGTATGCATGTCATATCCACTCCTATTCAAATTATTTTCACTCAAGAATATTTTCCTCCTAAGGAAGTGCAAAACTAATATGATGCTCATATGGTTCTTTTTCTCACTAATGAGAATCTTATTCATATAACTTTGCTTGATAATGGATCAAGTTTGAATGTGTGTAGTTTAGATATGCTGAAAGCTATTAAAGCTAATATGTCCACTTTTAAACCTGGCATTCTTAGTCATGGATTTGATAACATTTCTAAGAAGACTTTTGGAATCATAACTTTACCTATTAAATTTTTTTTGGTCATCCTAGATACCCCGATCCATGTGATGCTTGGACCCCTCGATTACAACCTTCTTCTGGGAAGACCTTGGTTGCATAACATGCATTCTATTCCCTCCACATTTCATCACAAAGTTAAATTTATTTTCAACAATGTGATGTACACTCTTCATGCAGATGATAAGTGTAATAGTTGTTTAAACACTTAATCAACTAGGGACATGGAGCCTAGTGAGGAAAACCAATACATTAAAGAGGAAGATGAAACTCAATAAAAATGAAGGACCCTCATTTTCTACTTTATCTGAGGATGATTAGGGTACTTAAGATTTTACTCCTACCTTCATTAGAAAGTATCAGGTTTTTGATCTTTCTTTCATGAAACCTAAAACTCAAAAATTTATTTCTACTCCTCTTTCGGCTGATTTGATTAATAATTTTCTTGTTACATCAACTAACAAGACCATAGAAACTATTAAACATAACTTTTATGACATAGTGACCTATCAAGATCCCTTAACTCGTTTAGATATGGCTTCTCATTATGGTCCAGGTTATCATTTTCTTGCTAAACATGGCTTTAATGGTCAAGGTTGTGGAAAGTTCAAACAAGGAATACATGCTCCCTTAACAAATGATGGTTGTGAAGATACTTGTAGTGCCCCACCAAGGAACCCATGAGATATTAACCTAAAAACATGATATTAAGTTTTTAGAATAATTTTTTCTTAAATGTTTACAAACAATGATGAATAAACAAGTGGAAGTAAAATATAAAGTTCATAAGTACATAACCATAAATATAATCTCCATAACAAAATTACACATCTCAAGGGTTCCCTGACATAGAAACTATGAAATAAAATTACAACCATTAATTAAACATATTACATCATAATTGCAGCTGAATGATAAAATACACATAATCATCAACATCTACTACACATGTCATAGCGTATGTAGTTACAATAAAATGAAAAGTAAAAATAGAGAAGTACAAGATCAAGAATAAGTCTCCAAGAAGATAGGAAAGAAAGTAATTGCAACTAGGATCATCTAACACTAGAACAAGGACTCCAGAGTATCAAAAGGTAAAAGAATCACTGCCTCCTGACCTCGTAGAAACCTATGGTTCCACTCCCACTGTGCTAAGGAGATAACATCAAATCCCACTCAGATAACAATACCAATCAATTAGGTAAAATAAGCAAGGATCCTAGAAGCTCCTATCTCAAGGGTACAAACTCATAAGTCAAAGGTACACATAATAACCCAAAGAAAACCAACACATGTAGGAAATCTAGAATGAAATCAGGGAAGTTTCATCACATATGTCAAAGCCTTGGAATGATCTCACTGGACTCCAACTTCCAAGTGCGATAATATGTAGAACCTAAAATCCTCTCATGAAGACAAGAATAACTGATCATGCTAGACTCACCATCACTACTAGAAGGGAAAGAATCTTCTCCCACTCCCATCTATAGCCTATACTAGCACTCAAGGCATGGGTGAGGAACCATTATCTTATTAATTCATTTTAACCCCGTTTAGTTTCATATTATCACTTGATTAAGTAACCTAATAAGGATACTTAGGTAGCCACTTTTGCGCTTTGGCACCTCCAAAGTAACTCACTTCCCCTTTAATGCCTAGATAACCTACCCTAGGTTGAATAATCTCAAATGATGACTCTAAGTCAACATAGTCTCGTATTTTCCAAAACAGGTTCCAAAGAAGTAACAGGAACACACAATGCAAATTCCATCATAAAATTGACTCCATAAGGTTGGATCACGTTTTGATCAAATACCAATCAAGTATGTAAGGAAAACAAATACAAACAATAATTTCTAATCTCACCTCTCATAATAGTCCTAATAGGTCGACATACTGATCCCCTCTAATCTCAAATGCAGAAGGCAAATAAATAGACAAATAATAGAATTTAATACAATAAACTAATGTGTAAAATTTCCATCACTAAATTAATTTACTTAATAATTACTAATAGACTATAATTACATTTAAATCAATTAAATTCTAACCCTAACAAATCAATCTATTACTTTAACAGAACAAATTGAGTTTAGGAATTAAAATTACTAACACAATATAATTTTATAGTCTAAATTAAAAATTAATTAAATTACCTAATTTTAATAAATGAATAGCATATCATAAACAACTAACGAAATAAATTATTTAAATAAAATAACCCAATTGGAAATAATAGGCATTAATTAAATACATATATGCCCAATTTAAGTATACACACTAAAACACATATTCCTCATTTTAATATACATATTAAACCAATATTTTAATACTTTAAAAATAAACTTTATTTTATTATATATATATATATATAATAGATAATTTCTATTTTGGTAAAAGGCCAAAGCCAAGAATTTTATTAATTATAGAAAGTGTTACAGAAAAAACCCCAGTCTGTGCAGGCGCTGGTAGGAAAGAGTGGGTTGGAGAAAACCTCTAGCCATGCCTGGGACCGTAGTTTGGATACTGATACATGATCTTTAAGAGGGCATACCCTCCTATTACAAAATTTTATAAAAATTTACACAAATTTGGTTATTTTGATCCTTCTTGTCCTTGATTATAGTAAGTCACCTTTTTTCATGCTTGTACATCGAACTGAAATAGGGAGTCCCATTTTGGGATAAAATTCTAGCCTTATTGAGAACCTAACTTTACTTTCCAAATATCTTTACATTTGTGGCTTGAAGCCATCTAAAATTTGAGCCTTACTTCCATCAACAATACGAGAGAGAGGTTTTTCCTCTCAAAACTTTTATTCTTTTATTACCTATAAAAAATTCAAAAAACTTGGCAAAGATCCTCGTTAGTGTGTACCCAAAAACTTGTTTTAAAATTTAACACTAATCTCAAATTCATTAGTAAAAGGTACTAGTTTACTTGTTACCTTTATCAAGAACAAATGGCTCAGAGTAGGATCTGAGCTCTCTTATTCTACTACAACCCTGGAGAAATTCCTAATACCTTATCTAATAATAGTTAGCTTCAAGGTTATCCATAGATGACTACCTCTGATTGGAAGAGAAGATAGTTAAAGAAAACCCAAAGAAATTCCTCCATATCACTTAAAACAAGGATCCCTTCTCTAATGCAAAATTGTAAACCACCTAGACCATCTTAAACCAAGACTAAAAACTTATACGAAATAAAGTAGGAGCATACATGCCATGGTTAGTATCCTAAGTACTACCATCGAGAAAGTGATCAACATTAGTAACAAAACTTTAATATAAAAAGGTGAAATAAGTAGGTCTAAAAAGAGGGACGAAAGTGCCAAATAATAAAAAGGAATAAAAACTAACCCCCACATATAACTAGGGCTGAGCCTCTAAAAATGATCAAAAGTCCCTTAAAAAGAGATCCTTAGCTTGAGGGCAACACAAATTTTCATGTTGACTTCAAGATAAGGATCTTTGTGAAGGAATAGTCAAATGAGCTTTACTGTCCCTAGGGAGGATAATTGCTTAAAATCACCCAAGTCTTACATTCAAATAGGGGAAAGGAAACTGGCTCCTGCAAAAGGTGAGGCTAGATGCCATGAGATATTCCTATGAATAGAAAAGTCTGTGGATAGCTTATACAATTTTGACATATGAAGGAGCTCCAAGATATAATTCACAAATAATCAAACGAAAAGAGAACACTTGTCCATCTAAAAAACTTATACCTAAAGATTTCAAGTGCCAATAGGAAAGCAATCTTGAAAGAAACCCAAAGCTTAATCCTCTAGTGAGCTACATTCTTTCCACAAAAACACCAGCTAGATTATGTTATGAGATATAATTTTAAGAACAGGAAAAAAGAAAGGAAGATATTTACATACATGTATCTTAAAAAAGACAAACTTTGAAAAAAGTGATCAAGATGCTAGATTATATATACACACACACACACACACACACACACACACACACACAGATATATATATATATATATATATATATATATATATATATATATATATATATATATATATATATATATATATATATATATATATATATATATATATATATATATATATATATATATATATATATATATATATATATATATATATATATATATATATATATACAGCTGGAAATGCTTGTATAAATAGATGAATAATATCAACTGAAAATAGGGAAAAGCTCCAGATCTTTCTAATAGCAGAAAAATGTAAACAAGATCAAGGACACAAGCTCCCTAATACATAAGGCTTCTAACCTAATACTATTTATTTTATACCATGCAACCATAAGGAGAAAGATATAATGCTAAACTTTCCCAAACTCAATAAACCAAATGCCATAAGGGGTCTAAATGAGAGATTGAGTCTAATCAAGGCTAAGCCAAACAAGAACATTTTAAACCTCCATTACTTCCTCGAAGCCATAGCTGATTTGGGGTTTTTAAAGAGCTTCCATTCTAGAAAAAGATTCTAAGAAATGACAGTGGTCATTTGCTAATATCTAAGGAAAGGACCAATGTCTGATACTACCCATACAAAAAGCCATCTAAAAGACTCCTCATCATTGTGAGAGGAACTAATCATACACTAAGGCATCAGTGATAGTATGCTTAGTTTGTTGATTGTACACCTTTTGGAGTGAGATAGAAATCTATTTCAACAACACAGTAATCTTAACAACCAAACCTTATTTTAAGGTTGCACGGATGCAGATAATAGAGAAACTGCCCCTTTTAACTGCCATGTTTGTGAAGATATATATATATATATATATATATATATATATATATATATATATATATATTCATATATATATATATATGAAAGTATATCATTAAATGAAGAAATGAAAAAACCCATAGATGAATAAGAATATTCTTATTGAGTATAAATACAAATAAGAGAGAAAATATTTAAGACAGTAAATAAATAAATGAGACCATATTTTTATATATATGTATGTCTATATATATATAAGTATATATATATATAAATGGATATCCATAAGGATATATAAAATAATGTATATATATACATAAGAATATATATATATATATATATATATATATATATATATATATATATATGAATATAAATGTATGTATATCCATAAATATGAAAAAATGGGAATGTAATACCACATCTAAGAGAAAATCCCTAGAAATATCTAAGACTTGGAGAAAATACATATGAAAACTAGGAGAGATAATATGTCTACTTAAATATGCATGGGGCTAAGAATTTACCTTATTTTGATTGTCAGCAAAAAAGACTAGAACAAAATAAAACTTTTCTAATAGCATTGATCCAGTAAAGTGCAGTAATTTTTAGATAATTAAAACAAACCTAGTCTTGCTTATAAACAGTCTTAAAATATAAACATGTTCGATAAACAGTCTTTTAATATTAACATCGTCTGAATTTAACCCTAAGATTTTATATTAAAATAGGGCCAAAAAAGAAGCTAACTATACTACCCTTTTAGTCATACTGCGGTTCCTTCTGGACCTTGTGACAACTCCAACCTTCCCCCTTTTTCCTTATGACAATGATGGTTTCTGCTTCCAATTCCGTGGGTTTGGCCTAGTGGGAGCACTTCTTGACGTCAAAGTAGATGATGTGCAGATTCTTCTACTCCACTTCATCCCAAGATTTTGGAATTTTAAAACCCTCCGATCTCCAGTAATCTAGCCTCCATTTTGTCTCAATCTCCTCTTTTAGGAGCTCCTTGTATAGGTAAACCAGGTTCCTCAACATTTCTGGCCAATCCTCATCAAATTTCCCTTCATCCTTGAAGGTAATCATTGGAATCCTCTTAGAATTTGGAATTGATTTTAAGTTCTCAATCTCTGTTCTCATGGTCATATCTGGGAAGGGGATAGATAGACATGGTTATCTATGCTATAGACCATTTTCTCTAGTCCTCTTAGAAGACCCTCCTCAAAGACAATTTTTATAGCTTTTACAACTTATTCTTGCATCTAGCCAGAAAAGGAGGAGAGGGCTATAAATATTATGATAATATTGCCATTGGTGCGGTAAGTAAATTCAATGTCGAAGTGGTTATCTCCCAACCCCTTTTCTAGTGCCCTTATAACTAATTTAGAGATGGGGTTTAGTAGTTGGTTCCGCCTTTCCAGTTTGATAGCTCCCCTAAATGCCATAGCTCTATTGTCAGGGATAGAAAAGGTTATCAGGCTGGTTTTCATTCTAAAACAAACCCTCTCTGAATCGCAAGCCAAGCTCTTCTAAGGGAGAAGTTTTATGTCAAGTAACGCTCCATCTGATGTTATTAATAACTGTTAACTAAGATAGCTTTTCTATTCATGATTTATGTCTTAATTCCTATCTTTTCATCATTTAGTCCCGAGCCTAATGTTGGCCTTTGAATCTGTGTCATCTCTACAGTGATGTAAATCTCTTCTAAATCTAGTTATCTTTGGAAAGGACGGAATGAAATCCTCCCTTTTTGGCAAACCTAGCTAAAATCCAGTAGGATTCTAGTAAGTTTGGAGAGGATGAGAGTTCTCTAAATGTTGTTAGTGCTTCTTGGGTGCTAGTTGGTTTGGGAAATGATGAAGGATCACAATAATTAAGTGGTGAGAAGGATCTAGGCTAGGTGGCTAGTAATTAAAAAGTGAGAGTAAGCGTAATTAAACCCAAATGTGCAAGAGTATTTTAGGAGATCGGGTAAATATCCCTTAATAATTAATGGTATTCATATTTTATGATGTAATTTTCTGAATATCATTTTATGTTATGAATATGGATGAGAACCCTTCCTTAAGTTTCTATATTAAAAGTGTAAATGACCATTTAAAAATACCTAAAAATTCCTTGTTTTTATAGCTTATAACCAAATTTATATGAAATAATACTAGTGAAAGGAAACTAAAAATATGTGTGTGTTTAATGTCTAAATATATGTGCTTTTCTCTATATATGGGTGAAATTAAAATAATATTTTTATGCTAACTTAGTCTATCGAGGGGATCTGCTTCTTGCATTGCACTAGGAAACTAGTAAGGGACTCGAGAGTCCTAGATTTGAAGATTTGCTTATTGGAGTAATATACCATCTGCACCTAGATTAGCTAGTTCTTCTGCTCTCTTATTTCCCTCCCGATATATGTGGTTAATAAAGATCTTCTTAAAGGATTTACAAAGGTTTAAGGCTTGGGAAAGGAGGGAATTTAATCTCTAGTTTGGTATTCCTCCTTTCCTAAGTGCATTAATAATGATTGTCGAATATCCTTCAATTTCTAGGTGTTGTAATCCCATGGAGGCACATTTACGTAGTCCTCTCACTAAAGCACAAAGTTCATCCTAGTTTTTGGTTTCAGTTCCAATGGGGGCAACTAGGGAAGCAATTTCCTTCCCTTCTATATTATGAATACAACACCCTATTCCTGCAATCCTTGGATTACCTCTAAATGCCCTGTCAAAATTAAGTTTGAACAAGCCCTCCATTGGAGGGCTCCATTTATAATCATTTCTCTTGGATACCTTATTTTGATCTCCTAAGCCTATAAAGTGGGGGAAAGAGAGACCTAACCACTTCCCAAGCATCTTTCCATCCCAGTGGCTGATATAAAGGTCCATTTTCTGAATCCTAGAGATTTTACAGTTCATGTTCTCTATGATGGTCGCTTCAATCTTATTACATAGTTGTCTCCAATATAGTTTTTCCTCTTTAAAAATTCTTCTATTTCATTCTTTCCAAATCTCCCATATCAAAATTGAGGGGGAAGAAGTCCACAGGGTGGCATAAATGCTATCTTTTTTAATGGTCATCAGGGCCTGGAGCATTGCAAGGACAGAGAAGGGGAAAGTTGATGACCAACCCAAGTTCCTTGCAAGCCATTTCCAACATTGATTCATAAAGGGACAATTCACAAATAAATGGTCAACATCCTCTTCACAACTCTCACAAAGGGGGCATCTGCTAGGGCCCAAGAAGCCCAACTTCTTAAATCTTTATGCAATTAAGAGCCTATAATTTAGGGCCATCCAAGTGTAGAATCCTGCTTTAGGGAGACATCCTTTATTCCAACATAGGTTGATTGGAATTTTGGTTTTGGGACTTTTGTAACTATGGGAAATAAATTTGTAACCATCTTTATGTTATATTTTCTAATTTTAGATCCATCCCATACTAACGTATCTTTAGAATTATTTAGTGAGATCTTCCTCTTGTTAAGAATTTTTGTTACTACCTCCTCTTCTGCTAAAGATATCCCTGATCCTTTCAAGGATCTCCATACCCATTCTTCTCCATTAAAAATGATATAATATTTGAGGAAAATTCCAATATTATCCTTTAGGTAATTTATGAGGGAAATGTTATCTAAACAATTAGATATTGCTTCATAACCTCCCCATGAATCATCATAGAAAAGAGCCTCCTCACATGTGCCTAGGCACCAAGTTAATTTTTTCATAATAATGTGTCTACATTCTAACATGAAATTCCATATTCTTGATCCTTTAGGGGGATTAGCTTCTCTGGAAATATTGATCGGGGACTTATCTCTCAAGCATTTGTAAATGAGGATTTTTTCCCATTTAGCTTCAAGGTTCCTAAATAATCTCCAGATTATCTTGGCACCTAGAGTACTCCCCTAATCCCCTAATTTTTTAAGATCCACTCCCCCTTCCTCTTTTGGTTTGCAGATATTTTCCCAAGAAATTAAGGGGATTTTCTTGTTTTCATTACTCCCTTGCCAAAAAAAGGTTCTCAAGTATTTGATGATTTCTGATTTTTTGTTAGATGGGAGATGCATACATGATAATTGATAAGTTGGCATAGCTACCAAGACTAACCTGACCATAGTTGCTCTTCCTGCTGAGGATAGCCATCTTCCTTTCTAGGAATTTATTTTGTTCTTAATTTTTTCAATTATGGGGTTCCATATATCTATGGCTCTGTTGTCCTTAACTAGGGGAAAGCCTAGGTATCTGCAAGGAAGCTTACCTTTCTTAAAATTGAGGATCTGACATATATCTTTCTCAACCTCCTTGTCAGTATTAAAGAAAAAGATTTCCAATTTTTTTGAGTTAATTTATTGTCTGGATGCTTTTGTATATGATTCCAGAATCTTCTTAAAGGATCTCACCTCCTTTCTTTTACAAGGCCGATATAACAAAGTGTCATCAACAAAATGATGATGTGTTGTAGGTTCTAAATTGTTGGTGATGGTTATTCCTTCAATAGTACCCCTTTCATGTTCTTTTGAAATAGCCCTACCTAATGCTTCTTCCATAATGATAAATAAGAAGGGGGAGATAGGGTCTCATTTTCTTAGCCCCTTGGATATGCCAAAAAAGCCTTCTAGGATTCCACTCACTAAAATAGAGATCATAGGGGTAGAAATGTATTCAAAAATTAAATTAATCCAACTTCTGGAGAATCCAAAGGCTTCTAAGCTCTTGCATAGGAATCTCCAATCTACTTTGTCATAGGCTTTCTTTATATCGAGCTTGATGAGCATGCTAGGATTCTTGTTTTTTGGATCAAGTGGATGACATCTTGTGCAATGATGACACCATCAAAGATGGATCTTCCTGGGACAAACCCTATTTGTTCCTCGCTAATGATTAGCAGAAGGAGTTTTTGTAGTTTGAGGGATAGGGTTTTAGTGAGAATTTTATATAGAATATTACAAAGTGCAAGTGGTCTAAAATCATTGAGGCTTGGGGTTTATCTTTTTTGAGAATAAGAGTAATAAAAGTGTTGTTTACTTCCTTAAGTATTTTCCCTAAGTTTCTAACACCTTCTAGGGCTTCAGTAACTTCCTTCCCTATAAAGTGCCAGCATTTCTAAAAGAAGATAGCAAAGAATCCATCTGGCCTGGGATATTCATCAGGATTCATCTACATTAGAGTAGTTTTAATTTTCTCTATGGTGAATTTTTCTATTAAGGCCTTGTTATGTTGTTTAGTTAAAACTTTAGGTATATTTTTAAGAAGTTCTATTTAATTTTGTAAGTTAGAGTGTTCCAAATTGTTAAGGATGTTGCTAAAGAAATTCATTGTTTTGGTGGTGATTTATTTTGAGTCGCTAATGGTATGTCCCCTCTCATCTATAATGATAGATATCATGTTGGTATTCCTCCTTTGTTTAGTGATGTTATGAAATAATTTAGTGTTTCTATCACCTACTTCCAACCAAGTTTCTCTTGACTTTTGTTTCCAAAATAATTCTTCTCTTGCTAGTATCTCCTCATAATCCATAAGTAGATTTTTTTCTTTATAGTAGAGATCTTCATCCATTCCTGTCTGAATGACTTGCAAATTGACCTCACTCAATTCTCTCTCTAAGTAAAGTTTTCTCTCAAAGATCTCTCCAAACTTAGTCGAGCTCCATTCTAACAATTTTCTTTTCATCCATTTTAGCTTATTTACTATTATGAACATCTTGGATCCTGATATGTTGAGTTTTGATCACCATATCTCAATTAGTTTTAGGATTTTTGGGTCTCTGAGCCAAGCTTGTTCAAATTTAAAAGCGCACTTTTTTTGGTTTAGCTTCTGTCAAGATGTTAAGAAGTATTGGGTAATGATTTTATCTAGATATTGGTAAGATCTTGGTTGTCAGGGAGAAGTCAGAATTGGTCAACCTTCGTTTGAGGAAGAATGTGTCTAACTTCGTTTCTATGTTGTAGAAACCTTGTCTCCTATTCTTCCATGTAAAGGAGTTATCCTCCGTCAAAATTTCAAGAAGGGAGTTCCTATCCCTCCAAAGGGTAAATTCTTTAGCTACCAAGGGAAGAATATTAGTGCCACCTCTTTTTTCTAATAACTTTGTTATCACATTAAAGTCTCCTCCTAAAATACAGAGTGTATCATGCCACTAATTAAGGTAAGATTCAATTTCATGACAAACTGAGATCTTCTCTCTATTTTGAATAGGACCATAAACATTAATGATGTTAAAAGTTAGATTATTTATAAAGTTCATGACCGTACCACTCATCCGAAATTACTTCTTCTCTATTATGTCTATTGAAATGCATCATGGATCCCAAATGATGGCCAGACCTCCAGAAGCTCCAATCGCTTGCGAAGCTTCACATTCTCTAAGTCCTAATTTCTTTTTAAAATTTCCCATTTCTATGTTATCTAGCTTAGTTTCCTGTATTAACATTATTTCTAGGTTATAATTTTTAATGCAATGTTTAATTGATCGTTGCTTGTTAGGGGCATTCATGCCCCTAACATTCCAAGAAAGGATGTTCATGGCTCTTTGGGAAGGGTCTTCCCCTTCCCTGCATTAAGAATTGATGTAATTTTAACCTGACCTTCTACTTCTCCAACTAATTCTCTTAATTCTACATTAGGCTTCCTTCCCCTTTTCCTTTCTTTTTTAGCGCAATCAGGAGAGTTTTGACTATCTGCTATGACAGCAATGCCTAGAGATTTTAGGTCTTGTGATTCCCTATTTTTTAGATCAATTAACATCTCTTCCACTATTCCTTCTAAGGTTACCTTATTTGACCTGATACCTTCAATAAGTAGTTCTTTCTGAAGTTCTAGTTCTTCCTTATCACAAATCTCATCCATGAATTGGTCCATTAATTCTTTTGTCAATGATTCCCCTATGAAATCTGCTATTGTGTTAACTTCTTCTTGAATTTTTTCATTATCATATTTAGTCATTTCATTAGGTTCCAATACCATAGTATGGATCTATTCCCCACCACAATCTATTGTTTCCTTTAAGGAGCTAGTTTTACCTTCTTTAATCAAATTATCCTTATTCTTAATTATTCCTGGAGACTCCCTGGGATTATGAATCTTTGTTATGTTGACTTCAATCTTCCCCTTATCCTTTTCATGATCTTTCACTTTTAACTTATTTGAGACCTCGAGAGCCATGGCCAATTCTCCAACCAGACCATCTCTGGCATTGTTGCTCAAATCCATTTCTACAGTTAATCTTATGTCTACTATTTGAGAAATTGCCAGTAGTTGAGATACAATTTCCTTATCAAACATGATACCTCCTGTAGTGAGTACATCCATTGCTAAGGTAGTTGATCCTTTTTTATTTAACTTTTTCTATTTCATTTGGTCTGAAGGGATTAAGGAAAAGGGTTTTCATGTTTACTGCAACTTCTGGGCCCTTTTGCCTATCCATGGTTGCTGCAGGGTGGCTATCTGGGAAATTAATTGAAAATCCTCCACCAACTTCATTTAGATGGATGGAAACTTCCTTGGAAGGGACTTCTCCTGGCTGAATTGATCTGATGTTACCCAAATCCCTCCTAAAATCTATTATTATCTCCTTCATAATAATAGGGTTTATATTATACTTTTTTTAACAACTATGAATAAGAATAGGGGGGTAGGTTTTAATCGAGATATCCATCTTAACTATGATCAAATTTTCTGATTGAGGATACTTTATTTTCACAGCTCTAACATATTGTCCTAATTTATTACCTATATTCTTAAGAATTGTTTTGTTAGAACATTCTAAGGGCATATTCGTTAGTTTAATAGCTCTAGATATTGCGATGCCCTGTAGATTATTAGGGTTGAAGGATGGACTGCAATCCAATACTGTGAAATCTGACCCAAGATATTCAGGGCATCTATTGTCCAATAATTTTTCCTTAGTTTCAATGTTAAAACAAACATAAAATCATCTGGAAGAAGTGATATACTTACCTGGTCTTTGAGGTTTTTTTGAGAGCCAATCCGCTATCCTAGTTACTGGAACTCCGTACCCATTCCATCTCAAGAAAAATCCCTTAAGTCGCATAAGTTCCTGAGAGTGTTCTATGATGTCATCCTCAATTTCAATTACTAGGGGTGATTGTGGTGTGATTCTACGATGGGGAGGAGAATAAGGAGATATTTTAGGGTTATGAGGTGTTTGGCGAACTGGTTTAGGTTGATAAGGCATTTCTCTTTTATGCGGTGGAGTGTATGTCTTGGTTGGGGATTAAGAAGATTTCTGGGTCAATTTTATATGGTATTTTACAGGGACATGGACTTGAGTGGGAGGGTTCCTTCTATTTTTGAGAGAATCAAAACTATTCTTCAAAAGTAGGGGTTTGGTTGCCAAGGTAAGGGCAGGACATGATCTCATGTTCTTAAAATTATTAACTTTAATCCATCCACCTTCTTCTACTTCCCCACCTAAGGGCTTGCTAGGGCATGGTTGTTCTCCAAACAATCTGCCTCTACTCGTAGTAGAGTGAATGTCCTTGGGCTTATTTGCAGATGAAATCCCAGATTGTGGAGCCCTTCATGCCCTTGAAATAGGTAGATTGATAGTGCTTTCAGAGCCTCGAGTATAATGTGTGAGAAGAAGCATGGGTGCCAGAGCATAAAGGGTTTTTGAAAACACCTCCACCTAACGATTCAGAGATTCAATACTGAAGATGGGATGTTTATTGCGAAAGGTAGAGGCAGAGCTATTTTTTTATCTATATTTTAATTAATTTAAATTTATTATATTTTAAATCATATATTTTTAGTTTTAATAATTTATTTTTAAAAAAAAGAACACACAAAGGTTGGGGGTGATGCACGGGCCCCACCTCCTGGTTGCACCACGACAGTCTCAAGGGTAGTTGTGTTTTAGCCATAGGCCTATCGTCAACCACCCATGGGACTACATTGCGGCAACCTAAGGCTAGCAACCAGTAGCCTTAAAGTCCATTGTGTGGCAACCTTTGGGCTGTCGCAGCATCCTTATGTTGTCGTGAGGCAAGGAAAAGGGGGGGAAGGTTAGGGGTAGGCCCTGCCTTCTCCTCCATTTTTTTAAAAAAAATTATTTTTTTATTTTATTTTTTTATTTTCACTAGTAAAAATATTATTCCTTGAACATCAAGCCCCTTTTTTAAAAAATAATAATAATTTGAAAACAAGAATTGAGTAAATATATATTCTTTTACAAAGGCTATTTTTTGATTGAATAAAAATAAGTAAAAACATAGACAAATTCAAAAACCTCTAATGCACAATTAAACTAGGTATTTGTTTTCCTAAGTTGTTTTCTAGAATTTAATTGAATCTTTCCTTCCAACCCTATACTAGATCTGAGTTTTTCTCCAAATAGATTTATTGTAAAATTGAACCTAGGATCTCTAGATAAAATATTCTTTCATAGAATTCCAACAATCATTATTCTAAATTCTACCAATTCCATAAATTCAAAACCCTAATTGAAATCAAGAAAAATTAAACCAAGGATTGCATGAATACCAAATTTCCTACAATCAATTTCATAATTTCAACATGAAGAGAAATCTCAAAACAATCCAAAGTATCCAGATCTGACAAGCACGAAGAAAACACTCCTTCCATAAATAAAGAAAATACAATCACAAGGGTTACTAAACCCCGTCTCAAACACAAAATAGATAAATTCGACCATGACTAGAAATGAAGAAAAATCCAAGCTTTCAGAAATTTTCTCCAAATTGAATCCTTCACCAAAAATTCTCCAAACCTGTGTTGAGAATAATGGTCAAACTTTCACAATATAGGAAATTAAATTCCACATGCAAAGTTTGGAGCTCAACTCCACTCACAACCTTGTTTCCATCAATTCCTTAATTCCTCTAATTACAGTTTTGAACTCAAGTCTATTTTCCTAATTTGTTCTTGTTAATCCACTTAGCTCAAAATTGACTAATTATTTTTATTTTATTTATTTCAATTTGATTGTGCAACTTAATGCATTCGAATTAAATTAAATAATAACATTTAGTCCAATGTTATTTTCCACATGTTATTTAATTTCTTCCAATTAATAAATATATTTTATTTGAAAAGTTAAATTTACAAATAATTAAATCTAAAGTGAATGTATTTAATTATTTTTCATTAATTATCTTTATTTTCACAATAAGTCTTTTAATTAAAATCATTAAATTTAATAAATGCATTTAATTAATTTTTAATTTTAATTAATTTTCATTAATTATCTTTATTCTCACAATAATCCTTTTAATTAAAATCATTAAATTTAATAAATGCATTTAATTAGTTGTTTTAATTATATACTCTCACATTTAAATAGCTAAAAATAGAGAAATCTAATTCATTTAAATTACACAATTAATCTAAATAAATTATCTAATTATAGCAATCATAAACATCAACTAAAAATTGATTGAATTGAAAGAACCATAACCATGCTCAAGGAAGAGACTATAAACTCACGTCACCTGGATGAGTTTGGAAAGTGTAAAATATCATAATCTTGTCCACTATTTCAGGATAATAGAATGGCTTAGGTTGAGATTTGGATTTGAATATTATCTCCCCTCTTTTACCATTCAGACTTGCGATAGGGTGCGCTCATCCTGAAAATTTAGGGAAGTCAACACCTAGTACCTGCAAACCTACATAAAATACTAGCATGTACATACATATATATAAAACAAATAATGGTGGGGATCAGGGCATCATGTGGATTCCGCAAGCAAGTAACTACGAATTTGTCCCTCAACCATATCAAACATGTCAAATAGGAAAGTAAAAGCATACATGATAATCATACACATGCAAGTATGGGATAAGTACATTCATAACCATAAGCATCATTTAATGTTAAAAAGATAACAAAATATAGAGAATTGTAAGAAATTGTTTAACTCAAGAGCTAGGAGTAAGGGAAAATACTATGAATTAGCACAAAAACTAGGAGCATACACCAAAAATAAGCAAGGAGGAGACAAGATTTTGAAGGGGAAAAGTATTAAAAAACCCTTGTGAATTTAATGAAAGTGGCAACAAATGCCTAAGAATGAGAGAGAGAGAGAAAGAGAGAGAGAGAGAGAGAGAGAGAGAGAGAGAGCAATGCTCATACAATAAGAAGAAGAAAAATCTCATGAGAGAATGAGAAAAAGAAGGAGAGTCATCTCTTTTAATAGAGATGTGAGAGAGGAGTTACATTTTAACTCACATATCTGAGTGTACCACATTTCACTAGTGTGTGAGACAAGTGTAGGATTCCTCATAAGGAGGAATATCTATTTTCCTTAATAAAAGAAATTACAAATATGACATGTCCTCCCACTTGGACTAGAGGATGAAAACAATAGGATACCTTGGTTTATCCTTTAAATACATAAATACCAAGGAAAGATTAAATTCTAAAACCCCCCTTTAATCTTTACTTGGGGTAATTACAAAAATCTGCAACTGGATTATCCTTCTTGTAGTAGAGGAGGAAAGCTTGTTTTTCTACACTTTGTGTTGATATAAGGTGATGGTGCAATGATAAATGCTAGGATCTTGAAATAGGATTCCTTTGATTTTCATAATGCAAGAGTGTAGGTGTTTGTGGATATAGGCCCAAATTTGTAGGGAAACTTTGAGATTCTTCATTATTTATCCAAGAAGGATCACCTGAATCTACAACAAAACAAGAACAATGAGGGGATCTCCCATGATTGGGATTTCCTCCTAAAAATGAATCAGTAAAATTTGAATGTGAATCATTAAATGTTAATTCATCATAAAGAGGTTTTGTAAACCAAATAGATTTATTACTAGATGCATAAGCACAATCACCATGAATAATATCATCAAGAAGATTAGAGTTTAGGGAAGGAGGTTGGTCCTCCATAAGAACCATTTGAGTGTCACAAAAGTCATGATCTACTTTGGAGCATATAGGAACATAATCAATACTTGAGCCTGCAAAAAGGCAAAAACCACTAGTAAAGTGCCCATCAATGGACACGTAGTGCTGAATTAGTAACACTTTAGAAAAAATCATATTGTGAATCATTGATCATAGAATTATAAAAGCAATCTTTAGGGTTATAAACCAAATTTGTAACATGTTCATGAGTCAAAGAATAAGAAATGCAATCTGCAGTTTCATAAGGTAAATCTATAGCGTAATCATCATAAGATGAAGCAGTAATATAAGCATTATTATCATTAACTTCCGCAACAATCATAGGATTAGTACTATCAACATGAATTATATCTTGAGAAATAAACATATCTTGCAGAGTATCATTAAGAAAGGTAGATATCATTTCCCCTTCTTGGTCATCAACAACATGAGAGAAAGGAGGAGTAAACAGATTATTACAATTGTCATTATCATCACTGCTAAGATGAACAAAATCATTAGGAGTATCATTACTATCTTCGTGTTTGTCATTATCCTTTTGAAGAGTATCAATATTATCCTTAATATTAGGAGCAGAAATAGAAATATGATTATATTTCAAAACAGGAGCATAAAGCACTTCATTTGGAACAGAAACATTACCAGTTCCTTCAACTAGACAACAATAATTATCAGCTAAAGAAACAGGAATATGGTTATCTTTCAAATCAGGAACAATATGGAGTTTACCATTGAAACAGGTATTGTGTATGTTTGAAATATGTTTTCTAAGGCATGCCAAGCCTGATGAGCTGTAGTACAGTCTGAGAGAAGATGATATAAATCTAAATTTAATGAGAGTCCAATTAGACCAAACACTTCATCATCTTTCAACTACCAAGAATCCTGGTTAGCCTGAGGAGCAGTGGATGTTGGTTTCAGATTTGGTAAAGTCACAATATCCAAAAGGTGATGAGTTTTTAGAAAATTAAGCATGTGCGGCCTCCAAATAGTATAATTGAAATTTGTAAGTTTAAATTTTGGCATTGACGTAGACATGATTAAATGATCAAATTATCTTAGAAAACATGAAAAACAGAGAATGTATAAAGATCAAGATTAAGAAAAAAGAGTCTAACTTAAAGTTAACTTACAATAGAACAGGTAATTAAAATTTTTATGTAAATGGTGAAACAAAATTTAATTACCACTAAATAATGTAATAACAATTGAAATAAGATAGAATTGATCTAAAGAACTTAAGAAAGAAACAATATGAAATAATATGAACCACCAAAAAAGTATGACGTTTAATTTTTTGAATTAAACAAAGTTTTAAAGTTAGAAGAGATTAATAAATGAGAATTAAATTAAATAATGGAAATGAAATAGAATGAAGAATTATGAATAAATAAGAAAAAAAATGTAGATTTGTTAATTATTAACCAATAAGATAAAGAAATTAAAGTTTGAATGAGATTTTAAGAGAGTTAAAGAAGAAATTATCAAGTTAATTTTGGAGACGTCACTCTGAAAACCAGTATTAATAAAATTCTTGTAACTTTCTTATTTCTTAATGAAATTGAGAATTCAAAATGTGTTGGAAAGCTGGAAAGGAGAAGCATAAAACCCAGAAATAATTTTGAAAAATATATTATAATAAGAGAGCAGTTGGGATCATAATATGACAGGTTTTTTGTGCTGAAAAAACAAAATTAAGTATATGAACAAATGGGTTAAGAAAAGAACAACAATGATTTGAATAAACAAGTTGAAGAAAACAAATGTTTATTTAAATCAAATGCTTAATAAAATTATAAGAAATGAATTAAATTAAACTAATAATGAATGAACTAAATTAAACTAATGGAAGGTAATAATAGATTTGACCAAGATTAAAAGGAAATTTAGATGAGCCAAATAATATTCAAACTATAATAAAACTAGATAAATCACAGAGAATAAAAAGAGATCAGGGAATATAAGGAATGAACTGATATAATTCAGACCGAGAATGTTGCAGAAGTCAGAAAGGAATCTAATACTATAATCAAAAAATAGAAAACATAACTCCAACCTATCAAAACTGATAAAAAATTAGAAAAGAATGATGTACAAACTCTATTCACTTTCTACGCCAAAAGTAATTGCTTGGATTTAAAAAATGGTGAAATAATGTAGGAGACTAATAGGCTGCGCAAAGTTTAAGAAGAAGTTTAGATTAAAACCAGAGCTGGGCAAGGTGAAGAGTAGATAAAAAAATGCACCTAAACTTCTTTACCAATGTTGCGCTAAAACAGTAATATGATTCAAATACCAATATTGTTCTTTACCTATGAACTTTAAATCTTAAGTATGAATGCTGGAATAACTAAGATTCCTCTTAAACCTTTACAATGATAGAAGATGTATAAAACAAATGCTGACAGTTTTAAACATGCACTCGCAGCGTTAAAACAAAAGAGCTGGGCTAAAGAGATGGGAAAAATAAAGTATAACCAATGATTAAAGAGAATGAATTAATAACTAAAAAAAAATGTTTTACCATGAAGCTGCGTAATGCAAAAATTGAATAGAAGGCTGCACAATATATAGCTTAACTAAATTTGAGTAAATATACAGTTTAAAATGGATATGTTGCGTCAATGAGGAGAAGGGAGAAGGGCTGCATAAAAAAATAAAGAGTAATATGAGTAACAAAGGAAATGGGCTGCTGTGATAAAAAGTTATAAGCTGTGCAATAAGGTAAGACAGAGAGTAACCTGCCAAATGGAGTAGCCAAGCAGTCAAGTATAAATGTTAATTATATATGTTAAAAACAAGCAGAGATATAAAATAGAGAGATTTAAAATAAACAGAGATATAGTTGAATATCCTGCAAAACAAAATGATTAACTTCCAATTATAAGATAAAACTTAAAGATAATTATTAGACGGCAGATATATATTAACAATAAATGAAATGAAGGACTGCAAAGTAATGATAGAGCGAAGGTATTTATAGCCAGCCTGCAAAAAAAAATTGAAAGATTCCAGCCTGCAAAAAAAAATGTTAGAGCTGCAACAAAGGAATCAAAAATGATTGGCCTACAATATTAAAAAATGTTATTGTAATGATAATTGAAATCCACTAAAGATAGAAGAGAAGTTATAATATTTCTTCTTCAACCATACAAAATAGTGACAGCAGTGAAAGATACGATTGAAGTAATATACAACGATTAACAAATTGCAGTGTACACACAGGTTGGTGTGATTTGTATATATATTCAAAATATGAAGCCGAAGTCAAGCACGGGAATTGACTTTGTCAATATTTGTATGCCTTTGAAAGTATCAGGTTTGATGTTTTATCAATGGCCTTGATTGAGTCGACTACCATATTATATCCTTGTTTTGATTTATATAATGCAGAAACTACAAATACAAACGTATGGGAGACTTTGCAAATGCAGATACAAATGCAGAGAGACTTGAATAGAGGCGTTAGAAATTATGATGAAGAAGGCAAAAAAAAGTTATATGAAATGAATTGTATAATAGCAAAATGTCCAGCCCAAACAAAATCTTGCAATGAGCTAAGATGAATCTGAAATAGAGAAAAAATGAGATTTTATAGCCCATGTGAACTCCAGAAACAGAGATTGTAAAACCAGATATGAATAAATATGGAACTTGAAATGGATAGAGATATAAACAAATTAAAGAAGATATATGACAGACCCTGCAAGACAAGCAAATAGATGTAGTAAAATATTAAAATCTGCAAGAGTATTAGAGCTGGAAAAAACACGTTAGAATCAGATATGCAAGAATGTGAAACCTTGCAGAATGATAGAATTTTGACTAAAAATTTGGGAAACCTGAATAACGATATAAATCTTTTCGTGAAACTGTTAAGAGAACTTGCACAAGGGAGATCCTGCACAAACCAAGATAATGAATCCAATAGATAGATCAGGTTTGGCGGTAAACCAGCCAAACCCAAAAAAAAATTTAAAATGTTCTCTCAATTAAATTAGTCAAAAAAATAAACTCTCTCAAGAGTCTCCAATTTGGAGTGCTCCAAAATATGATACCTCCTTCACCTATACACTCAAACCGAGATTAAACCAACCTGCTCTGATACCATGTTAAAAAGATAACAAAATATAGAGAATTGCAGGAAATTGTTTAACTCAAGAGCTAGGAGTAAGGAAAAATACCATGAATTAGCACAAAAACTAGGAGCATACACCAAAAATAAGCAAGGAGGAGACAAGATTTTGAAGGGGAAAAGCATAAAAAAACCCCTGTGAATTTAATGAAAGTGGCAACAAATGCCTAAGAATGAGAGAGAGAGAGAGTGAGAGCAATGCTCATACAATAAGAAGAAGAAAAATCTCATGAGAGAATGAGCAAAAGAAGGAGAGCCATCTCTTTTAATAGAGATGTGAGAGAGGAGTTACATTTTAACTCACATATCTGAGTGTGCCACATTTCACTAGTGTGTGAGACAAGTGTAGGATTCCTCATAAGGAGGAATATCTATTTTCCTTAATAAAAGAAATTACAAATATGACATGTCCTCCCACTTGGACTAGAGGAAAAAAATAATAGGATACCTTGGTTTATCCTTTAAATACATAAATACCAAGGAAAGATTAAATTCTAACATTTAAACTTGTAGATAATCATCATTAAAAAAATTAACATCATCTAATTGCATAAATATAATATCCATAATTATTCATTTATTAAAATCACCATGTAGTGTCATACATCCAAAACCACATAAGAACTAAAATATCAACACGCGCATAAAAGTACCTCTAAAAGAGTTTGGCAATATAAAACTGAAAAATAAAAATATGGGTGGGCACTACACTACCTATGGTTTAAGATTTAATCCTTATAACCATCCTTCTTTATTTCTGAATGTTAATCACATTTGTAGTGGTCCTTTGAAATTAACCAACCCATATCTTCTCACATTTGACCAAAAGCCATCTTTGGAAATCTTTTCCTCAGATGATACTATTCCAGAATTCTTAGGAGCATATGAAGATTTGTCTTCTTTTCATTACAATAAAATATAATGGCCATATTTCTTAAACACTAATGGATATTTTGGGGAAGAGAGGGAATCTAAGCAATATATATATATCCTCTCCCACCTATTGAAGACACCAAGAAAAGAAATCTCTTAATTACTGATACAATAGATGTGCAAATTGATTGTAATGATCTCAAGAAGGTTATCAAAATTGGAAAATGTCTAAATGAAGGTGAGCGTAAACAACTTACTAATATTCTTCTTGAATTCTCAAATATTTTTTCTTGGGTATATTGGAAAGTATTAGGTAAGCTACTGAGAGGGGGGGATGAATCAGTACCACAGAGATTCACACTTATTCAACTTTCTAAACACAAACCAATAACCAATAAATTACCTCTACCGATAACAATCTTGTCTTTTACTGATAGCTTTTGTAATCTTTAACTGATAACTGATAACATGTAAATTAAACATACAAAACATAAATATTCAAACACTCAACACAATATTTTGGTGTTGAAGAAAACCCTTGGTCAGAGGGAAAAACCATGGTGGGGATGATACCCACAACTCATCACTGCAGTAATAATGTGCCCTCTTAGGAGCTTACATAAATGTCATCTTTTAAATAACTTTACCCTATTAGGAGTGACTAATACCCTATTAGGAGTATTGAAAGTCTAGTTAAAGACAACTCCATTAAGATATTTTATCCAACTTATATAGTGTTCACCCAGTTAAAGGATTTACAATAAGTTTTGAAATAGAACTTCTAAGTTTGGTTAGAGACTACCTGATTAAGGGATTTCAAAATGTTGTCGCTAAAATGTTAGGAATAAATCAACAAGAAATTTGACTTGTAGATGCTTTCTCCAAAAGCTTGTTAGATCTCATTTCTCTCTTCCTCTATTCTAATCTTTGTTCCTTACACTACTCTTTGCATCCTTTGAATTATATCTCTGATTTTTCTCTCTATTACCATGTCTATCTCTTTGTCTTTCGATCTCCTTTTATAATTGGTTGACCTCATTAGGGTTTCTCAATCTTCCATAAACCATTTTTCTAATTTTATGTCATCCTCATTCATAACCTTTTCTTTACTTTCCACCGCTAACGCTTTCTAATAACTCTTCCTTTATGCCGATAATACTCTCTTTAGAGTGATATCACTTTTTGATAGTATCTTATGTTGATAATTCTTTCCTTACTTTATCTATATACTAAATGTTATTTTTCAGCAATGACAACCTTCACAAAATTGTCATTGATTTCCTATTAATTTTCTATTGAGGATTTTGTCAAGTAACAATCTCCCCCTTTGGCATTGATGGAAAAACCTTTCTATTCATTCTTCGTTAATCTATATCTCTCCTTCTTAGATATTTATTCCTATACAGTTCTTCTCTCCAGCATACTAGTCTCCCCTTTGATATTCTCTCCCCCTTTGATAGCAATGCCAAAGGTAAAAAAAAAAAGGTGTCCTTGGGTGTCAACTAGGTTTTTCTTCTACTAGAATAGTTTTGTGTTTTTTCTTGATATTTTTCAACATTGTGCTCCATTGCTTCTTCAAATTATTTACGGAAATGATATGTCCTTTGACTCTTATTATTTTGTCAATGCTATCTTCCTCATCCTTCTTTGTTGTTATACCCAGCAAATCAATTGTTGCTTGTATCTTTTAGTTTGTGACCATCTCTTATTATATCCACATAATTTTTCATCTGTTCCAAACTTGATTCTTTGTTATCCAATGTAATTTCCAATAGTAATCTTGAAAATGTTTTGAGTATTTTCTTCATAATCTTTTCCCTTTGTTTATCCTTCAATTGTCTTTCGGTAATTGTTCTCTCTTTAAGTTTGTTTGCATATAATATGTGCTCCTCATAATGCATCTTTTTAGGATCCCTCTTCAATATTTCAAATTTAGGTCTTTCATCAAAGTCTTCTTCTTCTTCAGATTTTGAATCTCTTTTCCTCTTTAGGTGTGCTTTGGTTATCATTGTCATATTTTGCAATGTCCTTGCAAGTTGTAATTCCTTAAATTATGTTTATGTTATCTCATCCTTTTTCAAATTTATTAGTTATTCCTTAATTATTTCTTCTGATATCTCACTGATAGTAGGTACCATATCAGTAGCATGTGTCACATGTACTATTTTAGTGTATGCAATTGTAACCTCTAGCATTTTTTGTTCCACAAACTATTCATCTTCCTCATTACTTGTGGCATTATCAGATTCATCTTGTATTTCAGTAGATTGACTCACTTTTCCTTCTCCAAACCTTATCAGGATATCTTCACTTGTCAAATCTATGCCCTCTTCTCATTATAACATTTGACCAATTTTGTATGCTTTCACTTCTGGTAATTCAACATTTAAAATTGTTACTTGAAAAAATCCTCGACTGGCAATTAATAGGAAATCAATGATGATTTTACTAAGGTTTTCATTGCTGGCAAATAACATTTAGTATATAGATAAAGTAAGGAAAGACTTATTGATATAAGATACTATCGAAAAGTGATATCGATATAAAGAGAGTATTATCGACATAAATGAAGAGTTATCAAAAAGCATTAGCGGCGGAAATAAAAGAAAATATTATGAACATGGATGATGTCAAATTAGAAAAATAGTTTATGGAAGATTGAGAAACCCTAATTAGGTCTAGAAATTATAAGAGGAGATTGAAAGACAAAGAGATAGACATGGTGATAGAGTGAAAAATCAAAGATACAGTTCAAAGGATGCAAAGAGAAGTGTAAGGATTAGATATCAGAATAGAAGAAGAGTGAAATGGGATCTGACAAGCTTTTGGAGCAAGCATCTATAGGTCAAATTTCTTGTTGATTTATTCCTAACTTATTGAAAATCATTTAACCAGGTGAACATTGTATAAGTGAGATAAAATATCTTATCACAGTATTCTTTAACTATAATTTCAATACTCCTAATAGAGTGAAGTCATTTAAAAGATGATAATTATGTAAGCTCCTAACAGGGCACCTTATTACTACACTGATGAGTTGTGGGTATCATCCCCACTGCATTTTTTTCCTCTAACCAAGGGTTTTGAGTGACACCAAAATATTGTGTTAAGTGTTTGAATGTTTATGTGTTATATGTTTAATTTACATGTTATCGGTTATCAGTTAAACATTATAGAAGCTATCGATAAAAGACAAGGCAGTTACCAGTATAAGTAATTTACTGGTTATCGATTAATGTTTAGAAAGTTGAATAAGTTTGAAATCTTTGTGGTACTGATTCACTCCCCTCTTAGTACCTTACCTAATACTTTCCAACAATTGGTATCAAAGCATTGGTTCTCTAGAAGAAATTTTAACAACTTAATAGTAGATCTGGAATGATGGGAAGTTACAAGTATCAAAGAGAATTGGAGGAAGCCCTAGAATATGCTAATGAATACATCCATGATCTAAAGGGTAAGATAAAGACATCATTTTCAAAAATAAAGGAACTAACATAAATACTACAGATGAGCCTTGATGATCTTGACAGACTATCTGAAGACAATATGAATTTTGAGCAAGATAATGCAACTATACAAGACATGTCGAAAAAGAAAAATCAATTACTTGAACAAATAAGTCAAATCAAAAGGGAACCTGAATGTCAATCCTTGAGAATGACAAAAACACTAGAAAGCATGAGGATTTCCGAGAGCGCCAAAGGAATTCTAGAAACTAAGAAGAGAAATGATGAAAACACAATCAGAGACAAAGACTTAGTCTTGCAAGTACAACTAGAAGAAGTCTGAGAAAGAAATGACATGATAAGAAGTATTAGTAACAGGATTCTAAAAATGGAAGAAAAAAATTAGAAGTTGAAAGATGAAAATGAATATCTGAATAATAGCCTGAAAACTAAAAAAGA
The DNA here is from genome assembly GCA_027943335.1 of Chamaecyparis obtusa. Lineage (NCBI taxonomy): Eukaryota > Viridiplantae > Streptophyta > Pinopsida > Cupressales > Cupressaceae > Chamaecyparis > Chamaecyparis obtusa. The sequence continues at coordinate 1,042,397 of BSBK01007939.1, forward strand.
ACACAACCTAGATTCACAAATTATGAACTAAGCATGTTGAACACCAATGTATAAAATCAAAGAAGAGTAGGTGACACTACCGGATTGGTGTATACCAGTAACAACACAATGGAGATCAAAGAATCATCAAAATTTGGACAACAAACTTTTGAAAAATCCAGTGATACACAAGGTAAGAAACCCTATAAGCCTACCAGCTATAATTGTGAAAAATATGATCATACTACAAATGTATGCAGAAGCAAAAAAGTGAACATTCCTAAAAGAACATTCTTTAATGGTTCCTATTATAATTGCAACAAGTTTGGCCATAGATTTATTGAGTGTAGATCTTAAACTATTAGTAGAACATGTGAGAAAAGCTTCAATGAAGATTGCTACAAATGTAATCACTATGGATACAAAGCTGAAGAATGCAAAACTAAGACATTGACAATAAGGAAATTAGTTCATTATAGGAGAAGAGAAAAAAACAATTTTTTTGCATGTTTTAATTGTGGAAAATATGGACATCGAGCATCAAAATGCAAAAAGGAAAATCGGGAAGAAAAAGTTGAACTGTGGAGACCATTTGCACTACCATGCTATATTTGCTCAAAGTTTGGTCATGTCACCTACTACTATAGATATCGGTACACTACCACTGATGACACTAAGGAAAAAACAATCATAAACAAAGACCAAGTCAGAGAGGACATGAAGAAGATATGGAGAAAGAAGGAAGTTGACGCACCACCAACAGAAGACCCTGTGTCGGATGATGGAGGGAATTCATCTACCAACTAAGAAAGCAAGTAAATGCTTAGGGAAACACAAAAAATTGGAACATTTGAAAATTCCCTTAAACCAAATTCTGAGATGAAGTATTCAAGAGCATAGAATGGATGCAATGATATTAGAAGAATATAAAAGTTGATGAAAAATATTGAGTATAAGATTGCTATCAGTGAACTAAGTTCACTATAGGTATGAAATATATTGTTGGACTATAATAAATACTTTATTACAATAGATGTTGGATAATTTTTCATTATATATAATGACACTTATTATGAAAATGTCACATTCTAAAAAGTTACTATGAAGAACAAAGCCTAAGGAGATACTACTATATATTGAACTAAACATTCTATAGAAAGGAATAAGATGGATTGATTGAACTAAAAGCCCTAAAAACTATTGGAGTTGATGAGTAAACAACCCACAGTTCCCAAGAATACCTACATGCAAACACCTATCACAGAAAGAGAGAGAGAGAGAGAGAGAGAGAGAGAGAGAGGAGAAGCAAGAAGTTATGGAGGCTTAAATGCATTGATCCACGAGAGAGGAGAAATCATTCTTGATGTTCAAAAACAAAAGTTTCAATTCAATAAAATGAATGTTTGGTTACAATATGTTATCAAAATAAAGGAGATCAAAAACTTAAAAGGGTAAAACCTAGGCTGCACAATAATAATTAATAAAGAAATTAATTATTATATGCCTAAAGTTTAGCTTAAGTAGAAAGAGATAATAAGTGACTTAGTAATTAAATCAAACATGATATAATTAATAAGTAAACACTTTATTATTCTAACACCCCCCTTAAGATGAACTTTGGGAGAAGCTAAAAACCTAGAAAGAACTATTGAAAGCAAATGGGTACCAGCAACAAAAGGCCTAATCGGGTACCCAAGTACAAAAGAGAGTCTCTCTAAAGCAAAAAAATAGAGAAAACCACATGGGAAAAACTCTACTCCAAAAAGAGACAAAGATTGGTCTGAAGGACTAAAGAAACCTCCAAAAACTAGGAATGTTCCACAAAATAGGAACAAGGATGAACATGTAGAACATCATTGAAGCAAGAAGCTGAAAACTCTGTCAAGAAGTAACTGATAATTTAAAGATCCTCCATTGAAATTTGACTAGGTAGAGAAGACAGTAATCTTCATGAGTGACCTCAAATGACACTACTTGAATCAGGAGGCAAACAAAGGCAAATAATTGAATTCGAAGATATAGAATACTGTAATTTGTACGAGTGCCCTCAAATGACACTACTTGAATCAGGAGGCAAACAAAGGAAAACACCTAAACTCAAAAATATAGATGGCATAAAAACACCAAAAGTCTAAAGAGTTGATCAATCTAAGTTGGAAGAGTGCATCCAAAAAATAAGAAAGAAAGAGTGTCCATATGGTAAATGATCCATCTCATTGGAATGCATAGGTATCCAGCCACTGTATCTGCCTAGTACATAGAATCAAATATTGAATACATAGCTCACACTATCAAACCAAGGAAGCATTAGAAACCCCTCCACAATGCTGACAAGGGAGTAATGATAGGTACACTAAAAAGATCATCCAATATGAACTACATGATGAAGATGAATTTGAAACATCAAAGGTGCAAAGAGAGTACAAACACAAATAAAGATACCTGAGGCTAATGTCATTGGAGGAACACTCACATGAAAAAAGTAGATGGAAAACAAAGGAAAACATAAAACCCCCTTGGCATTTTATAATGGAGTGCGAGTACATAGAGCACGAACATGTGCAAGATCCCATACATGCAATAGAATAGCACTTTATCTCAGTGCGTGTGCATAAAAAAATACTACAAAAGTGAAGTATACACTTCCCAAAGAAGAGTGAAGGCTTCTAAAACAAAAGAATAGCCTAAGATGAGCCATCCCTCAAAAAGAAAGAGATCCCATAACCTGAAACATCTGAGATATCCACCAAATTTGTAAAATGCAAAAATATGAATAAAATATACCTGGAGAATAATTTGGAAAAAAAATCATAGAATTGGAAAGCTCTTAGAACAAGCTTTCCAATGATATATCATTTTCCCAAAATGGAGTCTGGATGCGCTAGATGGAGCTCCTAGAGTGCAAAATTGAATATCTGGTTTGATAGTAAAAAACACTATCAAAAATGAAAAATCAGAAATTCAAACCTCTAGATCTGGATAGAGCTTGGAACCAGCTTTCTGATGATATCTCATTTTGTAGAATTTGAGCAATACAAATCCACAAAACCCAAAGATCACTTGCATACAAAAACCTATTACAAGGAAATAGAGGCAAGAAGAGGGCAAGGGTTTGACTCAAAAATATGAAGAAAATATCCTCAAATAATGAATGAATTGAATGTACAATGGATCATCCATATAAATGAGATCGAAAGCCTTGAAAGGAAAACCCTAGTGCATGTAATAATTAGTTAAATTATTACAAGACTAATGCATGCAAGTTTATATTTAAAACAACAAGTGCATAAGTTTAAATCAACTAGTGCATGTGTGTTTAAATATAAAAAATTAAAAATAAAAGTGTTGGCATCTTAAGAAAGGAGTAAGGTTAATTAATATAATTAACACTTTACTCTAACACCCCCCGCCTTAAGATGCACAACAATGTAGCTACAAACAATGCAAGAAGAAAGCAAAGGAAACTACAATGCTGAAAGCATAAAAATAGGTCCCGACAACATGGTCTGATGAGGTACCCATGTACAAAAGATTCTCTATAAAGTGGAGAAATAGAGAAAACCATGGGAAAAACTCTACTCCAAAAAGAGACAAAGACTAGTCTAAAGGACTATAGAAGCCTCCAAAACTAGGGATGTTCCAGAAAATAGGAACAAAAATGAACATGTAGAACATAACTGAAGCAAGAAGATGCAAACTCTATCAAGAAGTAACTGTTGATCTAAAGATCCTCCATTGAAATAGAGCATGAATAGGTAGAGAAGACTGTAATCTCTATGAGTGCCCTCAAATGACACTACTCGAATTAGGAGGCAAACAACTGAACTCGAAGATACAAATGGTATAAAAAACCAAAGCCTGAAGAGTTGATCAATCAAAGATGGAAGAGTGCCTCTAAAAATAAGAAAGAAAGATTGTCTATATGGTAAATGATCCATCTCACCGAAATGCATAGGTACCCAGCCACTACATTTGCCTAGTACATAGGAACAAATACTGAATGCATAGCTCACACTATCAAACCAAGGAAGTAGTAGAACTAATAGTAGAAACCCCCCCATACTGCTGACAAGGGAGTAATGACAGGTACACTGAAAAGATCATCCAATATGAACTGCATCATGAAGATGAATCTGAAACATCGAATGTGTAGAGAGAGTACAGACACAAATAAAGATACCTGAGGCTAATGTCATTGGAGGAATGCTCACATGACAAAAAAAGATGGAAAATAAAGTCAAACATCAAACCCCCTGGCACTTTATAATGGAGTGTGAGTACATAAAGCACAAACATGTGCAAGATCCCATACTTGCAATAGAATGACACTTTATCTCAGTGCGTGTGCATAAAAGAATGCTACAAAAATGAATTATACACTGCTCAAAGAAGGGAAAAGCCTTCTAAAACAAAAGAATAGCCTAAGACAAGCCATCCCTAAAAGGGAAGAGATCCCAAGACCTGTAACAACCAAGATATCTACCAGACTACAAAAATGCAAGAATCTAAATAAAATGAACCTAGAGAATAATCTTGAAAAATGACTTACAGCACTAGAAATCTCTCTGAACAAGCTTTCCAAAGATATATCATTTTCCGAAAATGGAGTTCAAATGTGCAAGATATAGCTCCCGGAGTGCAGAACTGAAGATCTGGCTTTGACAAAGAAAAACACTATCAAAAAAATAAAACCACAAAATATAACCTTCAGATCTGGAAAGAGCTCAGAATCATCTTTTCGAAGATATCTCGTTTGCCAAATTTTGACACCGTATGCTCAAGATATGAGCAAAACACCAATAGTTGCGCTAGAGGGCCCAAAGAAGGTGTCCAGAAGGATCTAAGGATGGGTGACGTTAGAAAAAGGAAAAAAATAAACATGAAACCATCATATCTGATAAAATCTCAAAAAGAGCTTTCCAGCAATATCTCATTTTCCGAAAATGGATCCCGGAATGCAGGAGGTCTAAAATGCCAAGATCACAGAAAACATCTGACTTTGACAGCAAAAAAGAGCATCAAAATAGAAAAATCTCAAAACCATACTAGTAAATTTAGATCGGCCTCGGAACTAGCTTTTCAATGATATATTGTATGCTCGATTACGATCCCAGATGCCTGAGATATTCGTAAAAAATGCACAGGTAGCTCCAAAAGGCCAAAAAAATGTGCAAAGATTTGCTGACATCAGTAAACAGCGAACTTTAATTTGATAGCCAAATGGCCATCATAGAGAAAATCCACCTGGGGCTTAAAAAGGAGGCCCTGGTCACATGGGTAATCAAGGGATAAAAAATTTGGCGCTGGGGGTCGAGGGCTGGTCCCCCATGTGACTGGAAGCTTTGTTGAAGGGGGCTGATCACGCAAACCGTAGGCGGTGACTACCGGAGGCTGGTGGTTTGCACTGATCATTGGCAGTTTGGGAGGGCACAAGCGGTGTGCGGGTGGCGGTGGGGCACAGGTGGTGCGCTGGCTATGCATTTTTTGCACCTTTGTTTTGAATGTTTTTTTATTTTTGTGCCAAAATTCATACGAAAGTTGCCTCAGGGTGCATGCACAGCCCTAGGGCAAAAAAAATTTGCCTCTCCCTGCAACGTTGTCTGATTTTGATGCGTTTTATATTGAAATAGGGGTTTTTGGGTGCTGCGAGCTCAACGGTGAGGTCCGTTTGAGCTCAAAGCGCACCAAAATTTAGGGACCCCCTAATTTTAATTTTAAAAAAAATACAAAAAAAGTCCTAAAAGTGCTAAAAAAAATTTCTTTTTTGCAGGCAAAAAAGAAAAAAAAATAATGTCCTGCAAAGAATACCAAATCTTAAAACTATAAGCAAAACCTCTCAAATCCACTGAAAAATCCATAATTTGAATCTTTCAAACATGAACAAACTGTAGTAGATTAGGCTCTGATGCCATGTGATAGTTTGTACCGTCATCCTTTTCAAATTGAATAGGATTCATTCAGAATCCTAGAGGCAAGTTTTTAATACCACTTTCCAGTGTCCTAATTAGATTGTCAATAACTGCAATATCATCAATGGTAGAAGAATTCATGTTTGTATATTTTTCATCTGTCACAATTTTAACACCTTGCTTTGGCTTGAATGATGGGATGTCCACCTCGTCTACCACATGAGCTAGAAATTTTGGATTAGAGGCCCAATCAGGAATTGGGATGCCAAAAGTGGTAGCACGTAAAATAGATGTTGCAGTAAGGAGAGCCATATGACTGGGATCACTTGAGATGGACTGTAGAAGTTTTGGAAACCATTTTGGAGTGGACCAAAATGGTGCACCACTACTTGTGGTTGCTGTGTGTGTGAATTTTGTACCTGATCTGTAGACACAACACTTCAGTAAAACATTAGAGGTTAGCAAAAATCAAAATCGTGCAAAATTGAAATCTAATTTAACCAAGCGATTTACTGCCTTCTAGTAGGTGCGAGATTGATGTTCTCAGATTGTAATCGAGATCAGTGATCTAGACGACACCTAAATGAAAGATTTGAATGCAAATGATCTAGATATGAAATTGAATGCAATTAAGTTATTTTTTTTATATTTTCTATGCAATGAGAATGATAAAAACTTGATATGGAATCTATGCTAATATGGAAATTGATATGCTAAAATGATCTAACAATGATATGAAAAAGAATCTAAATGAATGTTAAAAAAACAAATTGATCTCACAATAGCCTTGATTCACAATAAGCTTTGATTCTCCAAATTCTAATTCTCCAAAATAGTTGTGCAATTCGTAGATGACTTTGACAAAGTAAGCTTGCAAAATTATGAGATGATTTGAGATGAGCTGAGGCTTTAATTTTATAGAAATCCAAGGCTTTGGAGGTGCATGGAAAAAAGCCATAAATCACTCAGATTAACTCAGCTTGATTTTTGAGTTATCTAATAATAAAGAATAATTAACTCACAAAAATATGCAAATCATGCAAAAACAGCTTTTTAACTCAAATTAGAGTTTAGATCATCTTTTTGAACTCCAAAAGGATGTTGAGTTCTAAAAAGTCAACACTTTGTATTGATTTTCTAATTTGGAGTTTAACTGCTCTTTGATTGTGCACATGGATAATTATGAATTAATAAATAAATAAAGTGATTTATGCTCAACTTAACTGATTTTTGAAAATAAATAATTGATTTATGGGTTAATCAATTATTTAATCAAACTTTTATTAAAAACTATATTATTAAATAATGACAACTTGCTTTAATTAATTAAATAAAAATTTAATCAATTATTCATAAGATATTGGATTTATTGTCAAAATTAAATAATACAATTAATAATAGATAGAATTAAATTTAATTACACAATTCAGTGGCAAGATATTAAATCTAATTAATTAAATATGAAAATATTCAATTAATCAAACTTAGGATAACTGTGATTTATTGCCAAATAATCATTAAATTAAAGATAATTAAGATAATTAGGAATATTGCTAGGAATATTCCCTGATGTAGAATTTAAGATAATCAATTAAGATTCGATGATGTTTAGATGTGCCTTAGGTTAGGACTTTGATGTCGATTTCATTCGAATTGTTGATACAGAAGATTAATAAACTTATAGCCCATTTTTGGAGTATTACATTTTGCCCCTCTTTGAATTACTGTGTGAAGCGCAGTGATTCAAAGAAAGTTTGTGTTTGATAGAGATATGAAACTGATTTGAAATTGATAATTGATATGAGGTAGAAGCTGATTGATATTGATTTGATATGAAGATAATAGGTTCTGAATGACCCAAGATAATGTTCACTATAACAGTGATGAACCGATGATTGTGAAAGAGTGTCAAAACACCTGATTCCAAACCTTAGGATTACAAAGAAGTGAGTGACCGGTTCTAGACTCGATTGTCTTAGCAGAACTAGCAGGTATCACATCTGAATCCTTCAGTTGCCAAAGAACCAAGGAAAGAACACTATGATCCGATGGTTGCAAAAACTGATACAGTTTACAAGATTAGGAGAATACCAGATTGATATGGATCAACGAATCTGATATGCCCCAAGTGATGATAGATTTGCCCCGAGTGATGAGGACTTTTGATGAATCAGCAACTAGACGTGGTTGTTGTCTTGATCACTGATGAAAGATAACAGATTCTAAATAAAATTAGATTTACAGACTTGAATGATGTGCAATACCATGCCCCCTTCGGGATTGAAATTGAAATCTGATAAGAAAAAGTCAGTGTTGATAGTTCAGAAGCATGCTAATTGATTGGAAAAGTGGTTAAACATGTTGAAGAACACATTCTGCATCATTTGGAGGTCCAAAAGACCAAATTTGACTAGGTTAAACCATGAGTTGACCATAGTTGACCAAGTTAAAATTTTGATAGTTTGATGTAAGATAATCAGTTAAGTTGAATACTGGAATTCTTTGATGATTGAAGGTTGATTATGCAAGTAGTTAATAATATGAATGATCTCAGATTTTGATTTTGATCCCGAAAAAAAGGATTATACTTGTTGTTTCGTTGGAGGAACCTTCGTGTGAGATTCAACTCTTTTCAGACTTGAAGATGCAATTTGAAGAATCGTTTAAGCATTGAAATTCGTTTAGCCATTGTGAGATCATGCAACATGCAAAAATGCAAAGAAACATGCAGGATGATAATGCAACCCTAGGACCTAGGACCTACTCACTGATCATGTGTTGATTTGTTATCATCATTGAACTTTTAGGTAACCAGATAAATCAATACAATGCCCACTAGCCATGAAACCATAGACATATGAATATTGATTTGTAATGCTCAAGAACCAATACAACACCCACTGGTCAAACAACCATGGACATATGAATATTGGTTTTATTTTTGAAACATCGGATTAGATATAAGCACCAAGGCATAAATGCCAGGATGACCTGAATATCATGTCCATTTTGATATAGCAATTTGTAGAAGCATCAAATAGTCAAGAGATCATTCTAAATCCAATGTAAATTACCCGTAGTGACCCTTTATCATTCACATCCTTAGGTAAGATCGTGTTTCACAGTAGGAGAAAGAATTCACTCAAAAAGATAATAGTGAGATCAAACTTCCTTAAATTTTTCAAGTATCAATGGTTGAGGTACGCATGGCCATCTAATTCGAGATAGAGGCTCTTATAGTTGGACACCATTTCAATCCAGAATTTCCAAAGTTGTTAGATTTTCACATACAAGCAGAAGACAAAGAAAAGATTATGCCCCCAGTCATCACTCTCTAAATCCTGTAAAGGACATCATCAAAGAGCTCGAAGGGACACAATATGCAAAAATCTAAATGCAAATCAGTAAGCATACAAGGAGATAAAAGCATGAAAAGCACAAATTATTTTCAGTTTGTGTTTGATTGTTGTTGTAGATGCAAAATCTTTTATGGAGAGGAGACTGACTGACTGACTCAGATATAGCTTCAAAGGACTCTGACTAGATATGACACATCTAAAGTACATGGGAGACCATAGGATATGACATTGATTGCCCCCAAGTTTGAACTTTGATAGGATATAGACACTTGAGCAAATTGGTGGACAAACTGACTTATTGAAAACTGAAAATGCAAAAACAAAACGGGAGATATGTACAAACTAAAGCAAAACTAAAAGCTGGGAAAGACCAAGATTGCGCTGATAGATGTAGCATTTTGAAACAAGTGGCACCCGTTTACCAAGTTTTCACCATCTTGGTAGAGATTCTATTTTTGCTACCAAGGTGCCTATTTCCAGGTTTTCACCAAGGCACTTTTTTTTTCTCATTTTTTTTTTTTTTTCTCATTTTTGATTTTTTTTTTATTTTTTTGTGAATCATTAAGGTGTCTATTGCTAGGTTTTCACCAAGATGTTCATTTTTTCAAAACTTTTTTTAATTTTTATAATTTTTACAAGATATTTTACCATAGACTGAATGCCTTAGGCGTAGAATTTTTTCAGATGGAGAACGTTGATCGGTTCTCAGAGCTGTTCTCCTTCAGTCATTGAGAGTTGATAGGTACCAGAGCCAAAAGTAGTAGTGATTACAAAAAAACCCAACCAATTGGGTTCAAACTTCCCCTTGCATTCTCGATGGGATTGATTTTTAAGATTTTCTCTCAAGACTAGATCACCAACCTGAAATTCTCTGTCTGACTTTCTTGTTGTAGCCTCTAGACATTCTCTTCTGATATACTTTGAGATGATCATACATTGCTTTTCTGCGCTCATCTAGTAGTTCAAGTTCTTGCAACCTAGACACTCTATAGTCATCATCAGTTACTAGACCAAGCATTCTAATTCTTAGTGATGGTATTTCAACCTCAATAGGTAGTACCGCCTCAGACCCATAAACTAAAGTGAAAGGTGTAGCCCTAGTAGGTGTTCTGATACTTGTTCTGATACTTGTTTTGATACTGATTTTGATACTTGTTCTGATACTGGTTTTGTTACTTATTCTGATACTTGGTATACTTGATAGCATCTTTTTCCATTGCAAACTCCCAAGCAAGATCATATCGTACAGTCCCAATGTCTAGCAAGGTGGAGAACAAGAGGGACTGGCAAGCTGGTGGAAGAGATGGAAGACAAGAGAATGAAGGAGAATGAAGGGAAGAAATCCTCAAGGGAAAACTCCTCAAGAATACCCAAGCTAGGGAAAATTGTCATGTAAAAGCATATTTGGACAAGGAATGAAAGGTCAGCATAGGATAAGTCACAATAGCGTAATGCCAAAGAAGGACAAGATGTAGTCCAAAAGAGTAGACATGTCAAGAGGCTTCATATCATCGTGTTTTACTCTTTCTCTTTTCTTAGATCAAGACCAAAGGGGAAAAGGATAGCGATAGGCAAAAATGAATGGAGGAAGATGGATATGAAGGCTAAACATGGAAGGAATGAAAGCAAGATCATCATCAGACAACTCACAAAATAGCCAAATGTTCGTGTATAGATCAACATTGTCAAGATCAAAGAGAGAAGATGGAATGGATGAAATATGTAGAAGTACTACGCATGATGCCTGATTGCTAGGTTTTCATCATGGTACTTATCCAAGGTGCCACAAGGGAGTGGTTTTCACCATAGGATGAATTTATTTCTCTTTACTTTTTCTATCAAGGCGCTTGTTTCCAGGTTTTCACCAAGGCACATTTTCAATTTTATTTTATTTTTCTTTTTTTTAGAAGGCAAGCTTTTTAGATAATGCTCCTTGAAAGGATAAACCATGATATGCCAAGGATTCAAAATGATATGCTCAAAGATGTTGATACGGAAAGGGAGATGGAAGAGAAAATAGAGGATGAGGTTTTATGTAAAGCGAGTGAGGTTGGAAGATAGGAGGAATAGGCAAAAGAGGAAAAAGGATAGAAGGTAGAAAAATAATGAATGGAAGGATTGTGAAAGGGTAAATGAAAAGGAAGGCAAGATCAATGTAAACACATACCTTGAAGGATGGTGAGAGGATGGAGGAATCATGAATGAAGGAATACATGAAGGAATATGGCGAATGGATAGTAGAGGTTGTGGTTTAGGCACATGGAATGAAAAAATATTTTTGGAAGAAGATGAAGTGGAAGTCTTTGGAAGCTTGAATGTCAACTTCACTTTTTGCTCAACACTAGACTCTTTCAAGAGAGATTTTGGAATCCATATAGCCATAGGCTTTTTATTTCCTTTTGATGATCTAGAGAGAATATCTTTAATGATGGATTTTGGAACCCATACTTGTCTTGTATTTTTTTTCTTAGATATCTCTTTTGACTTTATGTCTCCATGTCATTTAGAGGAGACATGGTGATCTTTTTTTTTTTATAGATTCTTGTATTGCTTCTTTTTCTTGTATTGAACATTCAAGTTACTTCCAAAAGACTTGGGACTTGTGGAAGAAGAAGGAGGATATGACTGGTTTAGATGGGTGGGTGGATAAAAAAGATTCAAGGGTATGCATCTATGTTGATCTTGAGGAAAGATGGGAGATGGAGGGACGTAAGGACCCAAGATAGATGATGAATTAGGAGAGTTAGGAGGGGAAAATGAAGGGACATAAGGACCCAATATGGAAGGAAGATGTGAAGTCCTTAGTAGTGGTGGAAGAGGTCCAAGGATGGAAGTGGAAGATGAAAAAAGATGATCAATAAGTTCATTAGCATCTATATGACAACCAAGGATATCAGCATCTTTAGAGTGAGCATTAGAATTTTCAACAGAATCATGGACATCTTGAATATGAGCACCTTCTTTGATAGGATTGTTCAAAGCTTGCAAAGAATTAGGAAGAGTAGAAAGTGAAAGTGAACATGGAGTGGTAGAATAAGAAGATGGAAGACTTTGATCTTGACAAGGATCTTTGGATAGCACAAGCACATAATTTTTCTTTTGATTTTCAATAGGCTTAACATTGGAAGTAACAACACTATTTTTAACAACCTTAATGGAAGTATCATCTTTGGAAAGCGCAAGTGTAGTAAGGTTATTTTGATTGTCAATAAGCTCAACGGTGTAAGTAGTAACTTGATCTTGCTTAGGAGAAGACTTAAGACATGGTGGAATGCATGAAAAAGGGTGTATAGGATCAAAAGAACCATGAAGCAGATAAGAGACATCGTGAAAAGGAGTGGATGAAATGGAGGGTTCTTGATCTTGATCTTTCTTTATGTTATTTTTTTCATTATTTTTAGAGTCCTCTTGACATGGAGCCACTTCTAAGGACAAGGAAGCATGTTGGGATTGTATGGATGACTTTGGAAGAGATGGTGGAGGACTAGCTCAAGTAGGGATTATAGCATATGAAGGCTGAGGCTCTTTAGGTTTATCATTATTGAAAGTATTTGCAGCCAAGTGAAGGTTAGCTTGAGTTTCTTTAAGAGGTAGCCTTGGAGGATAACTATAGGGAAACACATGAAAAGTATCAAGGCTTGTGTTGGATGAAGGTTCTGTGAATGATTTGAAAGACTCATAAGCTTTAGGAAATGTACGGATATTGGAGGAAGTAGGGGATGGAAGGGAACCATCACAAGACAAAGGTCCAACATTAAAATGATCTTTCTTGAGAGTGTAATTTTTATTTTCAGCCTGAGAGTTCTTAGAGGAGAGATCCTTATAGTATTGATGTTTTAAATCAACATGGTACATTTTATATTCCTCAATAGAAGTAGATGTATCATCTAGATATTGTCCACAAAAGCCATCAAAGTCTCTTTCAAAATTAGAATCATATGGATCACCATCACGATCTATCCAATGTGACGGCCCATTTGTAGTAAGTAGGAACACACGATGAGGAGGACTCTTAGGAACAGAGGTGTCATAGGTATCATTACATTGTCTGTCATCATAGTCATCATAGTCTCCAAAGCTAGATGTGTCACTCTCCATGGAAAAGGTATCATAAGGGTTATCACATTGCTCAAATTCTATCTAGGGGCATGGTGACATGTACAAGTCTTTATCAAATGGAAAAGAGTATAGAGATTCCATGGAGAACTCTTTAGGTTCCTTTTCTTTCTTAAGATTGTTAAGTTCAACTTGCATAGCTTGCAGCTGCTTCATCATAGTGGTGATTAAAATTTCTTCCTCATGTGTACTAATTCTTTAAGACATGTATATTGATTTTCAATGGCTACTGCTTTGTTCTTGACACAATGATTTGTTTGACAGATTCTGGAAATAGGCTGAAAAAGCTAAATATCTGGCAATTCTGACAATTTTTTTGACAACTTTCAAAAATTTCCCAAACTACACTCTATAGACTTGTACGACAGTGGGTATGCTATGAAATGACAGTTGCAAAACTCGTATGACAGTTGGGTAGCAATGAAACGACAGTTGCAAAACTCGTACGATAGTTGGGTAACAATGAAACGACAGTTGAAAATCTCATACGACAGTTGCAAGATTTTGACTTTGAGAATTTGCTAGCATGGAAACTCGTATGACACTGGGTACTCAATCATACGATAAATGGGTTGTAATGAAATGACACTTGGAAAAACTCGTATGACTTTTGACTTCCTGAAATGATTTTTGACTCCAGAAAGGATTTTACGTCAATTTTTGCAAAATTTTGAGTCTGTAGATTCGGATTGTTTGCAAATTTCAATGTCCATATTTGAAGATTGTAACAAATTTGTTCATTTTTAGTAACTAGATAGATAAACAAGCATGCAAAATAGCAAGCAAGTGATTTCAAGCATGTCTGAAAACAATGAACAAGGGCAAAAGCAACCTTGCGCATGAACAATCAAGTGACTTATTCGTTCTAATCCTCAGAAGCGCTATTGTGTATGTTCCAAAAATGTTTTGCAATAATGCACATATACCCTATAAAATGAAAATTTGGCCTCGCTAGGGTTTTTAGTAATGGTTTGACTCTGCAACTTTTATGATCCAAAGGGGTGAACTCCAATCCCGACGCACCAGGGTTTTGGCACAATCCGAGAACTTAATCTTCAGGAGCTACTAGGGAGATCTGACAACCCAACAATGAACCATACCCATAGAGATTTCTTCCACAAGGACATTTATATAGCGACTGTCACTACCATGGTGAAAATGGCTATTACCGCTTGAGGTTCCATCAACGCAGTTTTTCTTGTAAAGGGATTGTCCGCTACGGTTAACCCTCTCTAAAGGTGACTCACAATAGTATACCACAAGGGGACTTGGCTCCAGATCCAAGGTTTTGATGCCTCTTCACATTTAACCCAAACAAAGCAAGCAGATTAATCTGACACACTAAGACAAAGTTTGTCTCACCAAGGTCTATGATATCAACCCCACATGATCTATCAACCTCTCCAGAGAGAGAATGTATCAATCAATAAGGGAAGATGCACGAACCAAGTAGAACATGAGATGCACTAAGTATCCTCCCCACCTACAAGGGATCCCTTATTGAGAATGGTTTCACTAGGAACCCACTCTCTCAAGATCCACAAATAGTGTTCATGGGGCCTAATTACTATGTGAGTACAGATATATTTCAGAAAGCAAATTTATCCAAAAGTATTCAAAAGCACAAGGTGGTACACTTAACGCTTAAAGAAAATATGAGGTGAGTCCACAAACTAGAGCACTTAACCCCTCACACAAGCTAGAAATGAGTCCACAACTTAGAAAACAAGTGAGTTCCAAAAAGCACAAAAGGGTTGCTGGTGGAACACTTAACGCTTCTTTCCTGTAGACCCCTCCCATTTAATGTAGTGCTGATATTGCAACCACGGGGTGAAAATGAGGGGCCGATGGATTTAGCAAGGCCAATAACCCAAGATAGAAATTTAGATCAATCACAAGTAATCTAAGACTGCCAATAAATACCTAAGGTGTCACAACCTAGTATTCAATTATGCAAGTGTGTAGAAATAGACAAAAGCATGAAAAGATGCACACAAGCCAGACACATAAGAGATTTATTTTAAGTCCAAATTGAAATGTTATTAGATGAAGGAGAATACATGGGATCCTTGCAATGCGCTTAGTAGATTTTACCTAATTTTTAGCAATTCTTGTTGAGTTTTTCCATGCAAGCAAGTGACAAACTCTCCAACAAGCAAACAAGCAAACAAGATATGCAAAATATATTCAACTTATGAAAACCATAGGGTTAGCTCTAAAAATCAATTATTATCAGAAATAATAACTAGCAATTAACCCAAATGACAACTCATATCATTCATTGAACCATGTAAAAAAAATAAGTGCATACCCATCACAAAATTTAATTTTTTTTGCTACATTTGACCTAGTCAACAAGATCTAATTTTTTTGATATGATTTTGGCCACAAAAATAAAAATTCATAACAAAGACCCCTTCTAAAAAATAGAGATATTTCCAAAAATATAAAAATTTTAGAAAAATCTCTTCATTTGTGCCCTCGAGACCCATTTTATCAAAACAGACTAGTTTTTGTAAATTGACTATTTGAGCTATTATATTGTGTCCAAATTTAAAACACAAAGAATGGACCCCCTATATAATTTAAATAGATTTTTGAAAATATAAAAATTTCTAAAAAATATTTTAATTTGCGTCAGATATTAATTTTTTTCATAATTTCAAGAAAAAATTATTAAAAATTCAAAACATATCAGAAAATTTTAAATTTTTTACTGTAGCTTCTTTGATATGTGTCCAACTTGCAAAAAACAATTTTGATCAAACCTCCAAGCCGTTTGAGAGATAAAATTAAATCTTTGAAACTTTAGGGCTTTAGCTCCAAAAAAAAATCAAAACCAGTATGTAAAGGTGGGTTGCCCCACGGTGGGTGCCAAAAATGTGTGTGTGAATTTTGTACCTGATCTGTAGACACAACACTTCAATAAAATATTAGAGGTTAGCAAAAATCAAAATCGTGCAAAATTGAAATTTAATTTAACCAAGCGATTTACTACCTTCTAGTAGGTGCGAGATTGATGTTCTCAGATTGTAATCGAGATCAGTGACCTAGACGACACCTAAATGAAGGATTTGAATGCAAATGATCTAGATATGAAATTGAATGCAATTAAGCTATTTTTTTTATATTTTCTATGCAATGAGAATGATAAAAACTTGATATGGAATCTATGCTAATATGGAAATTGATATGCTAAAATGATCTAACAATGATATGAAAAAGAATCTAAATGAATGTAAAAAAAACAAATTGATCTCACAATAGCCTTGATTCGCAATAAGCTTTGATTCTCCAAATTCCAATTCTCCAAAATAGTTGTGCAATTCGTAGATGACTTTGACAAAGTAAGCTTGCAAAATTATGAGATGATTTGAGATGAGCTGAGGCTTTAATTTTATAGAAATCCAAGGCTTTGGAGGTGCATGAAAAAAAGTCATAAATCACTCAGATTAACTCAGCTTGATTTTTGAGTTATCTAATAATAAAGAATAATTAACTCACAAAAACATGCAAATTATGCAAAAATAGCTTTTTAACTCAAATTAGAGTTTAGATTATCTTTTTGAACTCCAAAAGGATGTTGAGTTCTAAAAAGTCAACACTTTGCATTGATTTTCTAATTTGGAGTTTAACTGCTCTTTGATTGTGCACATGTATAATTATGAATTAATAAATAAATAAAGTGATTTATGCTCAACTTAATTGATTTTTGAAAATAAATAATTGATTTATGGGTTAATCAATTATTTAATCAAACTTTTATTAAAAACTATATTATTAAATAATGACAACTTGCTTTAATTAATTAAATAAAAATTTAATCAATTATTCATAAGATATTGGATTTATTGTCAAAATTAAATAATACAATTAATAATAGATAGAATTAAATTTAATTACACAATTAAGTGGCAAGATATTAAATCTAATTAATTAAATATGAAAATATTTAATTAATCAAACTTGGGATAAATGTGATTTATTGCCAAATAATCATTAAATTAAAGATAATTAAGATAATTAGGAATATTGCTAGAAATATTTCCTGATGCAGAATTTAAGATAATCAATTAGGATTCGATGATGTTTAGATGTGCCTTAGGTTAGGACTTTGATGTCGATTTCATTCGAATTGTTGATATAGAAGATTAATGAACTTATAGCCCATTTTTGGGGTATTACAGTTGCATCCTCGGGGAATGTGTAAGTGAGCTTCTTCACACGATTTGAAAAATAATCCTCAAATCTTTTTCTTGCCCATGCCACGCAATCTTCAAAGGTTACACATCTCTCTATAATCAAACACTCTACTACGTGCTCCAAGAGATCACAGGCCTAAGCATCCCCTATTGATTTCATTGCTACTTTGTACTCTTCTGGTTTTGAAAGAAAAGTATTAACTTTAGATGGTGTTTTCTCCAAAAGACCCTCAAATTCAAACCTTGCCCAAGTTAGACAATGATCAATATTGTGTGGAAATGAATGAACTGTGCACATAGGAGCTTGTTTTTCTGGAGGATCTCTAGATGCTCCATAGTTTTTTGTTAAATGAGGAACAACCATCTAAGTATTGCACTTGGCTCCTAGAGTTCCAGACTCTAGTAAAGGCTTCTGAAAGTAAACACACCTTGAATCTACATACAGCCTGGCATTTACATTATCCAATGCATTCAAAACAACATCAAGATTATCCCAGAAAGCATCATGAAAAATATTTTCAGTATCTAGGCTAACATGATTTTGCAATGCCTCCACCTTAAACTGTGGATTGATTACCCTTGTTGTTGATACTGCCACTATTGATTTTCCCTGACCAATGTTCCAATCCCTAAAGAGAAATTGCCTACTAAGATTACTCTTCTCAATAACATCATCATCCATTATGGTCAAATTTCCTCCATTGCCAGAGGAGACCCCCACGAGGGCTAAATTCTTTAGAAGCTCGCACCCAAGAGCCCCAGCACCAACAAAAAACACTTTAGAATCCTCCAACTTTCTCTGCATATCTCTTCCAAATATAGATATTTGGGCATCATAACGACAGTTTAAAGGTGCTACATCCTTTGGACCAAGAGGGTCAACTGGAGAGATTCCAATGAATCAAAATAGAAGAACTGAAAAAGTGGGTGAAACTTCCCAGAACATGCTTTGACAACCTCCTGTCCAACAATTCCACCAAACATAGATGCCATTGGACTCAATACTGCTCATGAACCACTAGCAAAATGCTTCAAAACATTTTCATCAATAGCATCCAACTTCTCATTAGTAGAAGATGCTTCATTAATAGTCTTTACTATTTCAACAAAAATACATGCATCTTCTTCAGAAGCAGCATATGGAAAATGCCCAAATTCATTTACAAATTTATCAAGCACTTGGAAAGATAAAAAACCAAAAATTAACGTCCTACAAAGAATACCAAATCTGAAAACTATAACCAAAACCTCTCAAATCCACCTAAAAATCCCTAATTTGAATCCTTCAAATGTGAACAAGATGTAGTAGATTAGGCTCTGATACCATGTAGAATTTGAGCAATACAAATCCACAAAACCCGAAAATCACCTACATACAAAAACCTGTTACAAAGAAGTAGAGACAAGAAGAGGGCAAGGGTTTGACTCAAAAATATGAAGAAGAAAATATCCTCAAATAATGAATGAATTGAATGTACAATGGATCATCCATATAAAGGAGATTGAAAGCCTTGAAAGGCAAACCCTAGTGCATGTAATAATTAGTTAAATTATTACAAGACTAATGCATGGAAGTTTATATTTAAAACAACAAGTGCATAAGTTTAAATCAACTAGTGCATATGCGTTTAAATATAAACAACTAAAAATAATAGTGTTGACATCTTAAGAAGGGAGTAAAGTTAATTAATATAATTAATACTTTACTCTAACATGTTTTCCCATTTGACAGTGTATGCTCAAGATATGAGAAAAACACCATCGAGTGCTTCGGAGGGCCCAAAATGGTGTTAAAACCTTGTTGATGCATGCTGACATCAGAAACCGACGGGCCTCAATTTGACGGTCAAATGGCCGTCACCAGCTAAAAATCAAAATCAAAAAATCAAAATTGCATGTGTCAGGCTATATGGATTTTTTTGCCTTGGTTTGCATGCCATGACAAAAAAAATTTGCTTCAATTTGCGTGTTAGTGCAGTAAATTTTTTGTCTTGATTTGTGTGCCAGAGCGGTATAATTTTTGCTTCAATTTGCATGACAGGGATGTACAGCCTGGCATGCAAAAATAATTTTTTTCAAAATGCAACGGCGTCCGAATTGGACATGCCTTATATGAATCTAGTGGTTTTTGGGCGTTGCGAGCTCAATGGTGAGGTCTATTTGGGCCCAAAGTGCCTCAAGATCCATGTCAGGGCTGGTTTGCAAAAAGCATTTTGCCACATATTCCAACTTTGTCCAAATTGGACAAATTTTATATGGATCTGGGGTTCTTGGGTGCTCTGAACACAATAGTGAGCTCTATTTGAGCCCAAGATGACTGTAAAAAGAGGCCCCACTAGATCTAATAGAAAACCCTCTGAAAATGCAGATGTGATGAACATAGTCGAATCTCTCAAGAAGAGGACAGGGGAAAATAGATCTGAAGCTCTGATACCATATTGGAGTTGATGAGTAAACAACCCACCACTCCCAAGAACACTTGCATGCAAACACCTATCACAGAAAGAGAGAGAAGAAGCAAGAAGCTATGGAGGCTTGAACGCATTGATCCACAAGAGAGGGAAAATCATTCTTGATGTGCAAAAATAGAAGTTGTGATTCAATAATGAATAATCTGTTACAATATGTTACAAAAACAAACGAGATCAATCCTTATAAAAGGAGATCAAAACCCTAAAAGGGTAAAACCTAGGTTGCATAATAATAATTAATAAAGTAATTAATTATTATATGCCTAAATTTTAGCTTAAGTAGAAAGAGATAATAAGTGACTAAGTAATTAAATCAAACATGATTTAATTAATAAGAAAACACTTTATTACTCTAACAAAAACTCTAAATCTCGAATAAGCAAAGGACCGTACAAAATTCAAAATGACAGAGAGAATGGTATTAGTTGACAGATCATAAGAGGATGAACTAGAATATTAGTTAAGTACTCTGAAAAAAAAATATGTAAGCAGAGTTGGAGCATTATCTCAAATACCATGTAGAGTCATGTTGACAGAAGATATAAGATCATTTATTGAATTAAAACATATTGAAATCATAGATGGGGATATAAGAACATACTAGAAGGAACTATACAAAGAGGAAGGAATGCTAAATGAAGAGTATGGACATCTGGAAACAAAAGGGTTAACACGCATCATGCACATGCCAAATAATTTTTATGTTGAATGGATTAAATGTGTATTGAGTCGAATACATGGAGACTATGTTTGGCTCGAAGGAGATAGACAAGTTTAAATAACAAAGGAAATCATAAGTACAATCATAGGATTGTCATCTAATGGGAGAAAATGTGTAAAGGAGATGGATCTTAAAAAAGAAATTGAAGGTGTAGTCAAGTACAAGAAAGATCAGAAAACTTTTTTTGTAAGCAACATCTTGGATAAAGAAATGAAATTTGCATCAATATTTATTGGCTACAAGATCTATCAAGAAAATTAGTTAGACAATATATTAGGAGGAGCACTACAAGTTGCATATGATATTGTTACAAAAGGAAACATATATGAATTACTAGAAATCATGCGGAATCAACTAATGGTGAATTTAAGAAAGATCGGGAAACAAGGATTAAAGTTTGGAGAACTATTGGTATGTATATTTTTCTCTATACAAAACTATATTCCTGGTATTGGTAAAGTAAATTGGACGTTAGGTGAACCAGTTATACATCATATTAACAAGTTCATTGAATAATTGGGAAGCAATTTCAACACAACAATGCGGAGTTACTTTAAATAATTTCAAGGGAAAATGTATGCTAGATATTAGATACCACCTCATATTGTTGAAAAGTATAAGAAAGATATTTTTTTTTTGTTAGTACACACTCATGTATAATCAAAGTAGTGGAGCCACTGATAGCTTGGTTACAATAATTTGGATATGAAACAATGGAAAATGAACAAATAGAAAGTGTTGAGAAACTATTGAGCCAACCAAAGGATATGGAAGCTAATCAGTTTGGAACCTATGAAAAAGTATACATGATGCAAGGAAGAATGAGAATAGCTAAGGCCAAGGGCATGCCTAAACTATCCAACCACCTTGCAGAGTAAATAGAGAAGAAACACACAACACAAAGAACAACACCAAGGAGACAAGGAACACAAACACTTTATTGATTCGACCCAATTTATGCATGCATGCCTAAGTGTGAGGCCTTCCAGGTTATGGCCAACAAAGATTTATCTATGAAAATCTAGACTTAGTCTCCCTTTTCTAACTTCTTCTACTTACCAATCTCACTGATCTCTCTCTCTCTCTCTTCTCTATACCTAGACATCCTTATTTATACTTGCTAAAATGGCTTACAAAAGATTCTAGATCATTACAAAAAGGAAGGTTGACCACAAATGGTCTGCACATGTCCCAAGACAAGATCCCAATAATTAAATTCATGACCTAAATTAAACACATAATTTGGATCCAAATAGAAACCAATCATAGGAAAACTCGGTCAAAGAAGAACCGATCATCAACAAATAACAGGCTCATTTAGCACAAGAAAGAATGCTCATCCAACAGTGGACAACTCGGCACACACGGGAATACTTGGCCAATATTGGATAGCTTGGCACACAAGAATGTTCAACAAAGACTGCAACTGGGCACTTATTAGAAAAATGAACAAAATGAGCAGGATAGCAAGGCAACCCAAGATGTTCCTACATCAGACAACTAGGGTTGAAAGAAATGATTCTCCTGAATCATTGAGATGTCACAAATCGAGTTGAATCCAACTCAGATTTATAAATCCATGTAGCATCTTCAACTGGTCTATTCTTCCACTTAACCAAATATTTATAGTAATCCTTTCCTCTTGTGCTTTCACCAATCCTCTAATCCAATATCTGTTTAACCTCTTCAACCTACTTCTTAGTATAATCATCTGGTATAACAACTTCATCATCTGACTCATGATACTTATGAAAATCATAAATATTGAATATAGGAGATATATCCATGTCATCAGGTAACTCAACTTCATAAGAATTACCACTGTCAAACTTCCTCAAAATTCTACAAGGACCAAACTTCTTCATCTTTGTCTTACTATATGTTCCAACAAGAAATCTACCCTTTTCCAAATGAACCATTACCTCATCACCAACTTCAAAAACATGATGTCTCCTAGTCTTGTCATCATTTTCCTTATACTTATAATTACTTTGTTCCAACTTCAACTTCACTTCCTCATGTAAAGACTTCATAAAATCAGAAAATACTTCCCTTTCAAAACTTTTGTTTTCTTCACCAACAACATCCCTCAAATCTGATACTCCTCTAGGCTACATTCCAATAACAATCTCAAAAGGTGTTTTCCCTGTACTTCTATTCACATAATTATTATATGCAAACTCAACTTGTACAATAGCATATCACAATTACTCGTCTTATCTCCAGCTAAACATCTCAACAAAATACCCAAGCTTCTATTCACAACATTTGTTTGTCCATCTATCTTTGGATGGAATGTAGAACTAAACCTTAACTTAGTATCCATCTTCTTCCACAAAGTCCTCCAAAAATAACCAACAAACTTTCTATCTCGGTCAGAAATAATAGTTCTAGGTAATCCATGCAATCTAAAAATCTCCTTAAAGAAAATCTCAGCAACATGCACTGCATCTTATGTCTTCTTACATGGTATGAAATGTGTCATCTTATAAAATCTATCCACAACAAAAAATATGGAATCATACCCTCTTTTTGTCTTAGATAATCCAAGAACAAAATCCATACTGATGTCACTCCAAGGTTTCTTGGGAATAGAAATAGGTGTATACAATCCAATATTATAACTTACTCCTTTTGCAACTTGACAAATTCCACAACTCCTTACAAAATTTTGAACATCCTTATACATATGTGGTCAATAGAACTTTTCCTTAAGAAAACTCAATGTCTTATAAATTCCAAAATGTCCAACCAATCCACCACAATGCTTTTCCTTAATCAAATGAATTCTCATGGAACTTCTCGGTATGAACAACTAAATTCCTCTAAACAACATACCTTCTTGAATGAAATACTCCTCAAAGTTACTCAATTGTTCTGAAAAATTTGGTGCTCTGCACTCTCTCCACACCTCAAAAAAATTAGGGTCAGTATCATACAACTCCTTCATCTCATCAAAATCAAGAACTGCAACCTTCATCTCGGTCAATAAAGAACATCTTATGCTCAATGCATTTGTAACTCAATTAGTAACTCCACTCTTATGCTTGATCACAAATGAGAAACTCTATAAATATTCAACCCACTTCTTATTTTTTTTATTCAACTTATGTTGACTTCTCAAATATTACAAATCTTTATGATCAGTATACAACACAAAATCCTTAGGAATCAAATAATGTCTCCACTTTTTCAAAGCTTGGACAATAGCATAAAACTCTTGATCATACACAAAATACTTCATTTTAGCATCATTCAAATTATCACTAAAGAAAGCAATAGGTTTACCTTCTTGACTCAACACAACTCCTATTGCACTACCACTTGCATCACACTCAACTTGAAATACCTTATTGAAATTAGGTAAACCTAACATAGGTAACTCGGCAACCTTTTGTTTCAAAGTCTCAAAACTCTTATCAACTATATTGTCTTAAAATGGAAGCACTTCCATTATAAGAGTGTTTATCCCTCTGATTGCATCGTCTGGGGTCATGTCAAGTGCCTTGATTGGGTCTTTGCATGGATCTAGCAGTTTCCCCCCTGTTCTACTTCTCTCCCCTATTTCCAGCCTCTTTCTGACAAACTTTCTCTAAGAAACTAGAGACTTTGAGTTTCTAGGTCAAGGATGACCTAGACCCTGACCTACATCAAGGTCAACCTCAAATCTGAACTAGGGCAGAGTCGACCTCATCCCTGACTCCAGGTCCAAATTTCAATTTCCAAAAGTTTCAGGATGTCAGGTTTCAGAAAGTTTCATTTTCTCACTTTCGGGTCGGCTGTTTCAAATTTCAAAATGGTAAACCCTTAAATTGCATTTAATCTAGGTCCATTTCTAGAGGTTAAGATTAATTGGGATTTAATTCTCCAATGTTGGCCTCTCTAGAAGTTTGTGCCCTAGATCACTATAAAAGGAAGCCTTCCTATCTCATTTTCTCCATCCGATTTTCATAAGCATTCATAATCAAGTAGCAAGCAAGAAGGAGAAGGAAAGAAAGAAAGAAAGAATTCATCTTCAAGCCAAGCATTCAATTAATCATTCATCAAGGAGATCCATTGTTAGCTATTAAAGGATTCAATCTCTTTGGAGCCCCCTTGAAGATTTCTCCATCCACATTCATCCAAGCCTCTTCCTATGCAAAGATACATTCAAGATTGGTGTTGAAAATCTAATGCCATTAATTTGAGACATCCTACACATATTTCTACATTCATTTGGAGCATCCCTACTTGTGGATTCAAGGATTCGAATCCTCCACAAGGACTTCAACATAAACAAGGTGAATAGTTCCATTTATTTTGTTTATACATATTGCAATTTCAATTACATTTCAAGGTTGATTCCAAACTGGGGTTTGACCAAGGCAAACCCCCCATCCAAACAACAAAAACCATTTTTCTTGTAGATATAGGTACAAGACAGTGAATTGAACTTCAGATATGGATACCCTTTTTGGTGAACTTCTGAGATCTATGAACAGAATTTCCATCAGAGCTGTTTCAGGTCAAGGATGACCTTCAGTGGGGGGTAAGATTGTGCCCCGCTATCTGGGTCAAAGTCGACCTGACCTCAGAAGGAAATTTTTTTTTTGGGTTTTCTCTGTCTTGACATTTCCAATCTAGAACAGGTTGCAAAATTTCCCAAAACTATGCACAGACATAAGAAATTAGCATTTTCTATATTTTCCCTATTTTGAGGTTAGTATTTTCCTTCTATTCATTTAAGATTTCAAGTAAATACTTGATGCAGGAGCATCCTAAGTGTAAGAGCAATCTTGCATCACCCAAAAATATTTCTATTTTTGTATTCAATAAGGGCTATCTTGTGCAGAGCTGCTATTTATGAAAACTTGCTATTTTTAGTAGGTTGGTCATTTGATCTCAGAATGTTCTGATTTCTTCCCTGGAGGTTCATTTTGGTCATATCAACCTGCCAGTAAAGTTTCATTGATAGATCAAGTCTAGCTTTGTAGATATTGAAGATTTTCGGTATTGGCAATAGGGTATAGAAACTTTGAACTCTATTTTGAAAGCTTTAGAGGCCCCGAATGAGGTCAAAAATTTGGGTGACAAGTGCTTGCACAAGTCAAGCCTGTAGAGCGCTTCGTGGCCTTTCTAGAATGGGGTTATAATAGTCAATCGGGTCAACTGGCGATGACTTATGGTCTTCGAAAGTTGGGTCACCTAAAATGGTGAAAAATGATTTTCCTTCAAAATTTTTGTTTGGATTTCAAAAGTTATTTTAAGCTGACTTTGATGTAATAAATTGTAAAATAAAATAATTCTAAGTTTGGTTGGCCTTGTTGGCTAAAATTCTAGAACCTTCGCAGGTGGTGGAAAATTGCCTATATAAGGAAGGTTGTAGTGTTGTCTTAGGCAGTTCGGGACAGTTCTGGGTAGTAGATCTGGGTATTGATTGAGGCTTTGTCCTACAGAATATTGTAAGGGAATTCCCATGTGGCTTTGCATATTGTAATTCTGAAAGTTTGTAAATTCCACATTTGTGGAGATAATAAGAAGCCCATTTTCTATTCTTGCATATTGTTGTTGTTTCTCTATTTCTATTATGTGTTTGTAGTATTAAGGGGATCACCCTTCATCAATACTTTCTATAGTAGATTATAGGATTTCCTCCTTTCTTTATTTGTGCATTGATCACTTCTTTGTGATTAATCCATTTGGATCTTTCCTTTTGAGAATTTGGATTAAGGATAGGTCCTATATTCCCTCTTTCATATCATATTATCTTATCTACCACTATTCAACCCTATTCACATTTTCATACCATTCATTTTTGGTGAACCTGACATGCTTACCCTCTTTTCTTTTGTGGAATTAGATGCCCTATTGTGTTTTTTGGTGTTAAATTTCCCTTTATATTATCTTGTTGGTGTTAGATTTGTCTTAAATCTTGCATGCTAATTAGATTACTTGCATCCATATTTCAAAAATACAAAAAAAAAAAAAAGAATTGCAAAATCTCTTTCAAAATACAAAAATATTCATGCTTTATATTTTCTTAGTTTAGTTCATTTGCATTGCATTGGTTTATGAGCTTTACTACTTCTAGTCCTACTTATAATATTCCAGTTAGACGAAGTCGTAGATTTATGGGTGCCTTTGATCCCAAGTCTTCCTCTCCTTTCCTTAGGATCCTGGATGATGATTTGATTCTTCATGATTCCAATCCTATTATGGAGCAAAACTCTTCTCACTCATCTCATTATGAGGATGATGCTTTAAGAGTTCCTCCTAAACAATTCCAAAAAATTTCAACTGAACTTGATAAAATGGGCAATTGGCTTATTCAAGAAAACCATAATCAAGATTCTATTCAAGCTATAGAGGCTCTTAAGAAAGTTCTTCATGATAGTGATCAAGGTGTTAACCTCTTGCATGGAATTACTCATCTTGTGCATTCAAATGTTAAACCTTTAGCTCAAGAAGATCAAGATTTAGGTTTGATTCCTCCTGTCACTAGTGTAGAGCCTTCTTCTGTTCCTTTACATAGTATTCCTACCTATACTCCTTCTTTGGTGACTATGACGGTTCCCTCTATTCCTATGAGTGTTCCTCCTGTGTCCCTTCCTACATCACAACCTTCTTATCATAATGTTCATTTTACTTATTCCAATCCTTTTCCAACTGTAGTTCCAAGTGTTCCTCCACTTGTGTCTTCTCTTCCTGCAGCTTCTTACACTTTACCTAGTGTTTCTAATGTTGCTATTCCTCCTATTTTTTCTAATGATTGAACAATCATCAGTTTGGCTCAAACTGTTTCATCCTCACAATAACAACTTGCATCCTTGACTTGAAACAAGTTTAGAATTCCTACATGTGAAATGGGAAATCCTTTGTCTTGAGATATCATTTGTACTCCTATTCCTCAGCAAGTGGATATGCCTCATCTTGAGAACTATAACGGAAAAGGAGACCTCATTCATCATGTTAAAACATTTCAAATTCTTTGTAGTGATTATGCTCATGACCATAGGATTTTAGCCAAGTTTTTTGCTAGAAATTTTCAGGACAAGGCCTTACAATGGTATTGTTCCTTGCCTCCTTATTCTATTGATTCATTTCCACAACTTTCCAATGCTCTTATTCAAAAATTTCAAAACAACATTAGCCTGCAAGTGTCTTTGACTGATTTGATGCATTGTAAACAAAGTGCTAAGGAAAAATTGACTAAATTTATTGGTAGATTTAAGCATTTACATGCTCAGATTTCCTATCTTGTTCCTAATATTGATATTCAACGTATGTTTATTTCAAATTTACAAAAGGATATTAGAGATAAGATTCTGCTTACTGAATTTACCTCTTTTCAACAACTTTGTGCAGTGCTTCATCATTATCAATTACAAGTGAGTCAATTTGAGAGAAACACTCCAATGGCTCCTATTCCAGTTGATAAAAGTGATGCTACTCCTAATCCAAACAAATTTCAAAAATTCAACAACTATGTCAAGATAAACAAACAAGCGAATGCAGTTGCTGATCAAGTTGTTGTTGCATCTCACAATGCCACTTTTGCATCCACTAATTTTTTATTAAATCATACATTTACTCCTCTTTCTAAATCTTTACATTCTATTATGAATAGGTTGTTAACTACTAATATGATTACATTACCTCCTATTCGACCTCTTTTACCTGCTACGATTGCATCTAAATCCTTTGATCCTAAATCTTTTTGTCAATATCATCGTTAGAATGGTCATGATACTGAGAAATGTTATTCTTTAAAACATAAGGTTCAAGACTTAATTGATTCTAATGCCTTATCTATTGATAATATTGATGGTAGTGGGGACAAATTTGTCTCTCCTTTGAATCAAAATCTTCAAATCTATACAAATCCTTTATCCATGCATGATACTAATACCATTGCTTAGCCATCTTCTATGGATATTATGTATGATTCAAAGATGGATGATCTTAATCAAATTGTTAATAAAGTGGAGCATGTTGTTCAATTTGTATCTCCACCTCAGCCAAAACCTTAGATTCAACCTCAAGTTCCATCTCAGCTAAAACCTATACCTAAATTGAAGACTCAACCTAAACCTCAACAATAACCTAAAAATAAATGACCTCGGGAACTTTTGATTACCTTTGATGATTCTGAGACTATTAAAGCTCCTGATGGTCCCCTTTACATTTATGCTAGGATTTCTCGGATACCTACTCTTGGTTGTCTTGTTAATTCTACATCTCTAGTCAGTGTTATTACTGAAGAAAAACTTTTTATGAAAAACTTGCAATGTGATTCTTATGATATATCAAACTTGTAATGGTTTTCTTTATCCATCATTTGGTTCTATTAACTTGCCGGTTGACCTTTGTGGTAAAATTGTGAACACTACATTTGTTGTTGTTCCTACTTTTGATCAGTTTCAAGTTAAGCATGGTTTTCCATGGTTAAATTCCATGCATGTTGTTGTTTCACCTATTCATATTTGTCTTAAATTCATTCATGATGAAGAAGTGAAGACAGTTAATCATAGTTTATATCAAACTTCTAGGCCCAGGGATTGTGCTACTCTTGACTTCTTTTGGCCTTCATTACCTAATTCATGTCCTTCTTGACCTAATAATCTTTTCTGCTCACATCAAGCCTATAAGCATCATAAGATTCTCAAACTAAGTGTACCTCTGATGGATCTTAATCATGGTCTTTTGCCTACACCTTCAATACCTCCTTTATCCATGGCTTCTACATCTATTAATCAAGCTCCTACTATTGCTTGTCAATCTACTGATAATCTTATCAATCCTCCTATAGAACCTGTGAAGGATCTTGTAATTGTTCCTCCTAGTTCTCAACATATTTCAAGAAAAGAAAAACGTAATCGATCTACTAATGAGCTTCATAAGAAGCGTTGTGCTCAAGCTAAAGCTCGTAATTTTGTTCTTCAAAATTATTTACTTTCTTTTGATAAGCCTGTGCATGATGTTTTTAATAATAATGATGTTAAGATGCATGATTATGATGGTTCTATTAATATCTTAGATCCTATTTTGATTAATTTGGATGAAGAAGATAGTCTTGATGATGTTAATGATGAATATGAGACTATTGACATTGACATTGATTTACCTAATATGATTTCATCACAATTAACACTTACACCTAGTATCGAACATTGTGATTCTCAAGAGGATCCCAGTTTGCAACTGGCTATCATTCCTACTATGTTGGATATAGTCCCTCTTGCAAGTTACCCACCTTCCCTAAATGATATAGAATGAGATGGGGAGCGTAGGCAGCTCGCTTGATTGGCTTGTCTTTTATGGTAGCTTTTTTGTGTTTTCTTGTTGTACGATGCTTCTCTTGTGATGTGTTTTCTAAATGTTGTTAGATTCTTTTATACGACCCTTGTTGCTTTATTGGTACAAGGTGATAAAGGAATCAAAACTATTGTACAATTCCTCTATATGTATCTCTATTCTTCCATATGTTGTTTCATGTTATTTTGTACCTATGCTATTGTTTGTTAATGTTTCCTTGTGTAATCTTCTTGGCTCTACGACTTGGTAGCACTGATTCTTTTTGGTCTCTAGGTCATGGTCTGAAAATATTCTTCTTTGTATATCTTATGTGATCTTTCCTCCTTTGTGATTGTAGTTCTAATTTCTTTGGAGAATGATGTCAATTCATTTGCAATAATATCATATATATATTATCTTATGATCATACTGACCCCATGACAAGTAGATCCATTCTATGTTCTTTGTATGTTTATGTGGTATTTCCCTTGATTTGTCTTCGTCTGGGGGCATCTCATAGTGGAAACATAATCAGTGGAATTTTTTATGTTTCTGTTAAAGCCATTACTCCTGTTAAATTGTTAGCAATGACTTTAATGTGGGGGCATACACTCTACTCACCTATTGCACACATGCACTTTTCGATACACGTATATTATTTTTCAAGATACCTTTTTTTTCCCTTTTTGGATTAGTGACTAATCCTTAAATTATGGATTTATATTTCAGGATCTATTGATCCCTCTAGTTTCAAATTTTTGATCCCTTAAGGTCAAAGGTGTCCTTAAGACTAGATCTCTTTTATTTTTGGCTTTTCTCTTATGGAATAGAATATTCCTAAGGGTGAATCCTTGATGGGTTGACTAGTGAGTAGCCACATTCACTAGGCGGTTCAATTCCATCTTTCTAGTTGCATCATTTTCTTGTGCGGTTCACAATGGGACATAAGTTTTCATTGGGCAAGTTAATCACACCCTCTCCCTCTCTCTAGAAATGTCTCTCTTATTGTGATCTTGGAGTTGACGAATACTTGAGTCCCTGGGGGCTTGAGGATCTCTTTGTCCCTTTGATTTTAATGAGATTATCTTTTCATTATGATCTCCTTTACCAAGAGTTTGCATCGAGTCCATACTCTTGCTAAAGTGGGAGCTTAATGTATCCTCTTAAAATGGAAGCACTTCCATGATAAGAGTGTTTATCCCTTCGAGTAAGTGGTATGGGGTCATGTCAAGCACCTTGATTGGGTCTTTGCATGGATCTAGCAGTTTTCCCCTATTCTGCTTTTCTCCCCTATTTGCAGCCTCTTTTTGATAGACTTTCTCTAAGAAATTGGAGACTTTGACTTTTTGGGTCAAGGAAGACCTGAAGGGTCAAGGATGGCCTAGACCCTGACCTAGGTCAAGGTCAACCTTGACTCTAACCTAGGGCAGATTCGACCTCATCCCTGACCCCAAGTACAAATTTTAGTTTCCAGAAGTTTCAAGATTTTGGGTTTCGGAAAGTTTCATTTTTCCACTTTTGAGTCGGTTGTTTTGAATTTCAGAATGGTAAACCCTTAAATTTCATTTAATCTTGATCCATTTCTAGGGGTTAAGATTAATTGGTATTTAATTCTCCAATGTCGGCCTCTCTATAAGTTTGTGCCCTAGATCACTATAAAAGCAAGCCTTCCTCTCTCATTTTCTCCATCCAATTTTATAAGCATTCGCAATCAAGTAGCAAGAAAGAAGGAGAAGGAAAGAAAGAAAGCATTCATTCATCTTCAAGCCAAGCATTCAACTAATCATCCATTCAAGCATTCATCAAGGAGATCCATTGTTAGCTATTGAAGGATTCAATCTCTTTGGAGCCCCCTTGAATATTTCTCCATCCACATTCATCCAATCTTCTTTCTATGCAAAGATACATTCAAGATTGGTGTTGAAAATATAATGTCATTGATTTGAGACATCCTACACATATTTCTACATTCATTTGGAGCATCCCTACTTATGGATTCAAGGATTCGAATCCTCCACAAGGACTTCAACATAAGCAAGGTGAATATTTCCATTTACTTTTTTTATACATATTGCAATTTCAATTACATTTCAAGGTTGATTCCAAACTGGGGTTTGACCAAGGAAAACCCCCCATCCAAACAATAAAAACTATTTTTTTTGCAAATACAGGTACATGACAGTGAATTGAAGTTCAGATCTGGATATCCTTTTCGGTGAACTTCTGAGATCTGCGAATAGAATTTTCGTCAGAGCTGTTTCAAGTTAGGGATGACCTTCACTAGGGGTAAGATTGTGCCCCGGGGTAAGATTGTTCCTTGCTATCTAGGTCAAAGTCGACCTGACCTCAGAAGGACAAACTTTTTCTAGGTTTTCTCTATCTCGGCATTTCCAGTCTAGAGCAGGTTGCAGAATTTCTTGAAACTTTGCAAAGACATCAGAAATCAGCATTTTCCAGATTTTCCCTATTTTGAGGTTATTTTTTTCCTTCCATGCATTTAATATTTCAAGTACATACTTTATATAGTAGATTATAGGATTTCCTCCTTTCTTCATTTGTGCATTGATCACTTCTTTGTGATTAATCCATTTGGATCTTTCCTTTTGGGAATTTGGATTAAGGATAGGTCCTATATTCCCTCTTTCATATCATATTATCTTATCTACCACTATTCAACCCTATTCACATTTTCATACCATTCATCAACTCCATGTGTCCACTTAAAATCCTTTTTATATCCTCTCATAGTCTCAGTCATATCATTACAAATAGAACTGAAATTCTTAATGAAATTTCTATAAAAACTAGTGAAACCATGAAATGGTCTTACCTCACCATTCTCCTATGTAGGATATTCCAAAATTACTTTAACCTTCTCAAGATCCATTTTCAAACCATCAGCTGAAATCACAAATCCTAAATACACAATCTCTTCCTGCATAAAATAACACTTCTTCAAATTAATCAGTAGCTTCTCCTCTTTCAATCTTTGCAACACTTGTCAAATATGCTCAAGGTGTTCTTCCTTATTCTTACTAAATATCATAATATCATCCAAATAAACAATCAAAAACTTACCCAAAAATCTCTTGATAACCTTATTCATCAACCTCTTGAAAGTATTAGGTGCATTAGTCAAACCAAAAGGTATAACCAACTACTCATACAAACCATCTTTTGTCTTGAAAGTAGTCTTCCATTCATCACCTTTTCTAATTATGATATGATGATAACCACTCTTCAAATCAATCTTGGTAAATACTTTGCTCCACTCAAACAATCCATTATGTCATCCATCCTCGGCATAGGAAACCTATACTTCACTGTTATCTTGTTGATAGCTCTGGAATCAGTACACATTCTCCATTCTTCTTTGGTGCCAACACAATAGGTACAACACATGGACTCAATATTTCTCTAATCAAACCTTTATGCAACAACTCCTGCACTTGTATGTTAAGTTCTTCATTCTCAATAGGTGTTAGTGTTGAACTACAACTGATTTGGAATCTGATTGAAGAATCTGTGATTGCAAGATCACTGAGGAGTTGTTGATTAGATATGTAATATGATTAAATCAGTATTATATTGTCATTGATGTCAACTAGTTTGACAGCACTTATCTTGTAAGTTACTATACCGAGACATCTGAAGAAAGGTGAAAAAGATGAAGAACAGAGAAATCTACATGAGGAAAGATGTACATGATAGATGAGGATAAGGAACACATTGAGTAACTTGTTGATGAGTCTATGACTTGATGATATTGACTTTATTATGTTGCATTCATCTATGATGAAGTATAGAGCTGAAAGACACAAAGCAGTGTTGTCAGTAAATGAAGCATTTCTAGTATACACTGACGGAGTGTAGTGTATATTGATCGCAGTATTAACCGAGTAGTGTTCACTGATGCATTTCTTTGTTAACCAAGCGGAACAAAATGAATTAAATGATTAGTTTAGCTGATAAGATAAATGAGCTGGCATGAGAATAACATCGAGGTAACAGATAATGTTTGTTACACAGAACAATGGCTGATGAAATTCAAGAAAGATCTAAAGGATGAGAATCAAACGTGTTATTGACACAAGTGCCGAGAAATTTTGAAGCGGCAAAATCTATGAATGTGGTTAAGCGGCAAAATCTGATGGTGGAGAAGAAAATGATTTATCTGTCTATATAAGAGAACATAATTTCTTTATGAATGGATGCTGAAAGAAGTAGAAACTACAAGAATATTGCGTGAACAAAGTTTTCATGCATTCTGATCATACTGGTTAAGTAAGAACCAAGCTACAAAGAGCAATTATCAATGGATAGTAAGTTGATAAAGTATTGAATCTGAAGTGAAATATTGATCAGAAGGATTTGTATGGACTAATAATTGATCTATAATCTGCAATTGAAGTTGTATTAAGGTAGGTCATTTACTGTTACATATTTAACCATTGTATACAGTCAAAATCTCTTAACCGAGTGGACTCTGAAAGTCTTATGATGCATCATTCATAGAATGAACATTTTTATCTTGTCAACCCCATAGTGAATGTTGGTTGGATGATAACTTCTAGTCTAAAATCCTCTAACAAGGTCACACCTACCAGTGTGTTTGTAAACCTTTAACAGGGTTGGGTCTTAACCGACCTCACTTCAGAAGAGTGAACAATTTTGGGTTGCTAGTCCCAGGTGGTTTTTCCCTTTACAGGGTTTCCACATTAAATCTCTTGTGTTATGTGTTGATTGCGATATCTGTGTGTTATCATTCTTTACATGTTACCTGTTAGATTTGATCGGTAACTGTTATAGTATTTGACTGGTAATTGGTAAAAGCATAGATAGTGAAAGTAGTTATTGTTTACCGATGAGCAGAAATTGGAGAAGTTGTTTTGAATTATACATTTTGTTTTGGGACACTGGATAACTAATCCACCCCCCCTCTTAGTTATTCTAACAGTTAGTCTATATGGTGCTTTATTCAGAAAACTAGCTCCAGGAATCAGATCCATACAATGACTTATACTTAGATTACCGGTGGTAAACCATTAGGAATATACTCTACAACAATCTCCTTCTATTCATTCAGAAATTTTTCAATTTCTACTGGCACTTGATCATTATTGTCTAATGTTTCTCACCCATTACTATTTTATGTCACTCGGCCATTACTACCACAACTCAGTCTCTTAGGACTTATAGAAAAACAAACTTGATTCTTCTTCATATCTTTCTCAAGATATTTTCCATTAACTATGCAAATTTTCATAGTAGTACATTTTATCTCATCTGGAACTTCAATCAAGGGTAACAATGTTTTCTTTCTCCCATTCGCCCAAAGTGTATATTGATTCAATCTACCATCATGCACACCATATATATCATACTGTCAAGGTCTACCCAACAAAATATGACAACAATCCATAGGCATAATGTCACACAAAACTTCATCGAAGCAATGTCCAATCTTGAATTTCACAATACATTATTCACTTACCAACAATCTATGATCATCCTTGATCCATGAAACATGAAACATGGTAGGATTTAGGGTGTCTCAACCTCTGCAATTTTAATTTTGTAACCAGCTCCTTAGATGCAAAATTCATTGAAATACCACTGTCAACAATCACTTTGCAACATTTTCTTGCCATCTTACATCTGGTCTTGAAAAGACTTCTCCTCGGGACAGG
This sequence comes from Chamaecyparis obtusa, assembly GCA_027943335.1. Taxonomy (NCBI): domain Eukaryota; kingdom Viridiplantae; phylum Streptophyta; class Pinopsida; order Cupressales; family Cupressaceae; genus Chamaecyparis; species Chamaecyparis obtusa. The sequence continues at coordinate 1,078,117 of BSBK01007939.1, forward strand.
TTCTTCATCAACTCTTTTATTACACAAAGTTCTCCTTACTATCATATTTTCTCCATCTTCAGGCCTACTTGATGAACCCTCAAGATCCTCTTGTACCATAGCATTCCTATGACTTTGTTCATTTCCATCAGATTTTCTACACTCAAAAGATCTATTCCCTTCTTTTCCACATCTGAAACAATTACCACTAAAACCACCTCTAGAGTAATAATTACCTCTTCCTTGGTATGAACTAGTACCTCCTCGATAAGAACTACCACCTTTCCACTCAGTATTTCTTTTATCTTTAGTTTTCCACTCATATTTTCCCTTGTATAAAACTATCAGATCTACCACCTTCACCATAAGATCTACCTCTGCCTCTCTGGAATCTACCACCTCTACCTCTTTGTCTTTGTTCATGCTTCTTTGTCAAGATCTCCTCAACTTTCAAGGCATATCGATAGGCTTCTTCCACACTATCTAGTTTTATGAAACTTATTTCATCTTGAATTCCATATCTGAATCCATTCAAGTACCTTGCAAATTTCTTGACCTCATCATCCACATGTCTAGATCTAATATCCAATCTATATAATTCCTCAGTATACTCCTTCATAGTCATGTCCCTTTGTCTAGGGTTTTGCATCTTCCTCAACAAGCTAACTTGGTAATTAGTGAGAAGGAACTTCTTCTTCACCTTTTTCACCATTTTCAACTAGGTTTTGATCTTTTCCTTTCCTCTCCTTTGTCTATCGGTTTGCAAATGCTCCCACCACAGTGAGGCATGACCTTTCAACCTAGTGACTGCAATTTTCACCTTCTTATTATCAAGAGTTCTTTCAAACTCAAAGAAATTTTCCATATCATAGATCCAATCCACCACAACATTAGTATCCAACCTTCCATCATAAGGAATAACTCCAATATCAGGCTTTGAATGTGCCCTAGTCAATACTCTCAACAATATTTTATCATCTTGATCTTCCTCAGGTTCTGGATTAGGGTTTGGTGCCTCTACTTCATCATCACTCACATCATGAAGATGCACTCTTCTCCTCTAGGATGTCTCCACAACATCTAATATAGATACACAATTTGTCTTAACATGTCCATTATGGCATTATCATCATTTCCTCTACCTTGAACCATCTTGACAAATAGATTCTTGCAAGATCGCAACCCTCTGCAAGTTATAGGTCAAATCCGTAGATCTGCCACCCTACACCCAAATCCAATTCAAGTTTCTACATGATCCAATCCCTCAAGGATGAACCTCAAGCTTGGATACCACTTGATGTAAGGAAGAATGAGAATATCCAAGGCCAAGGGCACACCTAAACTATCTTGCCACCTTACAGAGTAAACATAGAAAAAACACACAACACAGAGAACAACACCGAGGAGAGAAGGAACACAAACACTTTATTGATTCATCCAAATTTCTACATACATGTCTAGCTATGAGGCCTTCTAGGTTACGGTCAATAAATATTTATCTATGAAAATCTAGACTTAGTCTCCCTCTTCTAACTTCTTCTACTTACCAATCTCACCGGTCTCTCTCTATCTTCTCTATACCTAGACATCCTTATTTATACTTGACAAAATGGCTTACAGAACATTCTAGATCATTACAAAAAGGAAGGACAACCAAAAATAGTCTACACACATCCCAAGACAAGATCCCAATCATTAAATTCACAACCTAAATTAAACACACAAGTCAGCTCCAATTGGAAACCAATCATAGACAAACTCAGTTAAAGAAGAACAAAGCATCAGAAAATAAAAGGTTCACTCAGCATAGGAAAGAACACTTGGCCAACACTGGACAACTTGGCACACATGGGAACACTTGGCCAATACTGGACAACTCGGCACAAAAGACTAAAACTTGGCAAAGACTGCAACTTGGCAAAGACTACAATTTGACACTTATTGGAAAAATGAACAAAATGAGAAGGATAGAAAGGCAACCTAGGATGCTCTTTCATCAATACAAAAGGATGATATCAGATGAGAAGAAATCAAAAGAAGTAGTAGTAAAATGAAAATATAGAAACCAAACATAGTGCCAGAGACATACACCAAAATCAAGAACAAGTTAGCTAAATAGAGACAAGCTACCAACAACGAAGCTAAAGAAGAGTTTCCACTCACAAAGAGAACAAGATCCAGAACAACACAAACTAAACCAAGGAGAAATACAAGAAGTGAATCAAGAGGAAAAGGGAGCATAAGGATGGGAAGAAAGAAAAATGAGCCTACACCAGAGACTAAACCATCAAAAATAATAATTCCAAGAACACCTACAGATATGGAAAATAGAATAAGAAAGTATGGAAGTATCGAAAAGATACATGAATTAGAATACAAGACATGGTCAAAAGAAGATAAGAAAACTATAGAAGATGCATTAATGTTTCACTTTCATAAGTTCTTAAGATTCCCAAGTGACTTAAGATAGATTATTCCTAAGGAACTACTTGACAAAATCAACATAAGATGGGATGAAGTTGTAGAACAGGAGAGATAAAGCATAGAAAGAAACCCTATACTATTAGATAATTGAGAGGGGGGTGAATCAGTTATGTTCATTTATCCTACAATCTCAAATTCCTCTTAGATGCATAATATCAACTTGAACAAATAAACTAAATAGTTCAGTAATAACTTGACTTTTCCTTACTGATTAATTAACTGACTATCAGATAATGTAAACCAACTAGTAGATAATATTGATCTAACTAGTTACTATAATGTGTAAATTAAATATCAAAACATCACATCCATACACATTTAACACTTGAATTTTAACGTGGAAACCATATTAAGGGAACCACCTAGGACCGGTAACCCAAAATATTTTCACTCTTCTGAAGTGAGCTCGGTTAAGATCCTACCCAGTTAAAGGTTACAAACACACTATAAGGTGTGACCTTGCTAGAGGATTTATCACTAATAGTTCTCTGTCACCATACATTCACTTAGGTCAATAAGAAAATAAGTAACAATCATAGAATGCAAATAGAAAAAGATAGTTAAGTCTCACTTAGTTAAGAGATTTTGACTGTAGAAATGGTTAGAAAGCAACAGTATATGACTTGATTCAAATGAAACCTCCTTTTCTCATATTAAGATCTATGCTAAGGTCAATATCATTCTATTCATCATAATCTCTTTGTTCTCCTTCTTCCTCCTCTATTCTGCTCAGTTATCTCCTTCTGTCACTCAATTTTGCCTGCATAATCACTTGGTTCTCACTTCAACCTATCCGACCAGCTTCGTATTTATGCACCATCAATTTTCATCCTTCATGTGATTCTCTCTCCTCCCTATTTCTTTGAATTTCTTGTCTCCTTATATAGACATGTTAAATCATTTTCATTTCAGCCATAGATTTTGCCTCTTAATCTCCATCATTGGTTTTGCCTCTTTAACATTCCTTGGAAATTGTGCCTTAAAACATCTTCAATCTTCATCATCCAATCATCCTTGAATTTTTCCAACTGCAGATCTTCATAAAAAACTTTGTCTTTATCCTTGGAATCTTTTAGATTTGTCCAACTCATCATCACATGTTCCACCTTATTTCTCTTTCTCAGTCAATACCATGATATGTTGGTTTCTTCCTGCTTATTTAATACTATGATATGTCAATTTCTTCATGCTCGGTTAATGCCGCACTCAATATACACTACATATTCTTGGTGTATACTAAGTTATTCATATACCGACCAAAGTAACTTGTACATTCTTGATCGTCAACACTTAGTAGAATCATGTAAGTCAATCAAATCACTATCATATTGTCATAGACTCATCAATAAGTTGCCCAATGAATACATTGTTCATAACTTACTCATAAATCTCATCTTCATGCTAATATCTCATTTCCTTCACCAACATCACCTCCTTTAGATGTTTGCAACTATCATGATAAGTAAAGTTAAAGCTAGTTAACATCAATGACAATATAACAATTGATCTAATGTCTCACATATACCTTAGTAGCTCAGTGATCATCATCACATTCTCCCATTTTGTTCTCCAAGTAGTTTATCCATTGTAGTTCCAATAATCTCTCCTTTTGGCATTGATGGCAACATAATATGAAATATACCATTGAATACCAAACAAATCTTAACTATTTACGACTTGGTCTTTATGTTGTGACTTGATTAGCTCTCCCTTATCTTATGTTTTGAATATGTTTAATCACTATGCATACTCTCCCTTTTGGTTAGCTTCTTTCCTAACTGAATATTTCATGCCATATTCTCTCCCTTTGACAAAAATTCCAAAAAAATAAGCTCTTCAGTAGCCAAATAAGTATCCTTTTTGTTCCTTTAAAAAATTGTGTACCTTGCATGTACATATATTCTTGGTTTCAACTTTTCTTCCATATTCTTCACATCCTTAGGAATCCCAAAGTGTGAACATCTTGCATCAACATAATTAGATCTTCTAATAAGGAATAGGTTGATGCATCACCATATCACCTTAGTGATTGTTAGATAGGGGAAGGACCCCTAGTCTACTTCTCGAGTACTCAAATGTATCCTTTGGTATGGGTTTTGTGAATATATCTGCAAGTTGTTCTTGTGACTTCACATATTCCAATTGGACCTATTTCTCCTAAACTTTATCCCTTAAGTAATGATATTTGATGGATATGTGCTTTGTCTTTGCATGCATCACTAGATTCTTTGAAATGTTGATATCACTTGTGTTGTCACAATAGATTGTCACTGGATCTATTATTTCTCCATTCATACCTTCTAAGAATAGCTTTATCCATGCAATATTAGAGCATTTGACAACAACAGCTACATATTCAACTTCAACAGTGGACTGAGAAATGCAACCTTGTTTCTTGCTTATCCAAGTTACTAATCTTTCACCTAAAAATAAAGCTTCTGTAGTAGTGCTTTTTCTATCATCAGTATTTCCTTCTTTCTTTGATGCAGGAGCATCTCAGGTCCTTGGCAATCTTGTGTCACCAAAAAGAATTTTGAGTTTTGTCTGTGTTGCTCGGTTTCTTCTTTGACAGAGTTGGTCAGTAGTTGGTCAGTTTCCTTTGGTTACTGAGTGTTGTCAATTATCTCCTGGGCGGTCGGTTATTTCACTGGTGCTCAGTGTTGTCTGTCTACTGCTTGATTATCTTGCTTACCGATAGGTTTAGTTTTATTTCCTATTGTGGCCAACTTGTGCATTTATATTAGATCACAAAATTAATGCTGGAATCCATCATTGGGAAGTGTGTGGTCCTAGATTTGACCATTACTTTCATTAATTATGGATCTGAAGGCCAATTGAGCTCGGTAACTTCTTGTATAAATGTAGATGTTTGGTTGTAGTTTAGGGAGAGATTTTTGATAGGAGATAGAAAGCATTAGAAGTGTGATTTTTAGAAAACCCTCGCATGTTTGAGGACTTCTCTAATTCATTGTAATATCTGGCCGTAACTGGGAAGGCCTTACAACCCGACATGTATGATTCAAGTTGATGATGATAATTGAAAGGATCTGGCATTCTCTCTCCCACTCTTGTTGTTTGTTGCTTCCACATGTTTGTTGTAGGCTTGGATCATTAGGGTGTGCCATCCTTGGCCCCTCTTGACTCCCTACCTTGCATCAGGTGGTATCAGAGAGAGGTGAGATCTTGATCTAGGTCTGTAGATCTAGGTTTGTAGGTTCCTCTTGAAGCCCTAGTTGAATTGTTGCAGGGTGGCAGATTGCGATCTGACCTGCAATTGCAGAGGGTTGTCAAGATTATTCGTGGGAGGTGAGATATAAATCCAAGATTGGCAGATATGCTAAGACAGATTGCTGCTAGATTGGAAGCAGTGGAAACAACCCAAAGAAGAGGCAAACATCTTGAAGATGTTAGTGATGATGAAATTGAAGAAGAATAGGCAAATGAAGAACCTGCTCCTATTATGGATCAAGGTGAAGAAATATTTTTGAAGGCTTTGACAATTCTGAAGTCAACACCACATTTCAATCCTCTTGAGTATAGTGGAAAACTGGATTCTGATGAATTGGTGGACTGGATCACCGAGATGAAAAAGTATTTTGAATATGAAAATATCCCTGAGGATAAGAAGGTGAAGATTGCAAGCACAAAGTTTAAAAGTCATGCATACTTATGGTGGGAACATCTGCAAATGGATACAAAAAGGAAAGGTAAAGACAAAATCAAGGTATGGAGTAAAATGGTCAATAAATTGAAAGGAAAGTTCTTACCCTGTGATTATCAGATTAACCTAGTTTGACGGATGCAAAGTCTGAGGCAGAAAGATAGCTCGGTAAAAGAGTATACTAAGAAATTCTATAGATTAGATATCAAATTTGGACATGATGAAGATGATGTGGAAAGAATCGGCAGATACCTAAATGGTTTGAGGGTTTCCATCCAAGAGGAAATTAGTATGGTCAAATTGGAGAACATTGAAGAGGCTTATCAATTTTCTTTGAAAGCCGAGGAGAAATTGAACAAGAGACATGAACAAAGACAAAGAGGTCAAGGTGGTAGATTCCCTAGAGGAAGAGGTAGATCTAATGGTGAAAATGGTGGATCTAAACCAGAAAAGACAAATCTGGACAAAGGCAAGATCGAGTGGAAAGGTGAAAGTTCTAGAGGTAGAGGCAGTAACTACTGAGGTGGTTATGGCAGAGGAAGTTTCTAAGGAAATTTTTATAATTGTGGAGAGGAAGGACATAGATCTTTTGAATTTACACAAGCTAGTAAGAAGGTTGGTAGCAGTAGAAATGCTTTGGTGCAAGAAGAGTCACCGAATGAACCTGAGAAAGAAAATAACTTGATGGTAAGGAGAGCACTGTGGAATGAAAGCAAGAAGGAAGATCCGGTAAGGAAAATTTTTTTCAAGACCAGATGTAGAGTTTCTGACAAAGTTTGAAAGGTAATCATTAATAGTGGTAGCTCGGAGAACCTGGCATCGGAAGAGATGGTCACAAAATTGCAGTTGGAAAGGTTGGTACATCCGAAGCCCTATCAAATTTCATGGATCAAAGATGAACATGCACTCCTGGTAAGTGAACAATGTTATGTGAATTTGAAGATTGGAAAGTACTATGATAAGGTGTTATGTGATATCATGCCTATGGATTATTGTCATATTTTGTTGGGTAGACCTTGGCAATATGATAGACATGCTATATATGATGGGAGATTGCATAAGTATACTATTGTGGCTAATGGAAAGAAACAAATCTTGTTACCATTGATGGAAGACCCTGTTAGTAATGTTTGCACATCTATGAAAGTTTGCTTGATGGAAGTAAGAAAGTTTGTAAATTCTTTGAAGAGGAATCATGTATGTTTTGTTGTGATTCCTAATAAGCCGAGTAAGAAAATAGAGGATAATGTCCTTAAGGAGATTGATAAATTACTCACCAAGTATAGTGACATCATTTCTGATAATGTACCTGATGGTTTGCCACTGAAAAGAAGCATTGATAATTATATGGATCTAATCCCTGGAGCTAGTTTACTGAATAAGGCACCTCATCGGTTGACACATACTGAGAATCAGGAATTGAACCAACAGATTCAAGAGTTGCTGGAGAAAGGTTTGGTTAGAGAAAGTTTGAGTCCTTGTGCAGTACCTGCTATATTGACACCAAAGAAGAATGGAGAATGTGTACTGACTCTAGAGAAATCAATAAGATAATAGTGAAGTATAGGTTTCCTATACCAAGAATGGATGACATAATGGACAATTTGACTGGAGCAATTTTTTTCACAAAGATTGATTTGAAAAGTGGGTATCATCATATCAGAATCAAAGAAGGTGATGAATGGAAGACTACTTTCAAGACAAAAGAAGGTTTGTATTAGTGGTTGGTTATGCCCTTTGGTTTAACTAATGCACCAAGTACTTTTATGAGATTGATGAGTTTTGAAGAAATTCTTGGGTAAATTTGTGATTGTATATCTTGATGATATTCTAATATTTAGTAAGACCAGAGAAGAAAATTTGTTGCATGTTAGACAAGTTTTGCAGAGATTGAAAGAGGAGAAGTTGTTGATAAATCTAAACAAGTGTTCATTCATGAAAGAAGAGATTGTGTATTTGGGATTTTTTATTTTAGCTGATGGTTTGAAGATGGATCCTGAAAAGGTTGAAGATATTTTGAATTGGCCTACACCTATGAATGCTAGTGAGGTAAGATCATTTCATGGTTTGGCAAATTTTTACCAAAATTTCATAAGCAATTTCAGCTCAATTTGTAATGCTATGACTGAGACTATGAGAGGAGACAAAAGAGAATTCAAGTGGACACATGGAGCTGACAAAAGTTTTGAGACCCTAAAGCAGCAGGTTGCTAAATTACCTATTTTGGCATTACTTGATTTCAGTAAAGTATTTCAAGTAGAATGTGTGCAAGTGGAAGTGCAATTGGAGCTGTGTTGAGTCAAGAAGGTAAACCTGTTGCTTTCTTTAGTGAAAAGTTAAATGATGCTAGAAGGAAATATTCTGTGTATGATCAAGAATTCTATGCTATTGTTCAAGCACTGAAGAAATGGAGACATTATTTGATACCGAGTGAATTTGTGTTGTAAACTGATCATAAGGCTTTACAATATTTGGGGAGTCAGAATAAGTTGAATCAGAGACATATGAAATGGGTTGAGTATTTGTACAGTTATAAATTTGTGATAAAGCATAAGATTGGAGTCACTAACTGAGTTGTTGATGCATTGAGTAGACGAAGATCTTTGATGATCGAGATGAAAATTGAAGTTCTTGGTTTTGATGAGATGAGAGGTTTGTATGAAAATGACCCTGATTTTTCTAAGCCATGGAGAAAGTGCAGAGCATCTATTCAAGATCAACAAGATACTAAATGGGATGAATATTTTATTCAGGAAGGTATGTTGTTCAAAGGTATTCAGTTGTGTATACCGAGAGGAGTAATGAGATCTAATTTGATAAAAGAGAAACATAGTAGTGGTTTGGCTGGACATTTTGGTATTGATAAAACATGGAATTTGCTCAAGGAGAAATACTATTGGCTGTAGTTATATAAAGATGTTCAGAAATTTGTGAAAATTTATGGAATTTGTCAAGTTGCAAAAGGAGTAAGTCAGAATACTAGATTGTATACACCGATTGATGTTCCTGAGAAACCTTGGATTGATATCAGTATGGACTTTGTTCTTGGCTTACCGAAGACAGTAAGAGGTAATGATTCTATATTTGTTGTTGTGGATAGATTTTCTAAGATGGCACATTTTATACCTTGTAGAAAGACATCAAATGCAGTACATATAGCATATCTTTTCTTCAAGGAAATTGTCAGATTGCATGGATTACCAAGGAGTATTATCTCCGACCAAGACAGTAAATTTGTTGGTTATTTTTGGAAAACACTTTGGAAGAAATTTGGCATTAAATTGAAATATGGTTCTACATTTCACCCACAAACTGATGGATAGACTAAGGTTGTGAACAGAAGTTTGGGAAATCTTTTGAGATGTTTAGTTGGAGACACACCGAGTAATTGGGATTCTGTGTTGGCACGAGCAGAGTTTGCATATAACAATTCAATGAATAGGAGTACTGGAAAGACACCATTTGAGATTATGAATGGAACACAACTGAGAGGAATATCTAATTTGAGAGACATTGCTTATGAGAATAAGAGAAGTGTTGAAGGAGTAAAGTTTGCTGAGTATATGAAGACATTGCATGAAGATGTGGAACTGAAGCTAGAAGACAGTAATCAAAAATACAAAGATAGAGCTGATAGATCAAGAAGACATAAGACTTTTGATGTTGGTGATGAAGTGATGGTTCATTTGAAGAAAGGCCAATTTCCTGTTCGAACATATGGAAAGCTGAAGATGAAGAAGTTTGGACATTGTAAAATTCTGAGGAAATTTGACAATGGAAATGCATATGAGATTGAGTTACCTGATGACATGGACATATCACTGATTTTCAACATTGCTGATTTGTATGAGTATCATGAACCTAATGAAGAAGTGATAGTACAGATAGAATATCCTAAGAAGCAAAATGATGAAGTTAAACATATTTTGAAGGAAAGAGTTGGCAAAAGTACAAGAGGAAAATAGTACATGGAATATCTGGTTAAGTGGAAGAATAGACCGATGGAAGATAGTTCTTGGATTTCATAGTCTGAGTTGGATGCAGCTCTAACCAGACCTACCAAATGATTCTAAGAATCATTTCAAAATAACCCCAGGTGTCTAATGCAGGAGCATCTCGGGTCCTTGGCAATCCTGTGTCACCAAAAAGAATTTTGAGTTTTGTATGTGTTGCTTAGTTTCTGCTTTGACTGAGTTAGTCGATAGTTGGTCGATTTCCTTTGGTTACCAAGTGTCATCATTTATCTCCTAGGTAGTCAGTTATTTCACTAGCGCTCGGCATTGTATATCTGCTGCTCAGTTATCTTGCTTACCGACGGGTTTAGTTTTATTTCATGTTGTAGCCGGCTTGTGTATTTATATTGGATCATAGAATTAATGTTTGAATCCATCATTGGGAAGTGTGTGGTCCTAGATTTGACCGTTACTTTTGTTAATTATGGATATGAAGGTCGACTTGGCTCGGTAACTTCTTGTATAAATGTAGATGTTTGGTTGTAGTTTAGGGAGGGAGTTTTGATAGGAGATAGAAGGCATTAGAAGTGTGATTTGTAGTAGACCCTCACATGTTTGAGGACTTCTATAATTCATTGTAATATCTAGCCCTAACTAGGAAGGCCATACAGCCCAGCATGTATGATTCAAGTTGATGATAATAATTGAAAGGATCTGGCATTCTCTCTCCCACTCTTGTTGTTTGTTCCTTCCGCATGTGTGTTGCAAGCTTGGATCATTAGGGTGTGCCATCCTTGGCCCCTCTTCACCCCTTCCTTGCATCATTCTTATACCACAATCCATAGTTCTTGATGTTCTTCAGATATCTCAAGATTCTTTTTACAACAATCATATGTGTCTCTTTAAGATTTGCAGAAAATCTAGCTACAATTCCAACAGTTTGTGCAATCTCTGGTCTACTATGCACAACATACATCAGTTTACCAATCATATATATGTATAAGGTTTGATTTACCTCTGTTGACTTGTCATCCTTGGTTATCTTGCATCTGGTTACCATAGGTGTACCGATTGGCTTTGAGTCTTCCATACCAAATGCCTTCAATATTTTTTTAATGTATTTAGACTGTGTAATGTATATACCTTCCTTCAGTTGTTGAATTTGTAAAACAATAAATAATTTGATCTCCCCAAATATTGACATTTCAAACTCCTTTCTCATTTCATCAACAAAAGATGTACATGAAGTATCATGACCTCCAAATATGATATCATCAACAAATATTTCAGCAATAAGGATTTTATCATTAGTTTCACCTTTCAAATATAGATTATTGTTATCACTTGTTCTAACAAAACCAATCCTTATCAAATAAGAGTGCAATCTTTCATACCATGCTCTTGATGCTTGTTTTAGTCCATAAAGTGCCTAGTGCAACTTGCAAACCATGTTCTTCTTAGTTGGATCTATAAATCTTTCAGGTTGTTCAATGTATACCTTTTCTTCAAGTATCCCATTCAGAAATGTAGACTTGACATCCATTTGATATACCTTGAATCCTTTATAAGAAACATATGCAAGTAGAATTCTTACTCCTAGTCTAGCAACAGGTGCAAAATTTTCTCCATAGTCAATTCCTTCTTCTTGTGCATAACCTTTGCAAACTAATCTTGCCTTGTTTCTTGTAATATCTCCCTTCTCATTCAATTTTTCTCTAAAAATCCATTTGGTGTTGATCACATATTTTTCTTTAGGCCTCAATACTAATTTCCATGTCTTTTTTTTTCTGTATTTTCTCAATCTCTTCATTCATTTCTTTAATTCAATTATCATTTTCTAATGCATCCTTAATAGTTCGAGGTTCAAATTCACCAATCAAAAATGTATTGTTCCTCAACTTACTTCTTGTCATCACTCCTGCTCCTTTGTTACCAATTATATGATCTTTTGGATGATGTCTTCTCACATATTTTGCTAACATGGGCTCAATTCTTTGATCTTCAATGTTTTCTCCACTTGGTGCATGATCATCATTTTCCTTGGTAATAATTTTTTGTTACTCAGTCTGTATGGGTTGTTTCTCGGTAGCAATATTATTTTTCTCGAGTAAAGTGTCAGGTTCTTCACTTTGTATGTAAACAAATCTTCCATAGTTTTTTGGATCCTTCTTGCTTTCTTCATCATTTTTCTTAGAAAACTCATCAACTCTCACATTTTCACTTTCAATCATCTTGTTAGTAGTCTTGTTCAAACATTTGTAAGCCTTACTCCTAGTAGAGTATCCTAGAAATATGCCTTCATCTCCTTTAGAATAAAATTTTCCATTTCTATCATCTTTCAAAATGTAACATCTACTTCCAAATATCTTGAAATAGCTTACATTAGGTGTATAACCATACCATAGCTCATAAGGTGTCTTGTTTGACTCTTTCTTTAGTTTTACTCAGTTCAGTGTATGGATAGCAGTACTAGTAGCTTCTCTCCAGTAAATTTTTGCAACCCCCTTTTCAATTAACAATGTTCTAGCTCAATCAAAAAATTTCCTATTCATTCTTTAAGAAATTCCATTCTGTTGTGGTGTCCTTGGTGCAGATACTCATCTCTTGATTCCATGCTCATTAAAAAAGTTAATAAATTCATCATAAATGAATTCACCTCCTCTATTTGATCTCAAGCATTTTAGTTGCTTACCAGTTTCTTTCTCTACTTTTGATTTGTACCACTTAAACATTTGAAAAGCTTCTTATTTTTCTTTTAGAAACATAACAAACATCATCCTATAGATGTCATCAACAAATAAGATAAAATAGCCATCTTCATAATAGCTTAGAATTTTCATTGGACCACATAAGTCAGTATGAACTAAATCCAGAATTGCATTAGATGAACAATGTTTTCTCTTGAAACTAGACTTTGTCATTTTACGCATTTGACATTATTTGCACATCATATGGTTTGGCTTAGATATACTTGCTAAACCTCTAACTTTCCTTTTCTTACTGATCTTTACCATGTTGTCAAAATTCACATGACATAACCTCTTGTGCCATAACCAAACAGCATCATTTTTAGTCATTAAACATGAAGTTTTAGCATTCTCTAGATAAAATAGGTTACCTTTTGATTGTTCACCAGTACTGATCAGTCTTCCAGCATCATCATAGATATTTACTCTTATATTCTCAAATGCAGCTCGGTGACCTGTATTATTCAACTGTGCTACACTCAATAGATTATAGTTAAGTCCTTTCACCCAATAAGAATTTTCACATCTGATCTTGTTGTTTAGCAATATAGATCCTTTACCTTTCACTTGGCAAGGTATATCATTTCTCATTTTTATGAATCCTCTATTATAATGTTCAAGATGTTCAAAATTATCTTCATCACTAGTCATATGATGTGTGCAGCCACCATCAATAATCCAAGTATAATTTTTTCTTACTTTAGAAATAAGTGCCTTTTATACATACCTTTCTTCTTCTTCAGAATATTCCTTCATTGCAACATACACCACTTCTTCTTCATTTGTTTTAGTCCCTTTATCATCATCATCTTTAATTAGGTAGCATTATTTTTTTCCTTTCTCTGTAGTCTCATTTTTCTTCATTTCCTCATTGTCAATTGCCTCTGTGATCTCAGTAATTTCTTCTATCATTCTTTCTTTCATTTGATCTTTCGCTTGTTATCTCATTATTATTCTTGTCAAGACATCTTGTAATAATATGACCAATCTCTTTACATTTGAAACATATTAAGGGTAGTTTACCTCTATATTTTCCTTAGCCTTTCGGTAGTCTTCTAGCCATTAATTCTTCAAGTTCTTCAAGCTCATCTTCTTCAACTTCATAATCACTTTCATTTCTTATCTGATGTCTATTACTTGATCTTCAAGTGTTTAAAGATGACACAAATGAAGATTATACATTAGGTACACTATTGTTTCAAAGTTGTTAAGATCAAATGCAGTTAATCTACCGATTAGACTATCAAGGGAAACATCATTACCAAGTACTTCTCTCATTTCATGTATTGCATAGATTCTAATAGCATAGGCATGCAATAGTGTTCTGAGAATTTTACTTACCGTAGTTTCTTCATCAATAGTTCCACCTACTCCTCGGATAGAATTCACCACTTCCTTGACATGGTTGTTGTACTGAGTTATGTTTTCACCTTCTTTCATCTTCATATCATCAATTTTCCTCTTAAGATTTCCACCTTTTCCCTGAGCACATTTTGATCTCCACCATGAACTAGTGTCAATTTGTCCCACATTTATTTTTCATTTATACAATTCTTAATGTCTTCAAATTTAGCATCTGATAAAGAAGAAGTAATCTCAATTATCATTGCATTATGCTCTTTTCTTTCTTTCATCTATGTGACAGTCAAATGACCAGTATGTGGTATGAATTGATCTGCCAAATAGTACAGTGTAGAATCCCCAATGCTTGATAGATACAGCTTCATCCTTCTTTGCCATGTTGAGAAATTATCCTTGTTCAGTTTTGGTACCTCTCTCTTATACATCTTGGGATCTTTAACTTAAGTCCTTCAAACTTCTACCTTCAAGTACTCTGTGCTCTGATACAAATTGTTAGATAAATGAGAGGGGGTGAATCAGTTATGTTCAGTTATCCTATAGTCCCAAATTCCTCTCAGATGTATAATATCAACTTGAACAAATAAACTAAACAACTCGGTAATAACTTGAATGTGCCTTACTAATTAATTAACCACTTGTCAGATAATGTAAACCAACTAGTAGTTAACATATACCGATCTAACCAGTTACTGTAATGTGTAAATTAAATATCAAAACATCACATCCATACACATTTAACACTTGATTTTTAACGTGGAAACCCTGTTAAGGGAAAAACCACATGGGACCGGTAACCCAAAATATTTTCACTCTTCTGAAGTGAGTTTGGTTAAGAGCATGCCCTGTTAAAGGTTACAAACACACTGCAAGGTGAGACCTTGTTAGAGGATTTATCACTAACAATTCTTTGTAACCATACATTCACTTGGATCAACAAGAAAACAAGTAACATTCATAGAATGCCAATAGAAAAAGATGATTAAGTCTCACTCGGTTAAGAGATTTTGACTGTAGAAATGGTTAGAAAGAAACAGTATATGACCTTATTCAAATTCAACTTCATTTTCTCATATTCAAATCTATGCTAAGCTCAATATCATTTTGGTCATCATAATCTCTTTGTTCTCCTTCTTCCTCCTACTTTGTTATGCTCGGTTATCTCCTTGTCACTCAGTTTTGTCTACAAAATCACTTGGTTCTCACTTCAACCTATCTGACCAACTTCACATGTATGCACCATCAATTTTCATCCTTCATACAATTCTCTCTCTTCCTTGTTTCTTTTAATTTCATGTCTCTGTATATAGACATGTTAAATTATTTTCATTTCAACCATAGAGTTTTCCTCTTAATCTCCATCATTGGTTTTTCCTCTTTAACCTTCCTCAGAACTTGTGTCTTAAAATGTTTTCAATCTTCATCATCTGATCATCCTTGAATTTTTCTAGTCATAGATCTTCATAACAAACTTTTTCTTTATCCTTGGAATCTTTTAGATTCGTCTAGTTCATCATCGCATGTCGGTAATCACATGTTCCACCTTATTTCTCATGCTTGGTCAATATTGTGATATGTCAGTTTCTTCCTACTCAGTTAATACCATGATATGTCATTTTCTTCTTTCTTGGTTAATGCCGCACTCGATATACACTACATCTACTCAGTGTATACTAAGTTCTTCATATACCGACCAAAGTAACTTGTACATTCTTGATCTTCAACCCTTAGCAAAATAATGTAATTTAATCAAATAACTATCATATTGTTATAGAATCATCAATAAGTTTCCCAACGAATACATTTTTCATAACTTACTCATACATCTCATCTTCATGCTAATATCTCCTTTTCTTCACCAAAATCACCTCCTTCAAATTTTTGCAACTATCATAATAAGTAAAGTCAAAGCTAGTTGACATCAATGACATTATAACAACTCATCTAATGTCTAACATATACCTTAGTAGCTTGGTGATCGTCATCACATTCTCCCATTTTGTTCTCCAAGTAATCTATTAGTTGTAGTTCCAATATATACTTGCAAGGACATAAACAAATATTGAAGAGATTGATCAACTGATGAAGAAAAATGAAACTAAATTTTCTAAAAAGAATAGGACGGCAAAGATACTGGTAGGATTATAGAATGAATTAGAATATGAAGGACCGAAAATGTGGAAAACAATTTTTATTTTTGAATTACTAGAAGTGCAAGCATCATAATTGATGAAATGTTAGAACGAGAAGAGGACACAAATTTGACAAGCAAAGACAACCCAATAAGGTTTGAAGGACAAGTGAGTCAACCTATTGAAATACAAGATGATTTTGATGATGCCACAAGTAATGAGGAAGATGAACAACTTGAGGAACAACAAATGCAAGAGGTTATAATTGCATACACTAAAATAGTACAAGTGACACATGCTATCGATATGGTACCCACTATTAGTGAGATGTTAGAAGAAAAAATAAAGAAATAACTAATAAATTTAAAAAAAGATGAGATAACAAAAACAAAATCTAAGGAAGTACAAATTGCAAGGAAACTGGAAAATATGGCAATGATAATAACAACACACCTAAATAGGAAAAGAGATTCAGAAGAAGAAGGAGGAGGAGGAGGAGGAGGAGATTTGAAATATTGAAGAGGGATCCTAAAAAGATACATTATAAGGAATATATTATATGCAGAAAAACTCAAAGAGAGAACAATTGTCGAAAGACAACTGAAGGATAAACAAAGGGAAAAGATTATGAAGAAAATAGTCAAACATTTTCAAGCTTACCATCAGAAATTACAATGGATAAATAAGAATCAAGTTTGGAATAGATGAAAACTTATGTGGATATGATAAGAGATGATCACGAAGTATAAAAAAAAATTAGAAGAAAAGATACAATAGAATTTATATACTAACAGAAGAGAAGATAAGCTAGTAGAAGTCACAGGAACACTATTGGAGAAACTTGAAAATCTAAAGGAATTTTTTACTGAAGTAACAGAAATGTACAAGGAATTATATGAGAAAGGTAATACAAAAAATGAGTAATCATGCTTAATAGCTATCAATATGGATTTAATGCAAAAATAGATACAAGCAACAATTCATTTGCTGGGTACAACAAAAAAGAAGGATGATGAAGATAGTATTGACAAAATAATAAGAGTCAAAGGACATATCAATGCCATAAATAATCTAAAGAATAAATGGAGAACAATATTGAAAATTATCAAGAACAAGCACATAACTATTCTAGCAAAAGAAGAACCTAGTTGACACCCAAGGACATAATTTTGTTTTTGCCTTTGGCATTTCTATCAAGGGGGGACAAAATATCAAAGGGAAGATTAGTATGTTGGAGAGAATAACTATAAAGGAATAAATATCTAAGGGGGAGAGATATAGATTGATGAAGCATGAATAGAAAGGTTTCCATCAATGCCAAAGGGGAAGATTATTACTTGACAAAATCCTCAACAGGAAATTAACAGGAAATCAATGATGATTTTGCTAAGGTTTTAATTGCTGGAAAATAAAATTTAGTATATAGATAAAGTAAGGAAAGACTTATAGACATAAGATATTATCGAAAAGTGATATCAGTATAAAAAGAGTATTATCAGCATAAAGGAAGAGTTATCAAAAATTGTTGGAGGTGGAAAGAAATGAAAAGGTTACAAACAAGGACGCCATCAAATTAGAAAACTAGTTTATGGAAGATTGAGAAACCCTAATTAGGTCAAGCAATTATAAGAGAAGATCAAACGATAAAGAGATAGACATAGTGATAGAGAAAAACATTGAGATATAGTTCAAAGGGTATAAAGAGCAATGTAAGGATCAGAGATTAGAATAGAGGAAGAGCAGAACATGATCTAACAAGCTTTTGGAGAAACCATCTACAGGTCAAATTTATCGTCACTAGTATATTTGACCCACTTTTTAGACCAACATTTCCAACCAAACATTAAAATGATTTTCCTTGGTCGGTTTATAGAAGGAAAATTTTGATTTTTTTTTAATCCATAACCGTGTTGGTTGAAATTTTGACCAATACCATGGAGGTTGAAAGTTTGACCAACACGAGCATAATAAAAAAAAAAGGTTTCATTTCTCATTTCATTATTCCAGGCATGACGAATTAGATCAAGGGAAATGCGTGAAGGAGGACCGCCTGTAAGTAAGGATTTCCGCCCTGATTCCTATTCGAGTTTGTAAACAAACTTACACAATTTGGAAATAGATTCAAGTCCACTATTTAACTGAATAATTCTAGTCTCCAAGTATAGGGCTTGTTGTTTCTAACGGTTCTCTATTGTTCTTGTTTCCCTCTAATTTTTTATTTGAATACTCAAAATAATGACAACAACCTTCTTCAACACCCACGAATGGTAACAGGAATGTCTAACCTAGTTGATCAATCTAGGTCACTTTCGACTGGAATGATTCGAGGAAGTTTGCAAGATATTAAAATAAGTATCTAGATCATGTGTCTTAACCAGTTTCAAAACCCATTCACCTATTCTCCACTGTTACAACCTCCTTTACTTTCATTAACTAAACCCATGGAGCATATCCGGTTTAGGGCTTCAAATCTAGAAGAAGCATGATCTTTCCTCAATTCTGTGCATTAGATTAATTGTATACATGTCCTTGGCTTTCTTTTCACCCAATGGTATGGAATACCAATGGAGAATCCGCAAGTCAAGGTTCTTGTTCCATGACAAAGATGATAGGAAAACTTTCAGCTGAACTGTCACAGGTTTTACAATCTTGCGGGCATGGTACTATAACAAAGGGTCAACATAACTTAGTATTTACACTTCAACACATGGAAACAATGAAAGCTAAGTTACAGAGATGTTCAATTCATTACTGTGTAAATTGCTAGGGCACAATATAGAAATAGACCATGCTCGGGAAATGGAATCTAATAATGACTATGACTGTTATGATAGTCCACTTATTTGTTCATTGCACACTTTGGTTATGAAAAACAAAACAAGATTGCTGATTGCAAAACCCCTATACAAGACAGTCAAGAACAACTCGTGTAGATTTTGTGAAGATTTTATTCCGAGAAGATCATGTTTCCCTTTTTTTTTTAAGCTATGTACCAATTGGATTAAATCAATTAGGAGTTTGATGTGAGTAAGATCCTTGAATTGAAAATGAGCCATTGGGTCCATAAGAGCAGGAGATTGAGTTTTCTGATCTGACCATTGCTTCATCTACATCATTGTACCATCATGCTTTAATACTTATCCATAATATATTCTGAAGCCCCCATTTTGACACATGTAGGGAGGACACTAGAAAATAATTTGGCTTTATACTGCCAATTGAATAATGTATGATGACATCTCTTTGAGGCATTTTGTAAAAAAATTCACATTCTTTATTTTTGCTTCCACGTTTTGCATGCATATCTACAAGAGCATTCTGAAGCATGGTATCTCAAAAAAATGCACCTTCAATTTTGCATTAATGGATGTCCATACACGTACATATATTGTTCCAAGGCTCCCATTTTATCATAGGAAGGAAGGATGCTTGCAAAGGTTGTTGAATTGGGCTTTACACCTGCTTTTAATTTTCTTGAAAGTTTATAAAGCCTTTTCAAAATCCATTTTATGCATATCCAAAAATCATTGCAATCCATGAAACCATTTTGTCTTCAAGGATATTTTCATGGGTTGTTTATTCTTTGATGCATCTCCATGCCCTCACACAACTTGTATGCTTCACTCCATACCCCAGTGTGTGTATTAATGAACAAGGATGAGCACAAGCCAACAATAGGAATTGAAACATCTTGTATGAAGAAATAATAATAACTCATTTAAACTCCTTGAAGAGGCTCGACTTTTTTTTTTCACCTAGATTATGAGTTCTGTAGTGGCTGATATTTTTTCAACTAGTGAATTTTTAAGCTTTGACTAAAATTTTATAATGTTTTTGGCCATGGTCAAAGATGTTAGTGATAAAACATCTTTTGTTACTTGTACAGATTATATATTTTGCATAGAGACTCAAAATGACATGTAATTTTTTTGAAATTGTGTAATTTTTTTTGGGAGGAAAAAAATATGTAAAACATTCAAATTTTGCTATCTCCCTTATGATGCACTTCCCTAAAAAAAATGCATTTAACATGATCTAACACTCTTAAAATTTAATCAATATTGGAAGTTTATTATTTTTTCTTGAAGTTTTAAAGCCATGGTAAAGTGCAATAAGGTGAACCGATGAGTTTCAAACTGATAACTATCCATTCCTTTGAGATATGAAGATTTGATCGGTAAAATGACAAGGATTAGGCATTTCATAATAATATTTTATTAATTTTTGGTTCTTCCAATAACACACACTCCTTACCCCTTGACCCAAAGAGGGTATTTAAGCACATTCAAACCAGTTACAACCAAATTCTCTATCATGAGATTTTGGAAATATCATTTTTATACAAAATAAGTCATAATATTAGACTATCATGGAAAATGTTCAATGACAGACTTGATGACAGTAAAAACTAATCAGACATACTCATTTATCTGTTGTAATTTCCTCGCATGTATTTGGTGGGAGTTAATAGAGAATTTGAAGTCTTTAATTTTTATAAGTAATAGGGGTAATTTTCCTTTGGATTGGACATGCCTATTTGTGTTTTAGCAGTCCCAAATAACACTATCTTAGTCTACTGTCATTCCCAGTCACAATATCAGTCAGTCCAAGTTAGGACAATCCTTTGTTGAGTAGTAGTTCTTCATTCTTACAATTGATGTATTCTCATGGTGGAGTGGAAGACTTCGTGTAACAAAAAAAATGATTGGGATCTATCTATGAAATTTCTTTTCAAAATGAATTGACTGATCCAAGTTACCTCTGTCACTGCAGCAAGCACACAAAATCAGTTAAAAAATGATTGTTAGGTATTGAAACAAGGATACATATATTTTTCATATATCTTTAAGTTGATCAGGGTCCCTTGGAACCAAATCACAATAATGGAAATTGCATTTACATAGGCCATTAAGTCTCAAGGTAGTGACTATCTTGTCTTAAGGTTGAATTACAGTCACAATCCAATTCATTCCATACCATGTCAATCCACCTTAAGCATTAAATCCATGCATGTTAGGGTCAATTTGGTGAGATTCATTTTTTTTAGCTTGGAACCTTTATTAAAATTGAGTCATAAGAGGGAAAAGTACTTACATCTTCCCTACAAGACTATTGGTGTATATTGCACCAGAGTTCTATTATCCATGATTGCAAAATTGTCTTGTGGTAGTGAACACATCATTAGAAACAAAATACATATCATTGCCTCTCCTCTTGAAAACATCTCTATATCTTATATTGACCATTAAATCAATGCTCTAATTGTTCCCTTTACCATTGCTACTCCTTTATACACTGTCACCATGATTCCTCATGCTTGGTATGGTTTGTCATTTCTTTCATTACACTGGACATTGCTTCTTTTGTAAGATCTAATGCCTTCAATCTTTTTTTATCTCACAACTCATAAGGATTGATGTGATTATAGCCTCATGCTCTTCATTCCATGGTCTAAAACTTCATACAAAACATGCACCTCTTGATGCTACTGCCAGCTTTTACTTTTCTCTTTGAAAGACAATATGACACCTCTCGTTACATACACTGTGGCCCTATAGTTGACTGTCATATCAGTGGGTAAGATTTACATCTTTTAATCTGACCATCTTTTCATCATGTAGTCATTATGAAAGTAGTAAATATCATCCCTCAAGCATTGAATAACATTGTTTTGAGGCACTCTTCTTGAACATGAATCTTTTCTTTCACAACACTGTCATTCTATTTTGTAGAAACACTAACAATAGTCTCTTTATGGCATTGTTGATCACCGCACCTTCACATTCTTGAAAATCTATTAATGCTTGCATCTTTGTCATGATATAGTACCCTCGTTTCAATCTTTGAATATCATTGCCTTTTAGAAACTGTCCCTCTTTTGATTTTTATGACATCATTCCTTATTGTGGCTATGAGCCTTCATAACAATGCCTGTTCTTTATTCATTGTGCTTTGCAATCATGCATGCATGACCTCTATTATCTCTTGATGACTATTATAAGAGTGTCTTTGTGACTTATCATAAACCATATGAATCATTATTTTTTATCACTTTATACCACTGTGACAGTGGATAAGCATTGAAGAAGAACTTTCTTTAAATATTTCTTACCCACATTATTTTGGCATCTTTTTAAATCATGAATTGTTACACTTATCGTCACCTCATCAAACCTATTTGATAGTCAACCTTATCTATAACTAAGCAATCAAAAGTGTTTTTTGTCATTGGGACTAATCTTTGCTTACAAATTTGATCACCATTTATTGACATCCTTTTGATAGTCACTTCTCAAGACTCTTGGATGCATTTTTTTCTTTCGTTCTTACTATTCCTTCACATGACTAATCATCTTTTGTGCTCACTATCATGAGGAACTCTATGACACTCTAAAAGTGCCATTCCAACTTCATCAACATTTTATTTTCCATTTGCAGTGTATACCACTTCTTTTGATGCATGTTGAATGCCCTCCCATTTAGCTAGTGTCTCCTCTAATAGTCATCTTTGAATTTTGGCCTTTTCTCTCTACTTTTATAGATAATGCCATTCTCTACCTTATCATCTATGTCTACTCTTTGCTTTGACATACATTCTTGGAAGTTACTTTGAATGTGGTGGATCATGTGTTCTACATAGTATCATTGTCTGCTCTTTTACAGTGATTGTCACTGTTCTTCACAAGAGTGCTTTTGTCACTTACCATGACTGCTAGAGATCTAAGAATTCAAAACTCTTAGAAACCCTCCTCAAAATAGTAGAGATTTTATTTTCGCAAAACAAAAGATGTATCTCCCTGTGAACATTTTAATGAAAACTACTTCTCTTTCTTTGACATCTGCCATTCCTTGTTACTTCCTTCAACAATTTACTCTTTTTCTATGTCTGAAACACGCCTTTGAATGTCCAAAGAATGCTGCTATTCTTTACATGAAATCTACATTTCATCTTTCACTTATGCAAGACACTGGTGTGTACTCTATGCTTTTTGATCTACACGCATACTTCTCTCCACCAATTATAGCCTAATCTGCCTAATGATTATAATAGTCGCCAACTTGTGAAAAAAATACTGTGTCTCAACGTGTAATGTAGTCCTCTCCAACTCATGCTTGAGGAGCTTATATAATAATCAACTGATTAATGTTTTTGGTTTTGATGTAAATTCTATTAAGACATTTTGACCGTCAACTCACTTATGTTTGGAGTCTTCTCCATATTCTGTACTCTTGGCCCAAATTTATTTATCTCATTGATAATAATTGGAAATGAAATGTTTGTATTTCATTGCTTACCATGGTTATCTGTTGAATATGAATTAATCCCCTTCAATGATGATAAATGTTGATGGCAATCCCAAGTATAGCATGAATGAAATATTAATTCCTCAATGTGTTCCTCTCTTTGAGACTCTTAAATGTTTTTGTTTTAATTTCTAACTTTTTAATTCAAATTACTATTTATAAAGTTAAATCCTAAATGTCAAAGATCATATTAGATAGATTTAATTCTATTTCAAGCATAATTGGTACGGGTGATGGTATGTTTCTTGTTTACATCCCCCACCAAAATTTAAACTCTTTGAGGTATGTATGATATAAAAAATGAGACCAGTACCATAAATAGGATTTAAGAGATAAGGTCAAGTGGCCCACTTAGATAGAAGGGATATCCAATGGCAGAATGGATACTTCTTAGCTTGAAAGATATTAGCAAATTTTGGCCTTATTGGAGTACTTCCTAAGAGGATGTGACAACATGTCATTGGCACTATATCACACAAAAAATTCTCCTTGTATTCACCAATAGAAAAATCTACATAATCTTGTTCCCTACTCACAAGACTTTGCTCATCACTCATTCATGAGGCTCTATATGGTTTATCATGTGCAAATTTCTTCAAATGCAACTTCAAAACAAGATTGCTAGTTGCAAAACCCCTATACAGGACAGTCAAGAACAACTTGTGTTCTCTGCCTTAAAACTTCATGAAAAAAATGAAATAAATACAAGGAAATGATAATAAATATATATACCCCAAACACATTATATAAGGCAGAAAATTTTATGCTTGCATCCCTTGTTCTATTGGCTCACCCACATATTTATGTTTCAGTTTATTCTTATCTTTAAATTTTTCTAAGGGATTTGTTTATAGTAGACATACACTATCAAACAAGGAAGAGGTTGTGATCAAGGATATACACCTCATCCATTCATGTTGTAGCTATTGGAAGTTATTCAAAGCTTCTATTCAAATTGAATAATATTTCAACTTACGCCTCTGGCCAAAACTAAAAGAATGCCTATGCTACGTGCATTACAGTAGTGTTGTTGTTTTCTAAAGTCACAATAGAGATTCCTCAACATTGTGCCATCTTCATTATTTAAATGGAATAGAGATTCTTTAACATTGTACCAACCTGTATCACCTGCAATGTTTCCTTGCTTATGAAGAGGAATAGTATCACCAAAACACATTATTATCTTGTCTTTATCCCTGCAAGTCAGTGGTATTAACTAAAATTTCTCTTTGCCTTTGTGAACAATATATGAATCAACTCTTATATGCATAGAAGCACAAGTGATGAACATTCAGATTTGCCTAAGCAGTACTTTGAGCTTTCCTGCCAACACATGTACTATTGTGAAAATCATCACAAGTCCATTTGTTGGAGGAAATCTCATAGTAAACATGTTTGGAGGTCTGAAGGAAACAAGAGAATTTGAAGAGTCACAAGTCTTAAGATTGTACTTAAAATAGCCAAGCTTCATTCAATGGTACATTCAAACATGAAACAAACCATTCTTAAACCAGATTAAACTAGTAAACCAAAGGACATACTAATTATAAGTAAACTAGTAAACCAAAGGACATGTTTTTACTACTAAGTCTCTATTTTTTGGGCATACTTATTATAAGTACATGACATATATATCACAAATGTTGCTAATTAAGGTTGGCAGGATGATTATGCCTATCCTGAAAAAAGACTGTCAAATCATTATGCTTTCAAATCAATTACCTATCGACGTATCCCTTGCGAGGGAGAGAAGCCAAACACATAAAGAACATGCACATAAACATAGCAACTGAAAAATTTAAATGGAATACACCAAGAAGTACCAAATGATGAATGCTCAATTGTTGTAATGGTAAAGCAACATCAGAACCGTCCATTTCTAGAACTTGATTTTTCTATAGTCCTCATGATTTTTCTTATTTCTTGTCTGTGCTTAGTGATAGGATTTTGAACATTGTTGACATACTTAAATGGAATACACAATACCAAATGATGAATGCTCAATTGTTGTAATGGCAAAGCATCAGAACCGTCCATTTCTAAAATTTGATTTTGTATAGTCTTAATTATTTTTCTATAGTCCTAATGATTTTGAAAATTGTTGACAAAGAGTGTTTCTTTTTTTTATTATAGTATAAATGATTTTTCTATAGTCGTAATGATTTTTCTTATTTCTTGTCTTTTGTCCCTTTTTTATTTCCTATGTCTATGCTTTGTGACAGGATTTTGTCACCTTCTTTTGATGGTATATTTCATTCACTCTATGTGGAATACTATTGTGTTCACTATTTTATTTCAGCTTCATATTTCTTTCATTTTTCATAGACACAGAGACTACACATGCTGATAAAAAAATGAGCTATTTGATTTAGGTTTACTTTTCATTATTGCAAATGGTTAATATTTATGATGGTACTCCTTGTTGTATTTCATATAAAAATAATAAATGTAGTAACAATGGTGCGGTACATTATTGATATAGGCTCGATGACTCTTGTCAATGTGCCAAACTGTCAATGTGGTGGTGGGCAGTGTGTGTTGAAGACTTCATGGACAATGAACAATCCTGGACGACAATTTTGGTGCTGCCCAAATAGAAAAAAGGTTGCTAATGTGTATATATTTAATGTTTCTAATGTAAATACTATTCATTATAATATAAGAACTAATGTAGACTGGGTATCACAGGGAAATAATGGTTACGGATACTTTAGTTGGGTCAATGACAACTCATCTACATCTGTCCGCCCATCTCCACTTATCCGCGATGAAGGATTGAGTGCAAAACGTGTCAAGCTAGGAAAAATTTTAAAATTATATTTTTACGATGCCTTCTCTGTATTGTAATCACATATCTTTGTTGCGACCATATGCAGAGATGAACTCAGGAATTAGTTAGTTTAGTATTTTCATATTGTAACTAATATTTTAATATTGATATGACATAACTTCTCTTTGCCTCAAGTGTGCATATATATGGTTTACATCTTTTTTTAGAATAATTCTTCATGTTTATGACTTAGGTGAGCCCCAATCTGCTATCAATCACATGATTTAATGTATAGTGTTTTCTTGGTTATTCCATTTGTTCCTTGACCTTGACTATGGATTGACTATCATTTTCAAGCTTGAGTGAGACTTCATGCCATGCATCGTCCATAGATTTGTACACAACGCTAATTTATGTTGGAGGTAAACTACATGTGTCATGTAAACAACATGGTTGAATGCAATCTCTTTTGCATGTTTTCAAGAGTTTCCCACCAATACAAGCGTAAATAATGCATTGAACGTAATCTATGAATGTTGTGTGGTACGAAGTCTCACTGAAGTTTGAGCGCAGCATGGTATGAAGTCTCCCTTTATTCCAGTGAGGGATTGGAATGAGTTCATTTTGGATGCAAAGGAGAATGGGGATACTCAAAGAGGAATTACACCAGCAAATGAGAGAAGGTATAAACACGACAGCTGAGAAACATAAATGCAAATTTCACAACAACTGAGAAACATAATTGTAGGCATCACGGTCATAATTTTTTGGAGACAACGTAATTGAGTTGTATACCCAAGCGATGGAGTGCAACTTCTACACCTCTGATTCCGAGTTGACACTACGAGATACAAAGGCCATAGATAAGGAATAAATTTAGAGAGCGGAGGAGGTCCATAACGACCAAAATAAGACAAGACAAACCTCAAGTTAAATGAGGCAACTGCAAACATTTTAATAGATTTTTATTATTAAATAATGAAATTTACATATACTAGTGTTCTAAGCCCCCTCATTACATGATTTATTATTGTAAGCCCCCTCTAACTTACACATATAGAAAATGAAACTACAACCTATTGGGATTGAGACAAACCTTATAAAACAACAGCAGCTAGGAATGATCGCTTTCCAACATCTGTTGAATTTCGTGAATGAATGATGAATGTGCTAAAAAATATAACGGAGAACACCAATGAAATGATGTTAGAATTTCTTACAATTCTTGTTCTTTGAGACACATCCTTTTTAAATACTAAAATAGTTAACTAATAAGATAAGAAATGATTTCAAATAAAAGAACTTTAGTAATGTGTAATATTTTTAGTTAAAGGACAATGAAATGAAATTGTAAGTGAAGAGTAGCATTTAATGCAACAATGTAGGAGCCATTATTATGGCTTTCAACACAACTTCAAGAATGAATCCAACTTTATAATGTATTTTACAAATATTGAAACTTTTGATTACCAATTAGGGCTTCCAAAATAATTGACAATATAATGTAGAAAATGGCACCCTACTTGGGTGCAAGAAAGCATTCAATCACCAACAATAAACAACACATAATAGTGGAGTTAAAAATACACAATATACAACAAAATAAAATATATATATATATATAAAAATAAAAGATATGGATCATTGTCTTGGTGAAGTGTGAGGAGCTCAACTTCTATATGAATTTGGAAAGATGACTAAAATGAAGATAATTGCCAAATATACAACTAGGTTATCTCCACATCTTCTTCATGCAGACTTCATAACTATTTTAACATTGGCATTAAGAAAATTATGCAATAGTTTACACTATGTATTGTAATTCTCTTTGTCACACATTACTTACTAAGTAGCAATAACCAACCCCATCATTGCCACCCATTACATCTGTAAGTAAGCTATGAAAAAAATCATTAAAAAGTGAATAACATACAGGTGCGTATACATTATAAGTTGGGAAAAATACGACCGTTGATAAACCCCTGCACATTTTTTAATACAATATATTGTATTGTTGAAAGCGCAATCATTTTATACCTCCACTCCATCCAATACATGTAAGTGTAAAAAGGTGCCAAATCAAATGTGATTGCATAGGAGTTCAATGTAGAGTTGTACTAGTTAAAAGAGATGACACTTTATTAAAATATATAGACATGCATAACCAAAACAAATCAATATGAACCTATATAAGAAATAATGTTCAATAACAAAAGACCCACATATTGATTTCTAATTTTAAAAATTATTCTAAAAATTACTTTTTCATGAGTAATATGTTTGAGAGAATAAAATATTTTTAACAGCCCCTAAACTTAAAATGTACTCCTATGAGAATCTCTCCCTTGGATCATTAAACTATGCATAGAATATTCGCATTAATGACATTAAAATTCATTTAACTACATTGAATAAAATAAAAAACAAAAATAATAATAGCGCTGAAAAGACTCATCGTACCTAATCCATATCTCGAATTCCAGGATCATGACAGACAGAAAATATCGTCCAATGAACAACATGATGATAGGAACGAATAAATATAAGAGTTTTAAAACCAAACTAAACGCCGACCATCACTAACCGCCAGGAGTTAATGCTCAAGGGATAAAGGAATATCCATCCTTTAAATTCCATGCCTGGTTGTCAATGGGTCCCATCGAACGGGAAGGACCTAGCCTCGGTTCGATTGTAATGTCAAGAGGCAAATTAATCATAGATTAAAAGCATTAAATGTTTGCATTCATGATATCAATAGAGTTAAAAAAAAAGTGTAATATATAATAAATTGTTTATGAGGTATAATATTTGTTTTAAGGTTTAGTAAATAGTAAGTATGTTAAGTAGGCTTAATTTTGAAGGAAACTTCATTGTTAAATATATTTGAGTTGCACTAGTAGTAGTAGGACTGGTGAGTTCTTGGAAGGGGGCTTAATGTTTCACCTTTGTGAGTATTAGATGCGATAGGTTCTTGTGAACCACTATTCATGAACACATAGGTCAATGAGTCCTACTTATCAATTGCGTAATATATTTTTATCCTCTACATTCGAATCATAAGATGAACCATCAATAAATAATTAAATTTTATGTATAAATTTTAAATTTAGATTTTAAATTGAGTGTTAAATTTATTTATTTTCTTTATCAAATTGAATGGTTTCTAAATAAATTCATTAGGATTAAGTCTTGTTGAATGTAAGCCCTTATACCATAAGACATGAGGTTGGAATGCACCTAAACAAACTCAATAGATTAAGTACACCTCAGTCCTTAACTCTTAATTGAAAAGCTATTACTAGCGTAATTTATATTCAAAATTAAAAATAAAAGCTCATAGCCGATAATGATTAGAGCATATAATTTAGTGATTCAAATGTGTTGAGAATTATTTTGTGTCAAGGAACTACATTATGTAATCCATCAAAATAGAGAGCTAGAAGCCAAAACCTTACACAATTGATCCTAATTATGTTGATACAAAACAAATCTTATACAATTTATCTTGGTGATGTTGCTACAAAATGAATCCTACAAAATTGATCCTAGTGACGAATGAATGAATGGAAGATTTTTTATGATGTTCACGAGACTAAACAATCTATGGACCAAGAAAAATATTCTTAATTTATCTTCAAGGACTTCTCAATGTCAGATCTCCTACCACTAATTTTGATCATCCTCTAGTTAATCTTTTCTTCCTCGAATAATTGGTGCATGTTGCCATTTTTTGTACATAGTACATATAACCTCGTAAGTCATACATTCCAAGATGAAGTGTCACTATGTTTCTACAACCCCTTACTACATAATATATAGACTCTTTCTTCCCAAGTCTCCTTATGATCCTAATGATAGATCATATTCAAAATCTCACATGATTAACAAATCTCACACAATTGATTCTAATAATAGACTATGAACTATGATCTAAAACAGTAATCGAAAACAAATGTCACACAATTGATTCTAATACAAAATATGATCAAAACATTAAACTAAAACAAATTTCACCCAATTGATCCTAATGATGAATTGCAAAATATGATCCTCAGATCTTACACCATGAATTGGTCAAAAAAATATCGCTCCTGACGCCATCATTGAAATTAATTATAGTTTCCCCTTTGTTGTATTATGACCGGCCTTGCTGGACGGTGCCAGCGTGGACGTTAACACTTATCTATTCTCTTATAAAAATGGCTTCAATCCCCCCACCTCTGCGCTAAGACTGAGAGCTTACTTACTTGGATAACATTTCTTCTCTTTTCTCTGTCCAACAATGCCGATCGAAATAGCATTCGGCGCCTTCGACGATGCATTCAGCGTCAAGGCCATCAAGGCTTACCTGGCCGAGTTTATTTCCACCCTGCTTTTCGTCTTCGCCGGCGTTGGATCCGCCGTGGCATATGGTTTGTAGTTCTCCTCTCTGTGTGGCATCTTTCCATTGGTGCTCTCAGCTCTCTGGTTTTAATCTGGGATTTGATTGGATGCAGATAAGCTGACGTCAGACGCATCGTTGGACCCTGCCGGGCTGGTGGCGGTGGCGCTATGCCACGCGTTTGCTCTCTTCGTGGCGGTTTCCATAGCGGCGAACATTTCCGGCGGCCACGTCAACCCTGCGGTGACTTTCGGCCTGGCTCTCGGCGGCCAGATCACCATTCTCCGGGGAATATTTTACTGGGTTGCACAGCTCGGCGGTGCTATCGTTGCCTGCTTCCTCCTTAAATTCGTCACCGGTGGCTTGGTAAATCGTTGCTTACTCTTTCATTTTTTTCCCAAATTAGCAAATCTTAAATTTTGTTAAGAACGTTTTATAAATTTTTATATCTAATATTTCAGATCAAATTTTTTGATCTATCAATGACTTACAATGAGACAGCAAGAGAACTTACTCATCATTACCTCTCTTTCTCTTGTTGTAATGATGGAATTTCGATTTCAAATGTTGGTAATAAAAAATTATACAAAGAAATATAAAAAATCAATTAACAATCAATATAGATAGGAGATATTTTTCACACAAGTCAAATTGTGATATTGCTATGAGGATTCAAGTGTGTAGTTTTGAGTCAAATTCATTGATCCATATTTCACTAGTGGTTCACCTTGCAAGCATCACCTAATGCCAATAAGTGCTAAGTGTTCAATTCTCATCAAGATGGACTCTTGTGAACCACTATTCATGAAACATGGGTCAATGAGTTTAACTCAAAAACTACATAGTTAAATCCCAGTAGGAATATCACAGTCAATACAAATTTCATTATTATTATTTTTTTCTTTTGTGTACTATAGTGTAGTTATATTTTTCATATATTGAGTATTTTTTTCTAGATTTGGATGTGTCAATTTTTATTATCAATGCTTTGCATCAAACTCTATGATCAATCATGGGATAAGATAGCAAGAGAAGACAGCTTAATTTTTATTTCCTCTCCTAATTTAATTACAAAGATTGGTAATAAAATTTTACACAACCAAATGAGAAAAATATCAATTAACAATCAATATGAACTAGAAGTTTCACATTTGCACTGGTTAATATCACATTGGCCCTAGTTATCATCATGGGTTCATAAGACAACAAGAAAAAAGTACTTTAAAATGTTATTACCAAAATTTCAGATCAAACACCATGATCTATCATCAAGATAAGACAAGAAAATAAGAAGAGAACTTAATTTTCATAACCTGATCTTTTCTCTTGTTGTCTTACACATGATGAATCATAAAATTTGATTAGCAATAAAAATTTACAAGATCTAATTCGAAAAAATATCAATTCACAGCTAATATAAACTACAAAAATTTCATGATTTTAATTTTTTCCCTTAGTATATCTTAATATAATTTTTTTTCTTTAAAATTCTAATTTTTTTCCTGTTTAATTAATATATTCTGAATTTAATGTCAATATGTAGATTTCATCCTCTACCTCATCTTTTCTCGTCATAGATCATAAAATTTGATCCAAACAAAAATACACCATCAAATCTGAAAAAATAATCAATTTTTAACCGTCACTGAAGTATTGAACTTCAAAAATTTCATGATTTAACCCTTTGTTTTTCACCGCAGTCTATCCCGACACACAGTGTGGCCGCCAGCATGACCAGCATTGAAGGAGTAGTGATGGAGATTATAATCACATTTGCCCTGGTTTACACAGTGTACGCAACTGCGGCTGACCCCAAGAAGGGAAATATCGGAATCGTGGCTCCCATTGCAATTGGGTTTATTGTGGGCGCGAATATTTTGGCGGCGGGACCATTTTCCGGCGGCTCCATGAATCCGGCGCGCTCATTCGGTCCTGCAGTTGTGAGCGGCGATTATACAGACAATTGGGTTTACTGGGTGGGACCTCTTGTCGGCGGCGGCCTCGCAGGCCTCGTTTACGGAGGACTTTATATTGACCACCATGAACACGTTCCTGTTCCTCAGGATTTCTGAACAAGCGCTTCGGAATTTGGGTGATTTTTTCTTCAGAAATAAACGGAAAAGAGAGATTGTTACAGCGTTTTATTTGTCGGGCTCTGATTGATTTTTTCTGTCAAGTGTTGTCAATGGATTTTATGTAAGAGCATCAAATGATGTCAGGGTCTGTGAAAGATTTTTATTGTTTAATGATTGTTAAATACAGGGGTTCAGCTTAGTGTTTGTCTTAGTTTGTTAGATTTCGACTGCAAATTGAATGGAAAGTGGAACCGTTTCTGTTAGCTTTACAGTATGTTGTGAACTGGAAAGCACAAAAAGCTTTAATTAAAATTATTATGGGGATTACGCCAAATGGTTTACTGATTTAATGCATTTATTGTGGTGATGTGCCAAATAACATATTCTGATATTTTTGTACTATTTCATTGGGTAGTGGAAAGCTGTGTTGATTTTGACTAGCTATCTAATCTTAAAATTTGGAGTTTTTATCGAGAATTAATGGAATATGCGGGAATCAACGCGGGAAATATAACCGTCATATTTATGGTGGGCCACAACCAGTTTCATAGTGGTTGGCTAAATCTTACCAAGGGGAACACTTAGTTTTTTTTCTCAAACCTTAGTTTTTTTAATCAAACCTTTTCAAACTTGCTTAATACATTTTACGTTTTAGTTTACAATTTAGTCAATACCGTTGTGTTTTACTAAAATAATTACTAGCAATCGCATCTTGGTGTGCAATGGGTACACCGTAGTTATGTACAAGATATATGTAGAGGTAGAGGGAAAACATGGTTGGTTATTTGTGGTAGTAAAGGTTGGTGCATATCACTGGAGGGGTGATGAGGAGAGAGGAAGAGATAGATAAGGGGGTGAGAAGGGGATGATAGAAAAATATAGGCATATATTTGGGGGTGAGAGAAAGATATATGTAGAAGGAGAGGGAGATAATGTGTGTTTTGATTTGATAACATGGTTGGTCATTTGTCGTAGTAAAAGTTGGTGCATATCACTGGAGGGGTGATGAGGAGAAGGGAAGAGATAGATAGGGATCTAGAAAAGTGGGGAGACAGATATAAAACTTGGGAAAGATAGAGGTGGTTAGAAAGAGATAAATATAGAGAGGGAGAGATGGATAGAGTTAGGAATCTAGGGAGAGGGAGAAACTAAAAGAAAAAGGAAGAGAATGAGAGAATGGTGGGTGGCTTTTATATTGTATTATTACTTAATTATTATCAATAATATATTATAATTTTTTTAAATTGGATATTATATGACCTATAATAAGGAAATATGTATCCATACTATACACTGATTATATAGTATATATGAAATACATAACTTACAGAATTAATATGCCCGCCAGGCCAGGACAGTAGTAATGTATGTATATACAAGTTATAGGATTGTATGTATGCATGTATATTTTATTATTATTTATATGTTAGATTTATTTATTTATTTTATTTTAATTATAATCATATTATAACATAATAAATATTATTTAAAAATAATAATTTATTAATTTAATTAATATTTTTTATTATGGTATATATCTTATAAAAGTAAGAAATCATGTGATGACACATCAACATACCAATTAAATATGGCTTAGTGTCTATTTGTCTCAATTTTTTTTTTCTCGATTGAAGATCTTTTTTTGGATTGAAGAAGATATTGATTTGAAAATCCTATATGACATATGGCCTCATATTTCTTGTGCTTCCTCCCCTTACTAAAATGTAAGTAAGGTATTAGCATAAGTATTATTTAACTAAAAGTATTAACATTATTCTGTGTTGTGCTTATTTAAGTTAAATAATAGTAATGTTAATACTTCCTAGTTAGAATACAACTCATTTAGTATTTTAATTTTAAATCATAATTATATTTATTCATAATTTACTATTATTGAATATTTTATTAAAAGATATAATTAAAATTAATAAAATTTTCATATTCATACATCTTAAAATAAATTTTTATATTCTTTAAAATATATTCTATATATAATTTAAAGATTATATTAATAAAATAATAAATATAATATATTCATAATTAATTATAAACTATTAATAACTAACTATATACTATTTTTTACTTTAGTTTAAAAAAATTATTTCATTAATAATTATATTATAACATGTAATATAAAATTTTAATAATACTATTATTTAACTTTTAAAAATAAAATACATAGTAATTTTTTTTAAAATACAATTATATTTAAATTATATATTTCTAATTTTCTATATAATATATATTTGAGAATAATAAGATTATATATTATTTAATAACATAAATATTTTTAGAATAAGAATTTAAGTATATAAGTAGTAATAAAAATTAATACTAAAATATTATATTTATTATTATATTAATATAAACATTAAATTAGTAAAAACAATAAATAAATAGAAATTAAAATAAAGCATTTTATAAAAGTTAAAAAAAAACAATACAAACTTAGATAAACTAAATATAAAAAAATTAGAATTGAAATAAAAAAGTTACGGCAGGGCATTTCATAAAATTAAAATTGAAAAAAAAATAGTGCACGTCACTGCACAACTTTTCCTAAATCAAAACTACGGCGTACCTTCCTTTCTAGTATGGCGGGCCATTCACAGTGCGACATCTCCCTCGCGGATTGACACATGTCAGCTAGTGCGTCTCGTTGCCCAAGATGAGGAGGATTGCAGCACTGAGGTTTACGATGAGATCTGTGACAAGGCACAGGCATTGAAGAATTATACTAACATTGACCGTTGCATCCCTTCGACTTCTTGGGTATTATGTTACTAGCAACCTTGGGTACTTGCAACCATTAACTAGCAACCTTGAGGCCTTGGGGATATCTTAAATGTCCTTTCAAAACAAGGGTTAGTTTTGCACATTTAAACCCCTATATGAAGGGACCTTCAAATGAGATTGGCATTAAAGTCCTTTAGGCCATCCATCCTTCTTTTGAACATTTAGACTTTGTTAAAAAATTATGTTTCTAAGCATAATATAGATAATCAAATGTACCATGATATGAGATTATGTAAGAAAATATATCTCAAAGCAAGCTTTCCAAAAATTATAATTTATAATATATTTTGTTTAAATGTTATATTTACTATAGATATTCTAATGAACATAGGCTTTTTTAGCAAACATAAAAATCATATGTTTGATGTGCAAGTGTAATTTATTTTTTACAGTAAAAAGAAAATTAAAAATATGTGTGTCCTTCATATTGATATATTTGTTTTAGTACATACTAATAATTTCAATATATACAAAAAAAACTAATACAATGTGACATAATATTATCCTATATTATATTAACCTAAATAAAAAATTAAATGTAAATAAATATACATCAAATAATTACAAAAAATATACATGCCCAAGATAGTACATGTCAAGATCTAAGTTCAAGAAAGAATGATTTTTTCTTATTTCATAAAAAAAAACTATGTGCTATGGCATAATATCACTCATAAAAAAAAAGTC
Organism: Chamaecyparis obtusa; assembly: GCA_027943335.1. Taxonomy (NCBI): domain Eukaryota; kingdom Viridiplantae; phylum Streptophyta; class Pinopsida; order Cupressales; family Cupressaceae; genus Chamaecyparis; species Chamaecyparis obtusa. The sequence continues at coordinate 1,114,446 of BSBK01007939.1, forward strand.
TAAAAAAGGACACCATTTTTTTTTAACTTAAAACATATTTAGAATCCATCTATGAAATCTCAAAATCACTAATTCACATCATGTCTTTAAATTGGTAATGGTTTTCTTGTCAGGGTGCCCTAGTCTAAAGGTGTGTGATCTAACCACGAGTTTGAGTTTTGGAGAAGAAGGCTCTATAGATTTGTCCCTCCAAAAATCTGCCAAAAAGTGTCGAACATAGATGGTGATAACCTACAACTGATTCAATATCTTGAAGAAAAGTTTGACAATGGAATGGATAATTGAAAGACAGTGATTGATGATCACCAAGCCACTACAACATTTGGGGTTGAATTTCGACGCCAATTTGCGACACCACTACAATTTGTGTTTGTTTTTTGTGTTTTTTTTTGCAAGTGTGCCCAACGATGTCGTAATAGGGACGATGACATCATAATTGTTACACCCCTTTAGTTATAAACAAAAAAAAAGAAAAAGAAAGTGTCATTTGTAATTATTATAAATTCGAAGAGCTGTCGTGAAGACGGCACTGCACTTTTGTGTGGCGCGAAGAGGGCATTCGAGTTTGACATGCGCGAAGAGGTCGGCACCGCATGGGAAGAGGGCACTGATGAGAGCCAATTATAACCTATTTAATGCCATATTTTAATCCATTTCATGCACTTTCCTACTTACTTCCCTATTCCATTTCCATCTCATTTCGACCCGTTTTACTATTTTACGTTGCATATGATTTAATATATATAAGTAGTATTTAATATTATTTTGGGATTAAAATATGGAAAATGCATTATTGATTTCTTTTATTAATTGTTATAATTGCAGCATGTTGATTTGAGTGTAGATGTCCCTATCGCCTATTTCACAAGCTCTTCCTATCGCACTTTGGACATGAATTAATGTATGTGGTTGATAACTAAATAATCATTTTAGCCACACTATCTTGGTCCTTGACTACATTTATTAATGCATCATCAAAATCATCTATGTAGCCGCATTTATCAAATTGGTTACTATTAAATGATGATTTTACCATCGTGCATTCTTAGTTTATGGCTAAGAAATCTGCAAAGTATTCTTGCCGTGAAATTCAAAGGAGTCGTTGCTATATCTTACAAATCATTAAATCCTTTAATACCTAATTAAAGGAGGGGAATCAGTTTTGTTGTACGATGGAAAATGTACAGGTCATTTTATGCCTAAATCTGCTATTGTATATAGCCATCAAAAATCGCCAAGTATTTCAGTTTCATATTTATGGTTTCAATTTGCACAAGCCGATAGTTTGTTGGCCTCCAGTCAAAAATAGGCCATGTATTGTTGTATGCACTTGGTATGTGTTGTCTATATAAGCAATGTATTATGAAGATGTAAAAATAATTCTATATTATTCCTGAGAAATAAAGACTATCAATTCTGCTGATTGATCCAATGTTCTACGTTTTCTATCTCACCACCTGACAGACTGAGGAGGGGGCCCACTTCTTAGAATGTCTGGTGTATTTTCTGCTTTATATTTTAGTCTGGTGTGTTTTCTTATTTTTATTGCAGTGTAGTGTGTTTGTGTTTCATTAATATAAAGTTTCATTTGAATTAATAATTGATTTAATTATTGTTTCCTTGTCAGTTTGTAATCTGATTTGCATTGACATGATATGATTATTGTTTCCTTATCGTTTGAATTACTAATGTTTTATCATATTTTTGATTCACTGAATAGAAATAATTATATTGGTATTGCTGCTAGAAGGACATTTTCATTTTTTATGTTTTTATTGTTCAAATTATTTAGTAGGTTTAATTGAGCTCCTATCGCAGGAAGTGACAGTTCCTGTCGCAATTTTATTTCACTTTTCCATAGGTTCACTTTTGTGTGTTTTAGTCGCATCCATAATCGCTCAAATCACAACTGGCATCCCTTGATGGCATACTGCTCGGACACCTTTCGCAAGCTTACGCTCTCGGATTGACACAAATAGACCAACAAAACTTCATCATAAATCGTTAATTCTTTCATATTATTTGCTCGCTCCAGTGTTGGCCTATCATTTTGGCGTCGTTGCCAAGGAAAGGTGTCAAAGGCATGTTAGCTTGATGAGATGAGTTAGGAACAATGCGTTAGGATGAAAGCTTTTGCAAGTGCTAGCCTTGCTTAAGTAATTAATCTTAATTTGTGTTGCGTAAATCATATAGATGCATTGTTTTAGAGTTTGCAAGTAGGTCTTAGAAATTATATTCAATTTTACATTATCACTAGTTGTTGTGAATTATTGGTAAAGAAAATAATATTTTGAAGAAAAATGTTAAAAATGATGCATTTTAAAGGTTGTTCAAGTACATCAATTTTGGGTGAAAATTGTTCCAAAAATGGAAAATTTGAAGAGAACGCAAGAGGCAAAATGTGCTTGGTGTCGGGGGCACTGCCCCTCGACCCCTCCCTATACTGTGACAGGGAGCGCACCTTGGGCACTGCCCAAGACCCCACTAGTGGTTGCCGCCCCCAGACCCCCACCTTCAAATTTAAAAACAAAAAAAGAAACTAGTGGGGAAAATGCGTTGACCAAAGGTGACATTTTTATACCCTCTATACCTAATGAATGCATCTTAAAGGATATTAATCTTCCATTATCAGAGGTATGCAATAATTCTATCTCTATGTTTGAACATGAGCAAATCATTGATGAATTCTTAGAGAAATGTGATTTTGAGGATGAAAATATAACTATTTGTTGTTCTAATTGCTACAGGAAAGGTGATCAGTGCATATGCTCAAACAACCAAGAGCGCATGGTAAATGAAGCACAAGACATTTGTGAATTTCACTACAAAAAGGATGCAAGTGAACGAGCTTTTCCTGTAATTGGTCACCTATTTCAAATTCCAACTCAAGAAGATCATGGTATGCATTATGTTGGTAACATGTATTGTCACTCTATTTCATTACAAAGCCAACATGTTTCTTCAAAACACACTTCTTTACATAATATGCATGATAAATAGAATAAAGAATACTCACAACAACCACTATACCCATCTTTACCATCTTCGTTTCACCCATCCTTCTTATTCCCATCTAATTTATTTCCTTCACATTGCATACCATATTCATTATCTCATTCACATTATATTATACCCACTCCACCATATCCACCAAAGGTAACTATATTGCCTCATACAATACTTCATAATAAGGTGGTTGGAAATACATATAATATCGAGCTTTCAAGGATCCCTATACAATCTAATGATGTTCTTGAAATTGATAAATCAACAATGGAATGTATTGATGCATATAAGGGATGTGATTTTGGTTTACTTAAATTAGAAGAACAGTATCATTTATTGAATTATAATCAACTTTGTTCTTCTTTTCCACTTAGTGAATTCCAAATACCCACAAATGAGCCCATACTTCAAATTGCGTCAATTTTAATTACTGGACTCATAAGTAGGTGTGTTAATATTAATCATGCACTAAGTCATATTAAACCATATGCATTCCATATTCCACAAACATGTTGCCAAATCCTCCAAGATCTATATTTTATTTTTATACATATTGATATATGGTTAAACTATGTATTCCTCACATACTTGTTGATTTGGGACCAATAATTGATTAAGCACAAATCATATGGGATTCTATGCATTAATGGCCAAATAAAATATGTTGCAAATGGATGGTTATTCATTTCCAAAAGAATCAAGGTATTAATATCTATATATTTGTCAATATTGATTCTTTGTATTGCCATCCTATTTCTTGATTCCTTGGATTATCCTAATAACTCCATACTTTTGTAATGTGAAATTAAGCTAGGGGGATATCCATTGAATTTTGAAATCTTTGGTTGATTGATCAATAGAGGTATTTTTAATGGGTTATCTTATTTCTTTGGTTTAATTCTCTCACGACTTTGCAATATGAAGTTAAGTTGGGGGGAATCCCTTGACTTTTCTAATTCTTTCTTGATTCCTAATAAATTTTCATTGATACTTCTGATATACCGCATTCTGTAATACTTGGACCACATCAAGGTATGTATTCTTATATTGATTGACATTGGTATAATTCATTGTAATCACATTCTTTCATTTTTATCAAGTGTTTATTCATATTAATAACTATACCTATCATTTGTACAACAATGTTACTCACTTAATGATAGGGTTATTAATTGGTTAAAATTGCTTTACTATATTTGATATGCTTGGTTCTGAGAATATGGTTACATGTCTCTTATTGTTGTGAGATGATCTAAGAACCAATACCAGTTGATGATTCTTCTCTCACAAGCATTGCATAACACATTATGTTGGCTTTGTTAACATTGTGTGGGCTTGCTAGCTATCTGGTGCATATCTATATCACTTATGCTTTACTATTGGAGATCACATGCAGATTTTGGCATAGGGTGTTCCCCACCTTGCAATCAGATTTCCTTTCTTTGGTGATTTATCACATGGCGGAAAATATGCAACGTGGTCTATGAGATTCATGATTAGTTTTGAGCTACACATCCAAAAAAAATTTGGAGACATTGTCGATCATCACAATCCTTCCTCGAGTCATGTCTCCTCCTCTCTGAAGTTCTATGGCCACATTGGAGACTATCGTTGGTATTCACTCTATGACCTTGTCCTTGATAATGAAGGTGTGTTTATTTCAGGAAATGGATATCTATCCTTCTTTACAAGGATTGGATATTTAGTACAACTTCATGTCAGGTGATCCAGTTTTGTCATTATTAGAGCACTATGTCATATAAGTATCATCATCCTTGTGAGTAATACTCTTACCCAAGTGTCCTAGTATGTTCTAAATCTCTCCAAGTAGTTTTCCGATTCAGTGTTGTGAGATACATGGATCAAGGTTGATCTATGAAGTGTTTCAGTATTCCCAATTTTGAGGAGATTATTCGTAGTCATCATTCCAAGTTCATTATGCAATCAAGTTTCAACAGTGCCTTCCGTGAGGTCATGGAAAAAACTCAAGCTTTAGATGGTATCATTTTTCATCATCCATGTAAGCATTTATTGTTCTTTGGTCATTCTATGCAGTTACTGAAAAAGAAAAAAATGAAAAACATCGAAAAAATGGAAAAAATGGAAAAAAAAAAAAAAAAAAAGAGAAAAAAGCACTAAAAGATCCAACAATGAAAACCTTCGGGTGTTGTTGGCCAATTAATATCTGAAAACTAGTTTCTGGCAGATATTAATTGTAAAATAAATTCTTAGTGGTGAAAACTATTTTTACAACACCATTAAGCGGTGAGTGATTGAAAACTGGCTTGCCAGCGATCTCTTGTCATTATCAAATTTTGAAAAAAAAAATGAAAAAACAAAAATGCAAAATGCAATAATTGGTGTTCTTGGTTTTTCTACTAATCACTATTTTTAGGAACACCCAATAAATTACGTGGTTCTTTCATTCTTGGCACCTCCTGTTGCTCACTCTTGCAGCTCTACTCCTATTCAGCGTGATCCTCAAATCTTTGATCACCCATAGTATGTGTTGCTTGTTCGATTGAGGTGTTTCCATGGAATGTGCTACCTACTATATGATCTACAATGGTTCAGTTGATGATGGTACCCCTCCACTTGCAGTCTCTGTCTCATTTTTTGGCTCCTTCCAATACTATGCTCTTTGGTGATTTCAGTCAATTGGTGATCTTTTGTGATTTTGCAGTTCTAGATGCCTCACTTAGTTCCTTGTTGTTGATTCATCCATTTTGGAGGTGCCAATTGCTTCGTGTTCCGACGTTGGTCTCCCTACCCATGCATGTTGGTAAAACAATCAATTTTGTTTTTCCTTATTTTATCTCTTAACTTTATTTGTATTGCTTTTTGTATTGATCACTATGCAACACCCCTTCCTATCCTCTCCCCGTTTCTTGTGGACGGTCAACCTTTAAGTTGGGGGGGGAGGAATGTCATCTTATTATCTTCCATCCATTGCCCTTAATAATTCCATCATACTATCCATTATATCCATCGTACAATAGCCTTTGTTTTGCCTCTCATCTCTCCTATTTCACCCATTTAAACTCCTCTTGTGCAAATTGAGAAAATTTCCCCTATATGTAACCTTTTGAACCATGATGCTATAAAAAATGAAAAGCAAAGAAAAAAGAAAAGAGAAAAGAGAAACAACTTATGAAAAGTTGAAAGAGATATCCCTATTGAAGAAGAAAAAAATAACAAAGCTTGTCATGTGAAGCAAAGAAAGGGATTTGTGTTATCATGGTTCGGGGTGGGGACAAAGTCTAAAGCCATAAATCCATGTGCTTCTAATACAAACCACACAACATCTTGATCATAATGATTGCACGAGGATGTGCAATATGCTAAGTTGGGGGGAATGATGAGAGCCGATTACAACCTATTTAATGCCATATTTTAATCCATTTCATGCACTTTCCTACTTACTTCCCTATTCCATTTCCATCTCATTTCGACCCATTTTACTATTTTACATTGCATATGATTTAATATATATAAGTAGTATTTAATATTGTTTTGGGATTAAAATATGGAAAATGCATTATTGATTTCTTTTACTAATTGTTATAATTGCAACATGTTGATTCATGAGTGTAGATGTCCCTGTCGCCTATTTCACAAGCTCTTCCTATCGCACTTTGGACATGAATTAATGTATGTGGTTGATAACTAAATAATCATTTCAGCCACACTATCTTGGTCCTTGACTACATTTATTAATGCATCATCAAAATCATCTATGTAGCCGCATTTATCAAATTGGTTACTATTAAATGATGATTTTACCATCGTGCATTCTTAGTTTATGGCTAAGAAATCTGCAAAGTATTATTGTCGTGAGATTCAAAGGAGTCATTGCTATATCTTACAAATCATTAAATCCTTTAATACATAATTAAAGGAGGGGAATTAGTTTTGTTGTACGATGGAAAATGTACAGGTCATTTTATGCCTAAATCTGCTATTGTATATACCCATCAAAAACCGCCAAGTATTTCAGTTTCATATTTATGGTTTCAATTTGCACAAGCCGATAGTTTGTTGGCCTCCAGCCAAAAATAGGCCATGTATTGTTGTATGCACTTGGTACGTGCTGTCTATATAAGCAATGTATTATGAAGATGTAAAAATAATTCTATATTATTCCTGAGAAATAAAGACTATCAATTCTGCTGATTGATCCAGTGTTCTACGTTTTCTATCTCACCACCTGACAGACTAAGGAGGGGGCCCACTTCTTAGAACGTCTGGTATATTTTCTGCTTTATATTTTAGTCTGGTGTGTTTTCTGATTTTTATTGCAATGTAGTATGTTTGTGTTTCATTAATATAAAGTTTTGTTTGAATTAATAATTGATTTAATTATTGTTTCCTTATCAGTTTGTAATCTGATTTGCATTGACATGATATGATTATTTTTTCCTTATCGTTTGAATTACTAATGTTTTATCATAGTTTTGATTCACTGAATAGAAATAATTATATTGTTACTACTACTAGAAGGATGTTTTCATTTTTTATGTTTTTATTGTTCAAATTGTTTAGTAGGTTTAATTGAGCTCCTGTCACAGGAAGTGACAGTTCCTGTCATAGTTTATTTCATTTTTCCATAGGTTCACTTTTGTGTCTTTTAGCTGCATCCATAATTGCTCAAATCACAATTGGCATCCCTTGATGGCATACTACTTGAACACCTTTCGCAAGCTTACGCTCTCGAATTGACACGAATAGACCAACAGAACTTCATCATAAATCATCAATTCTTTCATATTATTTGCTCCAGTGTTGGCCTATCAGGCACTCCCACTTGAGGTAGGCATTCAAGCTTTGTCTTCTCATTAACTCAATTTCAGTAGCATTGTTTACATCTTAGCATTGTTAATTAGTGTCATTGTTTACATCTTAGCATTTGAAATGCTCGATGACCTGCGAGCTTTGAGAGCTAGGGCATCATTGCTATTACATTCAAGGCATTGTGTGAAGTGTTTGATCTCTCTTTATTTGTTTTGTTGTTGATATTTACTATGTGGTACTCCATGTTTATGATCATTTCATGAGGAAATATCTTGATGGCTCACGGAATGCAAGCTAGGGCATCATACATTGTTCATGAGCTCACTATTTAATACTGGCATTGTTTACATCTTTTCATTTGGAATGCTTGATGACCCACGAGCTTTGTGAGCTAGGGCATCATTGCTATTACCTTCAAGGTATTGTGTGAAGTGGTTGATCTCTCTTTATTTGTTTTTCTATTGATATTCACGATGTGGTACTCCCCATTTATGATCATTTCATGAGGAAATGTCTTAATGGCTCACAGGTTGCAAACTAGGGCCCATACATTGTTCATGAGCTCATTGTTTAATACTGGCATTGTTTACATCTTTTCATTTGGAATGTTTGATGACCTACGAGCTTTGAGAGCTAGGGCATCATTTCTATTACCTTCAAGGCATTGTGTGAAGTGTTTGATCTCTCTTTATTTGTTTTGTTGTTGATATTCACTATGTGGTACTCCCCGCTTATGATCATTTCATGAGGAAATGTCTTGATGGCTGTCAGGCTACAAGCTAGGGCATCGTACATTGTTCATGAGCTCACTGTTTAATATCTAGCTAGGCCATATAAATGGTACCAGGCCAACCCAATTAGCCCAACAAAATGTGTCATGTTTATCTTTGTCAAATACACTCGTTCACCATTTTGTTCTTGTTCTTCACACAAATATTGCATCAAAAGTAATTGTAAATAATGATTCAAAGAAAAAAAACAACTACAATAGATCAAACCCCAAAAGAATACAATCAAGGAGAAATAGTACCCTAATTAGAGAAAAAATAAACTCTTAATGTAAGCAAGCATGGAACCAAAGAGGGGAAAGTAAGGCACCAACTAGACTCGGGAAAATATAGCATCCAAAATCATAGAGGATGCTAACAGAACAAGGAGGTTAGCCCACACAAATTTCATACCTTGCCCACACAAGATCAGCTGTAAAGATCTTAGCCTTCTTCTCCCCTGAATTCACAATAAGAACAATTAAAATTGAATGTTCTTAGTTTTTCTTCAAATCTATTTGAAACTCCTATGAATTCATTGTACAACAAGTATGACATATGAAGGAATGAATTTGAAATAAGAAAAAAAATCTTTCTATTTAAAAAATAGCATAATTAAGCCTCAAACAAAAAAAGTGCAAACTTATAAACTTACAAGTTATATACACCACCCTGATCCGCTGAAAAGGTCTTAGCCTTCTTCTCCCGTGAAATCACAATAGGAACAAATAAAATTCAATACTCTTAGTTTTTATTCACATCTATTCGAAACTCCTATCAGCTCATTGTCCAATAGTTAAACTAACCTATGACTTCAAAGGAGGAATTATGAAATATAGTTGTTGGTAGTTATCTCTTCTATAATGATGGAGGAGTCAAAGGTAATGATCAATGAGGTTGTTGTTATTAGATCATACATTAATATACTTATTATTTTGAATTTGAGCTCGGGCATCATGCAATGTTATTGTTTTCATTGCATGCTTGCTACTGTTGTGCACCATATATTATTTTATACACTGTTTATTTCATTGAGACCATGAGCTTGGCATTTGTAATGTATTTTCTATTATTGGATCAATGCTACCATGTTGTTGAGTTTGTGTATGGCTTGACTATGCACATGCATAATTGTAGATGAGGATCAATAATAGGGTGCCAAGCATTGCTTAGATCCTTTGGATCTAACCCAATCTTTTCCTTCCTTGAAGGTTTTGGATCATGCAAGAGCATACTGGATTGAACCTTGGGTCAACACTTCATTACTTCAGGCAATGTTTGGTACCTTCATTATTTGTGTTCATCCACTTATTTATGTTTTCATATTCATTCATATTCTTTTGAAAGTTGGCTATTAGTGACCATATAGGACCATTCTTAATGAAATTTGGCATGAAATTTTATAACATAGTTTCTTAGCATTTGATCTTTATATGGTAGTCATGACTTGAGGTAGGAATTTGAGCTTTGTCTTCTCATTAACTCAATTTCATTTTGATGGCATTTGTTGATTTAATGAAAAAATATGAATGTTAATAGTGGCATTATTTTCATCTTTGCATTTGGAATGCTCGATGACCCGCGAGCTTGAGAGCTAGGGCATTGTTGCTATTACCTTCAAGGCATTGTGTGAAGTGTTTGATCTCTCTTTATTTGTTTTGTTGTTGATATTCACTATGTAGTACTCCCCATTTATGATCATTTCATGAGGAAATGTCTTGATGGCTCGCAGGCTACAAGCTAAGGCATCATGCATTATTTATGAGTTCACTGTTTGAGCACCTTGTGTCCCTATTTGATTGGTCAGTGCTCTATTTGTTATATTGATGCTATTAGATCAAATAGGGACATCAGTAATAAAATAATACACTTACTATTTTGAATTTGAGCTCTGGCATCATGCAATGTTATTGTTGTCAAAACAGTAAGTGTATTAATGTATGATCTAATAGCAGCAACCTCATTGATCATTACCTTTCACTCCTCCATCATTATAGAAGAGATAACTACCTACAACTACATTTCATAATTCCTCCTTTGAAGTCATAGGTTAGTTTAAAATGGAGAGGGGTCTTGAAAGATCGTAAGTAAAAACATTACACAGTGGCATTCAGATTAAGTACAATATGAATTCACATGCCTTTAATTATATTACACTTTTAAAATTATCACTCATTGGTCATTTGACAATTCAAGATATAAGTATCAGAATATAAAGTGTTGTAAAAGGAAGAAACACATATGTATCATCATTTAATACAAAATATAAAAGTATCCCACAAACACACAGTTGCTATTATAACAACCATTATCTAATCCCATGGTGTACTAGTCTCAAGGTAAGAACAATTTACTTAAGCCATCATATAAGGATCATCCTAAAGTTTAAATAGACATTTACTATGGATATACAACACTGAGCTATAATAAATTACAGAGTTTCAATACAATTTCTATGTCCACTTACAATCATCCTACTACTTACACCGTAATTTCTATGTCCACTTACAATAATAAATTATAGAGTTTCACTGTAATTTCTATGTCCATTTCCATTAAAATATATCACTCCTCTTGTTATATAGGCATCCTTCTCATTAAGTGTTTCCATTAAAATATATCACTCATGTTATATAATGTATATGCATACTTGTTTAAAATGTCATACTTGTTGCTCTTAAATATTATTACCATTTCACTCAAATTTACATGACATTAAAGCCAAGCCCAAAATGTATACATACGTGTAAGTATAGGAGAAGCTGGATTCTACAACTATTGAAAAAAAAAAAACTATACCAATAGCAGCTTATGAGAAACTATACTTGTGCTTACCACACCATACCTCAACATCATAATGCTTATCATTTTCAAGCTTGAGCGAGGCTTCATACCACATACCGTCCGTAGATTTGTACGCAACGTTGATTTAGGCTGGAGGTAAACTACATGTGTCATGTAAACAACATGGTTGAATGCAATCTCTTTTGTGCGTTTTCAAGAGTTTTCCCACCAATACAAGCGCAAATAACGCATTGAACATAATCTATGAACACTGTGTGGTATGAAGTCTCGCTGAAGCTTGAAATATATCACTCCTCATGTTACTGTCAAAATTAAATTCAAATATTTCTCAAAACATTTATTCTTATAGAATTAAGATATCCTTATCTCAATAATAAAATAATCTTCCATAATAGCTTTTGAATCACATTAACACACACCCATGTTCTGTAGCATAGTTCATTTTAGAAGTGTATGGCTTGACTATGCACATGCATAATTGTAGATGAGGATCAGTAACAGGGTGTCAGGCATTGCTTATATCCTTTGGATCTAACCCCATCTTTTCCTTCCTTGCAAGTTTTGGATTATACAAGAGCATATTGGATTGAACCCTGGGTCAACACTTCATTACTTCAGGCAATGTTTGGTACCTTCATTATTTATGTTCATCCACTTATGTATGTTTGCATATTCATTCATATTCTTCTGAAATTTGGCTATTAGTGACCATATAGGACCATTCTTGATGTTTTTGGGTCATTTGATGAAAAGATGTAAATAGGGACATCAGTAATAAAATAGGGATATCTTAATCTTTATGAGCTCAAATTCAAAACAGTAAGTGTATTATTTTATTACTAATGTCCCCATTTGATGTCCATATTTTATTATTGATGTCCCTATTTTGAAGTGTTTGATCGTTGATATTACCTTCAAGGCATTGTGTGAAGTGTTTGATCTCTCTTTATTTGTTTTGTTGTGCATATACCTTCTCTGATCAACTCTGATATGCACAAGTGATGAACATTCATATTTTCCTAAGCAGTACTTTGAGCTTTCCTTCAATACATGTACTATTGTGAAAATCATCACAAGTCCGTTTGTTGCAAGAAAGTTCACAGTACACATGTCTGGATGACATTGTTTACATCTTAGCATTTGGAATGCTCGATGACCCGCGAGCTTTGAGAGCTAGGGAATTGTTGCTATTACCTTCAATGCATTATGTGAAGTGTTTGATCTCTCTTTATTTGTTTTGTTGTTGATATTCACTATGTGGTACTCCCTGTTTATGATCGTTTCATGAGGAAATGTCTTGATGGCTCGTGGGCCTCAAGCTAGGGCATCATGCATTGTTTATAAGCTCATTGTTTGAGCACCTCATGTCCCCATTTGATTGGTCGATCCTCTATTTGTTATATTTAGTTTACATCATATATTTAGTCTTAATAAATATCTTATAAAACAACATAAAACTAACCCAAAATACTTTGTTTTAATAAAATCTTAATAAAACAATATATTTAGTATTAATAAAATCTTATAAAACAACGTATATTGTGTGAAGTGTTTGATCTCTCTTTATTTGTTTTGTTGTTGATATTCACTAGCTATGTAGTACTCCCCATTTATGATCATTTCATGAGGAAATGTCTTGATGGATCGCAGGCTGCAAGCTAGGGCATCATATATTGTTCATGAGCTCATTGTTTAATATTGGCATTGTTTACTTCTTTTCATTTGGAATGATTGATGACCCGCGATCTTTGAGAGCTAGGGCATCATTGCTATTACCTTCAAGGCATTGTGTGAAGTGTTTGATCTCTTTTTATTTGTTTTTTTGTTGATATTCACTATGTGGTACTCCTCGTTTATGATCATTTCATGAGGAAATGTCTTGATGGCTCACAGGCTGCAAGTTAGGGTATCATGCATTGTTTATGAGCTTATTGTTTGAGCACCTCATGTTCCTATTTGATTGGTTGGTGCTCAAATAGTGAGCTCATAAACAATGCATGATGCCCTAGCTTGCAGCCCGCAAGCCATCAAGACATTTCCTCATGAAATGATCATAAACGGGGAGTACCACATAGTGAATATCAAAAACAAAACAAATAAAAAGAGATCAAACACTTCACACAATGTATGTTATTTTATAAGATTTTATTAAGACTAAATATATTATTTTATTAAGACAAATTATTTTGGGTTAGTTTTATGTTGTTTTATAAGATTTTATTAAGACTAAATATATGATGTAAACTCATAATTATACTTGATATATATATACTTCAAATGAGGAATTATGAAATATAGTTGTAGGTATTTATCTCTTCTATAATGATGGAGGAGTGAAAGGTAATGATTAATGAGGTTGCTACTATTAGATCATACATTAATACACTTACTGTTTTGAATTTGAGCTCGGGCATCATGCAATGTTATTGTTGTCATTGCATGCTTGCTGTTGTTGTGCACCATATATTATTTTATACAATATTTATTTCATTGTGACTGTGAGCTTGGCATTTGTAATATATTTTCTATTATTGGATCGATGTCGCCATGTTGTTGAGACTGTAGATGCATTGAATCACCACTTTCATTCTATTTTGATAGCAGCAATATAACAAACAGAGCATTGTCTAATCAAATAGGGACATCAATAAGATATTTAATGCATTATTACTTCATCATCATGAAAAAAAATTCATTGTCTCAAAGCACATAGAGTGTGGGTAGCTTCATTACTTCATTAGATCTGTACCTTTGTTAATTTCATTAGCATCATGCAGCTTTCTTACTTATCCTTTAAAATGCAAATTCAAATATACTCCATGCCATAGCATTAATGTATAGATGATGCAGATTTGTGTACCTCTTTTTTTTTATGTAGCTTACTAATTGCATGCAATGGGGCCTCCTTGGGGCTGCCAACCATGTTGTGATGTTATGATCTTTACTTGAAATCCATGATGTACTCCTCCCTTAATATGAAGATTTTATATTTTTCTCCTCTGATTTGATGATGATGTATACCCCTTCCATTTCTTACTCATGCTTGCTCATGACTGTCTTGTGCTGATGGGCATGGTGTGTGACTGTTGTGGGTGCATCATTTGGAAATGATGTCACAGCAATACTAGATGAAACAACAACATCTAATGTTGTTGTTGCACTGTTTGAATGATATAGTCACAAAAGTGACTCACCAGGTGTTCATGCAGACATAAATGCAGTCATTTACTCTCTGCAACATTCTTCTGAGTGCACATGTCCTGTAGCATAGTTTTTCTTTCAGAAGTGTATGGCTTGACTATGCACATGCATAATTGTAGATTAGGATCAGTAATAGGATGTCATTCATTTCTTAGATATTTTTTATCTAACCCACATCTCTCTTTTCTTTGTAGGTTCTGGATCACACAGGGGCACACTAGATTCATACCTGGGTCAAAAATTTATCACTTCAAGCAATGTTTGGCACCCTTATTATTTATGTTCATCCTCTTATGTATGCATGTACTCTTGCATTTTCTTTTGAAAGTTATTTTTCTTGTATAGTATATACAAGTTATTTTTTATATATATACATGTAATCTTTAAATGCAAAAATTTATTTTCCTTTACATGTATCATTGCATGAAATGAACACAAATTAAACAAGATCATCTAATAATGCAAACTAGGGTATTGTAGTCACTCATCTAGTAATTAGTTCCCCAAACTATTACTAAAGATTGAACATAAGTCTAAGTCCCCAAACCTATTGTTCTATATGTCCTTATTGCCTTCATAATTTTGGTTCAACCCCTATAAGATGCCCAAGCCTAGAGGCCAAGGAAAGTACCCAAGAACACTTGAAAGAAAGATGAATGAAACCATTGTCCTTATGTGGATAAACCCATATAAGTGTTATTCCTTTGCAGCACAACTACTACTTGAGGATCCACAATCATGCATTTATGTTCAAGACTTATTATTACCTTGGTCCTTTTGAATCTTAGGATGACATCTCAATTGGGAAAGGCTAACCAAAACCTTTCATAGACTAATAACAACCAAGGTATGTGGGTGCTCTTATGTTGTACAGTTATACTCATAAAAATATATGTACGGTTATAAAATTCCATGCTTTAAAATTTTATAACATAGTTCTTCTTCATCAAAATAGAATGGAAGTGGTGATTCAATGCATCTACCCACATTCTATGTTCTTTGATCCAATAAAAATTTTATCATCATGATGAAGTAATAATGCATTAAATGTCTTACTAATGTCCCTATTTGATTGGTTGGTGCTCTGTTTATTATATTGTTGCTATCAAAATAGAATGGCAGTGGTGATTCAATACATCTACAGCCTCAACAACATGGTAGCATTGATCCAATAATAGAAAATATATTACAAATTCCAAGCTCACAGTCTCAATGAAATAAACAGTGTATAAAACAATATATGGTGCACAACAGCAGCAAGCATGCAATGACAGCAATAACATTGCATGATACCCGAACTCAAATTCAAAATAGTAAGTGTATTAATATATGATCTAATAGCAGCAACCTTATTGATCATTACCCTTCACTCCTCCATCATTATAGAAGAGATAACTACCTACAACTATATTTCATAATTCCTCCTTTGAAGTATGTATATGTCAAGTATAATTATGAGTTTACATCATATATTTAGTCTTAATAAAATCTTATAAAACAACATAAAACTAACCCAAAATACTTTTTCTTAATAAAACAATATATTTAGTCTTAATAAAATCTTATAGAACAACATATATTGTGTGAAGTGTTTGATCTCTCTTTATTTTATTTTTTGTTGATATTCACCATGTGGTACTCTCCGTTTATGATCATTTCATGAGGAAATGTCTTGATGGGTCGTGGGATGCAAGCTAGGACATCATGCATTATTTATGAGCTCACTGTTTGAGCACCTCATGTCCCTATTTGATTGGTTGATGCTCAAACAGTGAGCTCATAAATAATGCATGATGCCCTAGCTTGCAACCTGTGAACCATCAAGACATTTCATCATGAAATGATCATAAACAGGGAGTACCACATAGTGAATATCAACAACAAAACAAATAAAGAGAGATCAAACACTTCACACAATGCTTTGAAGGTAATAGCAATGATGCCCTAGCTCACAAAGCTCGCGGGTCATCAAGCATTCCAAATGAGAAGATGTAAACAATGTCAGTGTTAAACAATGAGCTCATGAACAATGTATGATGCCCTAGCTTGCAGCCTGTAATCCATCAAGACATTTCCTCATGAAATGATCATAAACGGAGAGTACCACATAGCTAGTGAATATCAACAACAAAACAAATAAAGAGAGGTCAAACACTTCACACAATATATGTTGTTTTATAAGATTTTATTAATACTAAATATATTGTTTTATTAAGACAGTATTTTGGGTTAGTTTTATGTTGTTTTATAAGATATTTATTAAGACTAAATATATGATGTAAACTCAATATAACAAATAGAGCACTGGCCAATCAAATAGGGACATGAGGTGCTCAAACAATGAGCTCATAAATAATGCATGATGCCCTAGCTTGCAGCCCGCAAGCCATCAAGACATTTCCTCATGAAATGATCATAAACAGGGAGCACCACATAGTGAATATCAACATCAAAATAAATAAAGAGAGATCAAACACTTCACACAAGCCTTGAAGGTAATAGCAGTGATGCCCTAGCTCTCAAAGCTCACAGGTCATCAAGCATTCTAAATGCTAAGATGTAAACAATGCCACTATTAACATTCATATTGTGTCATTAAATCAACAAATGTCATCAAAATTAAATTGAGTTAATGAGAAGACAAAGCTCGAATGCCTACCTCAAGTGCTAGTGCCCTCTTCCCACATGGTGTCAGCCTCTTCACGCACGCCAAACTCAAATGCCCTCTTCACGCCATAGAAAAGTGCATTGCCATCTTTGCGGCAGCTCTTTGAATTCACAAAAATTACAAATGATACTTTCTTTTTATTTTTATTTTTGTTTATAACTAAGTTGGTGTCGCAATAAATCAAAAAATTTCATCAAAATAAAATTGAGTTAATGAGAAGACAAAGCTTGAATGCCTACCTCAATTCATGGTTGCAATATAAAGATCAAATGCTAAGGAACTATGTTATAAAATTTCAAAGCGTGAAATTTTATAACTGTACAAATATAAAATTTTAAGGAATGAAATTTGACCTTGATAATGTCCCCTCCATTGCTTATGCTTGATCATGTCTTCCTTGTGTTGATGGGCATGGTGGGTTACTATTGTGGATGCATCATTTGGAAATGATGTCATAGCAACACCAGATGGAACAACAACATCTAGTGTTGTTGTTGCACTATTTGGATAATGCAGTCACAACAGTGATTCACGAGGTGTTCATGAAGACATAAATGAAGCCACAACAATGATTCACCAGGTGTTCATAGAGACATAAATGTAAGGCTTCATTTGGATTCCAGCGCCTATACACTGCACATGTTCCTGAGTGCATTTTTCTAAGTGCACATGTTCTATAGCATAGTTCCTTTTAGAAGTGTACAGCTTAACTATGCACATGCATAATTGTAGATGAGGATCAATAATAGGGTGTCATGCATTACTTAGATCCTTTGGATCTAACTCCATCCTTTCTTTCCTTGCAGTTTTTGGATCATACATGAGCATACTGGATTGAACCCAGAGTCAACACTTCATTACTTTAGGCAATATTAGGTACCTTCATTATTTATGTTCATCCACTTATGTATGTTTGCATTCATTCATATTCTTCTAAAAATTGGTTATACTCATAGTCTTCTTGTGTTTGAGTCTTCTAACTATGATCAATTTAATGTTGTAAATCTTGACATAGAATTTGATATCAACCAATCATATATCCATTCCAAATGATATAACTCTATTTGAATAAACATACATGCGAATCATTTGACAAAATTTTCATATGAAATCTAGAGCAATACATTAATTTTATAGCGAATTCATGATTTATAATGCCTTTGGTTTCCTACAAAGCCTTTGGTGAAATCTGTCAGAAAATTAAAAGTTTGGTTGAAGTAAGTGTATAAATGAAGGATGAAACACATAGGAAGCTATGAGAAGCTATGAGAAGGTGACATGAAAATAATGAAAGGAGGCATCTCAATGATGTTAAATCACAGGGGATTCTTTTTGTTCCCTGTAATGGAGTGAGCTAATTCTGAAAGTATAAATAGATAATTTTAACAATGTATAAAGTCCTTCACAAGATGTAATAAAAACACTGGTAAGAAACGACAACTATTTTGCAAAATGCCACAATAGTGGTGTCTCATGTAATGCTGAGATGTTTAGTTATATGCAATGCTGAGATATTCAAAATATTGTTGGATAAATAGATAATTTTAACAATGTATAATGTCCTTCACAAGATATAATGAAAACTATGGAGTGAACTGTGTTTGTCTGATTATATAACTATTATCTTATGTTAAGTATCCCACACAATCTCATGGATAGTCAGGTACAAGTCAATACACCCCATAGAGATTAATGTCTTTTACCATTTATAAAATATCTCTCTCATTGCCACCTATCTTTCTCATTGCAAGAAGTGTAGGTACCAACGAATAGGTATTTGTCAGAATTGTCTTCCTCAAGCGAGGAAAATCTAGGAATGGAAGAAGAAAGTGAGACATTTAGTATGTGTAATTCAATAAGATCGACTCGAGGTCAAAAGATCAAAAAGAAATTCAATAAACGCATGAAATTTTGCCTTACTCAAGGGGGGTCATGTTCTTATGATGATAAGAGCAAAGGCAACTCTGAGCTATTGTTTAGGTACAAACATCTATAGAAATAATGGGTCCCCGATGAACTTCCTTCAATAAACAATGATTTTTGTGTTAAAGAGAGGATATATCGCATAGCACCGTCTTCATTACATGGTTTGGGCCTACTTTCCATGGATGGTATAAAGGTCTCTTACAACAAAGTTGTCAAATTGATGGAGTATGTCGGACCTTGTTACAATTACAGTAGTTGGATGCAGATTGTTAAATATAAAAAAAGTATGTGTATGTATGCACTCGGGGAAAATTATATACAACAAAAAGTTAGTGAACAAAGTAAAAAAGTAGCTATATACATTGATAGAAGATCCAAAGCATCAAGGAATATTGCAAGTTTTATAAACAATACATGGCTTGCATCAACTAAGAAGCGACCCAATTGCATATTTGAGGTGCGCGAAGGAAATCATGTATTTGTATGTGCGATCAAATCAATACGTGGAGGCGAGGAGCTGCTTATCAATTACAATTTGAATTGCATAGATACAAAAAAGGTCATCACTATCATGGACAAGGTGGTAAACATTTTGATAATTGTCTAGTATTCAACATAACTTAGAATAAGAACACATGTGTTTTAACATGTATGAATGATTTTTTTTGAAATACAAAGCTATAGTATGGAGCAAGAGCCACACAATACGCACGGCGGTGATAGTTATCATGGGACTTCTTCTTCTCGACAGGTAAAACTCATTGTTGTTGTACAAATGCACATACAAGAAAAATGTTAATGTGTATTTTTTGTTATGTTAATACATATTTTTTTTTGTTATACTATTTTGGATTGCTTTTAAATAAAGGGCTAATAATATTGTTCTCACAAACAAGTGTTCATCAAAAAAAGGGAAAGGAACAAGTAGTCCATGAGAAGCCACAGAATGAGTAGGAACCATTCAATGTTGATTTTTTATCAGAGGTTAATCATGTGGTTGCACTGGGAAGGGTCCTTCGTGCAATATCAAAAGAGTTAGCTCGAATGACAGATATTCAACCTCATACTCTTGAAATATAGAGGGAAACAGATATGTTGATTGGTCATGTTCAGAACTATAGAGTAAGTATTAATGTAGTTTTTAATTATAACAAAAGTTCAATAATGATTTTTATAGTATACTATTTTATTTATGTCATTAACTAAAATATATGTGTTCTCTTTATAGGGGATGCTAAATATATTAAAGGGCATTACCTCAAATGCAAATACTTTAAGTGGTACATTGCATGTTTTATCCTCCATCTTGTCCATGGTTATCCATATTTTTTTATGCTCTAACAATATTTTTGTTCAGCACATGCTATTGAACCTATGTTGAGTATGATGCCTAGTACGAGGATCAGATCCACAAAGGTAGTTCCACATGCAATGTCAGCAACAAGTAGCATGACCACAGATGCGATGGCAAAACCTACTATTGGTAAGTAGACTCCTATTTTTCTCTCTTATTTATTATGTGTTTATTTCACTTGAACTATATATTCTTTATTAAGGAGCATTTTGTAATATTGGATTCATTTTATGTAGGAGGTGATGATGCAATTCCTAGATGTACTCATGTTAAATGTATGGGCACAATACAGTGTGATCAATTGCTCGTGAGCACTAAAGATGGACTTCCCTTGAGAGTAGCCTAGCTTCCAGGTACTTTAAAGACTGATCTTTTCTTTTACTATACAATATAATACTCATAATGTAATGCACTAACCCCCTGTGTGGTCCCTTGCAATAACTAATTATAATAATCTTGTAATTCTCTTGCAGGGAATAATCTATTTTATGAAAAAATTAATGATGAATGTTTGCGCATTTTTCGGCCGACCATGCGCACATGGTATCATATTTTGATTTCATTGCAAGATTAGATTTCATTTCATCCCTTTCTTCGAGTATATTAAAAGGTAGCTTCACTTCATTTATGAATCTAACAATTTTTTTTCTTAAAAGGTGGTCATTACAAGATAAAGGGTTAAAGAATTTACTCATTGACTCTATGACAACACTTTTTGGACACGAAGTCTTTCATAGACTTAGACTCCTTGACAAAGTGGACACTATTTTGAAGTATATTAGGGACAACTACATGAGTTAAATAGAACACAACCCTTATTATGAGTGGCCTCCCTATATTCCTATTAATGAGTGGGAGGATCTTAAAAAGGATGCACTTGAGAGAAGTGCAAGACATAGTGGACGAGTAGTATTACCTGAGGAAAGAAGGTACATAATAATGTTAATAATGAAATTATATACTATTTACTCTGTGTACTTATGTGATCTAACATATTTCAAACATCACATAGGTTGCCTAACACAACAAAGGCAACAACAACAAGAAAACAAAAGCACGGGCAATACAGGCTTGGCTTGGTTGGATATTCAAAACTTGCTACACGAGTTGTAAGTACTAGTAAATGAAAAATCATATGAAAATATTTATAATTAAATTGAAATCAATTTAGTTTTGATGAAATTCACTATAATAAAGATTCATGATACCAATAAAAAATGCAGGCCTTGGAGTTCAAAAAACCGATTACAGAAGAGGACAAAAAAATAGGCTACAAACAAGGCTATAAAGTCGTGGCTTAACGATACCGAGCAATGAGTGCACAAGGTTCTTCTGCTGGATTTGTTGATCAGGTAAATAAGCCAATTGATTTTTATTTCAAGTTGAAAACTTTACCAATTACTATATTTGATGTTAAGTTCCAACTAATTATTTACATTGGAATGCAGCCTGCCGATATTGATGTTGCACCAGCTGAGCACGACAGAGGCATCAATTCTAATGTGAATTGTAGTACTCAAGGTATACATTTTCTATTCAAATTTTGATTAATGAATATTTAATACAAGTAAACATGTTAAATTGAATTTGGCGTAGTAATAAAAATTTAATTATAATGTGTTGGGATTAATAAAATATTTTGTATTACAGTTGCAGGGGATGTAGAGGTTGTTCCCGATGAGCGTGTTGAGGTTCAAGCCATTGGGCAAGATGATGTGGTTGGACAAGGTAAAGAGTGTCACGTTTATGTTTTTAAAAGTATTGAAATGCTTGTAACAATAATGAATATATTTTTAAATTAACCCCAATTATGATAATATGTTTTGCCTTTTATTTGTTATTGCAGAGGACCCACCTTTGCAAAGGACAATGAGATCACATACACAATCGAGAAGAAATGATGATGTGGACACAGATACGCCTCTGCAAAAATATAGGGAAGCACAGAAAAAGAAAAAGCCAAAAAAAATGATTCTCATTTATGCAACTTATTTGATAATGACTTATGTTTATTTCTTGTTGTTTATTTAATAATGACTGATGTTTATTTACACGTGTTTGAGCTTAGTTCCATGTTTTCTTTCATTCTTGCATTTGAAATGTTAATGGGCTACATACAAAGGTATGTTGTAGGTCTATAGGGTTTCCTCCCTCCAAGCGTATTGTTTCTATTATTGTTTCTTCTACTCTTCTCAAAAAATCTATTTATCGCTACTAGAAACACTGAGTTTCCTTTTATATACTCTTGTAATGTTGGAGGGGGTTTCGCTAAATTTTAGTGGATTTCATATTTTGGGAGAAATTAGTATTAGAATGTTCAATGGGTTCTTTTCTAAAACACACTACTTGAACAACAGCAAAACTTGTAATACAAATGTTGATTTCAAATACCAAGTTAGAAGCTTCACAAAAAACCTTAAATCATCATCTTGTCTAGAATGGTTAATCAATTGTTTAAGGTGGATTAGTTATGATGATGAGACACGCCATTCTGATTCTTGGAACTTGATTTGTAACCATAAGTAATGGAGTTGAGGGGAGATGAAGGAATACCAAACAGTGAATTTGGAAATTTTCATCAGAGAAATTGCAGTGGAGGTCTGATCAATAGAGAAGATAGTAATGACCGCGGGAGAATGAATAGTGGTTACAGTTGTAGTGGGGAAGAAAGTGGAGGCCATCCATGAAGAAACTTGCTGACAGAGATGGTGTACAAGAAACAAAGGAGACTAGTGTACTTTTTAATAATAACAAAAGTTCAATAATGATTTTAGATGTTAACTGTGACAGTCTCTTGGTTTCAAGCAATGTAGAAGGAGACGTCTAGTTCAATATGAAATCTCAATTTATATACATAGGATATCAAGTGGAGCTAAAAAACACAACAGGGTTGCATTTTTTATAGAGGTCTTTAATTGTGTATTTTAAGTTATAGACCATCACGAACATTGTAATTTTGACCTATTAAAAAAATGTAAACATGTTGTGTTTTCTCAACTCCATCTGCTATCCATGCATATTTTGCTTGTGTTGCACGTGCATTCTCGATTTAGAGTGGGAAAATATTATTTTCAATGCAAGGGAGAGAAGCCAAACACATAAAGAACATGCAAATAAACACGACAGCTACAAAACATAAATGTAGGTATCACAACAGTTGAGAAACATAAATGTAGGCATCATGGTCACAACTGTTTGGAGACACAACATAATTGAATGCTATACCCAGAAAATGCAACACAACCACTACTCCTATAGTTCTAAGTTGACACTGCGGGATCCAAAAACCACATAGATTCCTTATCTTTGGTTTTTGGATCCCGCAGTGTCAACTTGGAACTGCAGGATTAGTGGTTGTGTTGCATTGTCTAGGTATAGCATTCAATTATTTTGTGTCTCCAAACAATTGTGACCATGATGCGTACCATTATGTTTCTCAGCTATTGTGTCCCAAGACCCCCTATGACCCTTTACGATCCCTAAGAATACATCTTAGAGGTCTTAAAGTGTCGTAAAGGGTCATCAGAGGATCCTAGGAGGGGCCAGATGAGCTTCCACCTTCACATGGTTGGACCTATTACGTAGAGAATGTTAAACTATTATCGAAACAAAGAGAAGCTCAATAATTTAAGATCTCAATCAACATATGACAAATATATATTTCTTTTTAAAAAATAGTGTGAGTCGTCGCAATTACGATGGAAACCAAAGAATAACCGATGACAAAACTAAAAGCAATAGCTATATGTCAAAAAAATCAATCACTCCAAGGAACAATGATCACTTCAGCTCACCTCAAGAAGTCTTGACCCAAGATCAAGACATATCGATCCATCTCAATGGCTACCAAATCAATAGATCTCTGCCAAGAACCCGTTCACAAATAAATACCACAAACTGCACCGTGAACCCATTGTGAAGAGGCGTCTAATATCTCATAAGTTGCATCAAACAACCCACTTTCTGTAATCCAAGTCTCTTAGCTTGGTTCACCAAGAAGAAGACTTCTTCGAAGTCATCATGGACACCATAGTGATCTACAAATTTCCATTGTGCAAGTTCTGCAAGTCATGTCACTGCTACACTCCATAGGAACAAAGCACATCTAATTTGGACCAAATAAGTTAAGAATTCACTCGAATCATATCCGAATGCAATCAGGTCTGCATATATCCCACGAACACATTAGGAAAAATGCATCTATGATCACCGTACTAGCTTCTTTTCATCTACCAAATCTACTGCAAAGTCATCTCTGAATGACATAACCAAATCATGAGCACGAATAAAAGACCTCGACTCACCAAAACACCTTGCAAGTCGATCAAGATCTGAAAGTAATGCAACCAACTAGAACCAGATTTGCAAGAACATTGTTCTGAATCGATACAAACTCGATCGACAAATATATTATTTTTTTAAAAAAATTGTGAATTCCATTGCAATTACGATGTCACTAGAAAAGTGATGACAATATGTCAGAAACTTCCGATGAAAAACCATTGCATGCACAACATTTCCATCGATAAACAATCTAACAACGACGGTTATCCATCGGAACATTAGGACAGTTAACCATCACACGTACAGTATTTCCATCGGTAAACTAACTACGTCTAACATCTGCTTGTCAAAATTGGGACGGCTACAAATAGACACGATGGTGTATTCATTGTGTTGAAACCCCCTTTTTGCGATGGCTATAGTCATCTTAATTACGACGCCAATCGTAGCCGTCATTTTTTTTTACTACAAAACTACAATGGTGGGTGGTGTCGTAATCTCAACGGTAAACCATCCCAATTCTGACGACCTACCGTCGGAAAAAGGTCTCAAATATACTAGTGAGCTACTAAAGTTTATGTAAGACAATTAAATCAGTCAATATATTGTCATTGATGTCAACTAGTTTTGACTATACTTGTCATGATGGTTACAAACATCTAAAGAAGGAAAATGGAAAATGAATGAGATATCTACATGAAGATGAGATGGCTGAGTAAGATATGGATATGGTATATATTGGGTAATCTATTGACGATTCTATGACATCATGTTGATGACTTGATTGTATTACATGATTCTATTATGTATTGAAGATCAGAACTGAACAAGTTTATGTGGTTGGTAAATAAAGATTTAAGTATACATAGATCAAGTGTAGTGTATACTGAGTATAGTATTAACTGAGCTAGTAATCACCAACGCATTGCGGTATTGACTGAGTGAAAGAATTAAATGGAGTCTTGGAACAACTGACTAAAATGATGAGTTGGACAATTGCTTATGATTCCAAGGTAGAAGATAATGTTTGTTATGATGATCTAACAGATGAAAAAATTTAAGATCAATCGGATGAAGGAGAATGAAACGTGTTAATGACACAATTGTCGAGGAAGGTTAAAGTGGGAAAATGAATGGTGAAGATTAAGAGGCAAAATCAATGGATGAAAATAAAACAGTTTATGATGTCTATATAAGGAGACATGAGATTCATTATTGAGTCTAGTATATTGAAGATACTGCAGAAGAATTCGCATGAAAAAGATTATTTTCATGCAACACTAATAAAAATGGTTGAAGACAGAACCGAGAAAACTGCAAATAACACCAAGCGTTAGAGAAAGAATATATACCGAGCAAAATAGAGTTGGAAAAATTAAGGATTGAATTGATTATTGATCAAGAGTAGTATTGAGCTTAGCATAGATCTAAAAATATGAAAATCAAAGTTGTATTTGAATCAGATCATTACTGTATCGGTTTAACCATTGCTACATATAAATCTCTTAACCAAGTGGGACTTAACAGTCTTTTGTATTTCAATATGACATTAAATGAATGTTAATTGTTTTCTTGTTGACCCCATAGTGAATGCATGGTCAAAGGAGAATTGTTAGTGATAAATCTTCTAACCAAGTCACACCTTACAGTGTGTTTTGTAACCTTTAACAGGGTTGGCTCCTAACTGAGCTCACTTCAGAAGAGTGAATTATTTTGGGTTACTGGTCCTAGGTGGTTTTTCCCCTAACATGGTTTCCACGTTAAAATCTATGTGTTATATGTGTGTGAATGTGTTGAATTTCTATTTTACTTTACACATTTCTATGACCGGATAGATTGGTGAACACGGTACTTAATTTACTAATAACAGGTAAACATAGAGAAAGACACAGTTGATGTCTTACTGAGTTGATTATTTATTTGAAAAGTTTTAATATATACATATGGGAGATTTGGGACTGTAGGATGACTGGACTTAACTAATTCACCCCCCCCCCCCTCCCCCCCACCCTCTCAGTTATCTAACAATTGGTATCAGAGCATAGAGTGCTTGGAAAGAAAATTTTGAAGGACTTAAGCTAAAGATCACAAGATGTATAAGAGAGGGGTTCCAAAGCTTAATAAAGATAATTTCTCGACATGTCAAAGTAAAATGAGATTGCATCTATCTGGAATAGTAGAATCGTCTATATACTACTTGGATAATGATTTCATCCAACCTATTGGACCCTTGACTGTTGATCAGATGAGAGATAGACATGAACACAATGTTTCAATGATAGAGATTGATGCTTCCTTATCAAATGTCTAATTTGAAGATGTCAAGACATGTACTACTGCTAAACAGATGTGGAAAAAGCTTGAACTAGTTCACGATGGAGATGAAAATGTGCTAAAGGCTAAAGTTGAAAGTCTTAGAGGAACATTTGATGATATGAAAATGAAAGAAGGAGAAAACATTTCACAGTACAACTAAATTAAGGAGATTGTCAATGCTATATGAGGAGCAAGAGGTATTATTGAAGAATACACTATTGTAAGTAAAATTCTTAGAACCTTGATACCTACTTATTCTATATTAGAGTCTCTGTAATTCATGAGATGAGATTAGCTCTGAGTAATCATCTTATACTTGACAGTCTGATTGGTAGACTAACTGCTTTTGAATTGAGTAATTTTGATAATAGTATTGTTCCTACTATTGAGTCTACATTTATGTCATCCTTGAAAATTGGTAAATCAAGTAGTAAACACATGATAAGAAATGAGAGTGATAGTGATAGTGATGAGGATGAACTTGATGATCTAGAAGCATTAATAGCTAGAAGACTACAGAAAGGTAAAGGAAGATATAAAGGAAAACTACCTTTAGTATGCTTTAATTGTAAAGAAATTGGCCACATTGCAGCTAGATGTCCAAATAGGAAAGAAGATGATAAAGACAATGAAAGATCTGATGAAAGAAAATTTGACAAGAGAGATAACCAAGAACACAAAGGCAAGAAGGCATGTTACCTTGTTGAAGATGATGATGACATCGACACCGACACTGATGAAGAAATTGAGGTGGTATTTGTAGCTTTGAAAGAAGATTCAGAAGAAGAAAGGTATGTTGAAACAACACTTATTTCTAAAGTTAGCAAGAATGATACTTGGATTATTGATAGTGGTTGTACACATCATATGACTGGTGATGAAGAAAAATTTAAATACCTGGAACACTATAATGGTGGATCTGTTAAAATGGGAAATGATACACCTTTTCTAGTAAAAGGAAAAGGATCTAACTTATTGAATAATAAGATTAGATGTGAGAATGCATATTGGGTAAAGGGACTTAATTAAAATCTGTTAAGTGTAGCACATCTAAATAACATAGGTCACTGAGTTACATTTGAGAATAGAAAGGTGAAGATCTATGATGATCATGAGAATGGAAAGGTGGTCGGTTTTGGTGAACAATCTAAAGATAATATATTTTATCTTGACAATGCTAAAACTTCTTGTTTGTTGGCTAGAACTGAAGATGTGTGGTTCTTGCACAAAAGATTATGTTATGTGAATTTTGACAACATGGTTAACATCAGTAAGAAAATGAGAGTTAGAGGCTTACCAAGTTTATCTAAACCTGATCATGTCATGTGCAAACAATGTCAAATGGGAAAAATGTCAAAATATAGTTTTAAGAGTAAAATTTATTCATCTAATGCTATTTTGGAGTTGTTTCATACCGACTTGTGTGGTCCTATGAGAAACCGAAGTTATTATGGAGATAGAAACTTTATCTTGTTTTTTGATGACTTCTCTAGGATGATGACTATCATGTTCTTGAAAGAAAAATTTGAAGCCTTTAAGATGTTTAAATGGTTTAAAACTAAAGTGGAAAAAGAAAGTGGAAAAGAGTTAAAATGCTTGAGATCAAATAGATGTGGTGAGTCTATTTCTAATGAGTTCACTAACCTTTTTAATGAGCATGGAATTAAGAGTCAAGTTTATGCACCGAGGAGACCACAGCAGAATGAGATTGCTAAAAGGAGGAATAGATCCATAGTTAGTTAGAACACTAATGATTGAAAAGGATGTTGCATAGGTATACTGGAGAGAAGTTGTTAGTACTATTGTATACACATTGAATCGAGTACAATTGAAGAAATATTCAAATAAAACACCCTATGAGTTATGGTATGGTTACACACTACATGTCAATTATTTCATAATATTTGGAAGTAGATGTTACATTATGAAAGATGATAGAAATGATAAATTTGATTTAAAAGGTGATGAAGGAATATTCTTAGGATATTCTACTAAAAGAAAGCTTGCAAATGTTTGAATAAGGCTACTAACAAAATTAATGAAAGTGAAGATGTGAGAATTGATGAATGTTCTGAGAGAAATGATGAAGAAAGCAAAAAGGAACTAGAAGATTATGGTAGATTTGCATTCATTAAGAAACCTGACACTCTACCCAAGCAAAAACCTAGCATTACCGAGCAACAAGGTAATGATACCAAGCATTAGCCTATACAGACCAAGAATCAGGAAACAATTACCGATAAAGATCATGATCCTACACCGAGTGAAGAACACAATATTGAAGAACAAAGCATTGAACCTATACTTTCTAAATATGTGAGGAGACACCATCCACATAATCAAATTATTGGAGACAATAAAGTTAGCATGATGACACAAAGTAAGTTGAGAAACAACACATGCTTAGTTTGTGAATTTGAGCCTAAAACTATTAGATATGCACTTGAGAATGATGAATGGATTAAATCCATGAATGAAGAAATAGAGAAAATACTGAAAAACAAAACATGGACATTGGTACCGAGACTGAATGAAAAGAATGTAATTGGAACCAAATGGATATTCAGAAATAAGTTGAATGAAAATGAAGTAGCTAGAAATAAAGAAAGACTTTTATGCAAAGGATATGCACAAGAAGAAGGTATTGATTATGGTGAGACTTGTGCACCAGTTGCTAGACTTGAAGGAGTTAGAACATTGCTTGCATATGTTGCCTACAAAGGATTAAAAGTTTATCAAATTGATGTCAAATCTACATTTTTTAATGGAATACTTGAAAAAGAGGTATACATTGAACAACCTGAAGGTATTGTTGATCCAAATCAGAAGAACATGGTATGTAAGTTGCACAAAGCGCTATATGGATTGAAACAAGCACCGAGAGCATGGTATGAAAGACTGCATTCCTATCTTATCAGTATTGGATTTGTTAAAACAAGTGACAACAACAATTTATACTTGAAAGGTGAAACTAATGATAAGATTCTTATTGCTAAAAATTTTGTTGATGATATCATATTTTGAGGTCATGATAATATATGCAAATCATTTGTTGATGAAATGAAAAAGGAATTTGAAATGTCAATTTTTGGAGAGATTAAGTTATTTGTTGGTTTGTAAATATTACAACAAAGTGAAGGCATATACATCACTCAATCAAAGTATATCAAAGAAGTGTTGAAGACCTTTGGAATGGAAGATTCAAAACTAGTCGGTACACCTATGATCATTGGATGCAAATTAACAAAGATCAATCAACCGAGGTAAATCAAACATTATACAGATCAATGATTGGTAAATTGATGTATGGTGTGCATAGTAAACCAGATATCGCACATGCAGTTGGGATTGTAGAAAGATTTTCTGCTAATCCTAAGGAATCACATATGACATCTGTAAAATGAATTTTGAGATACTTGAACACTGAAAACTATGGTTTATGGTACAAGAAAGAGGGCAATTTTGAACTGAAATTTTACACATATGCATATTGGGCTTGAAAAATTGATGATAGAAAGAGTACTAATGGTGGAGCATTCTTTTTGGGAGAAATATTAGTTGCTTGGATAAGCAAGAAACAAGGATGCATTTCTCAGTCCACTGTTGAAGCATAATATGTTGCTATTGTTGCTAATTGTTCAAACATTGTATGGATAAAACAACTTTTGAAAGGTATGAATGAAGAGATCACTGACCTAGTGATAATATATTGTGATAATACCAGTGCTATAAACATTTCTAAGAATCGGGTGATGCATGTAAAGACAAATTATATATCTATAAATTATCACTACTTGAGGGAACAAGTACAAGAAAAGCAAGTGAAATTGGAATTTGTGAAATCAATTGAACAACTTGCATATATATTTACTAAACCCTTACCTAAGGATACATTTGAGTACTTGAGGACTAGACTAGGGGTCCATCCCCTATCTGTCAGTCACTAAGGTGATCAGGAGGTTTCATTAACCTATACCTTATCAGAATATCACATGATGTTGATGCATATTGTTCACACTTTAGGTTTCTTAAGGTTGTGAAAGCTGAAAGATGAAAACAAATTGAAACTACATATTGGTACATGAAAGGTGCTTGATCTAAACCGAGCACCAGAGATAATATTTTGGCTACTAAAGAGCTATTTATTATTTTTTGCATTGTTGTCAAAGGGAGAGAAGAATCAATGAAATATTATAAGGGGGAGAAGAATATTTATCTTGAGAGAAGAAGAAAAATACACATAGGGAGAGAAGATCAAATCAGTAGGGAGAGTCTGCATGGAGTGTTAATGTTGTGTAGTGATTAAACATATAAAATGTACAAGCTAGGGAGAGCTTACCAAGCTACAACATTTGCTTATAGAGTTGTAGAACAAATGTTTGGTATTCTATGGCATATTTCATATTGTGTTTCCATCAATGCCAAAGGGAGAGATTGATAACCTACAACTAATTGAATATCTTGAAGAAAAGTTTGACAATGGAATGGATAATTGAAAGAAAGTGATTGATGATCATCGAGCTACTAAAGTATATGTAAGACAACTAAATCAGTCAATATATTGTCATTGATGTTAACTAGTTTTGACTGTACTTATCATGATGGTTACAAACATCTAAAGAAGGAAAATGGAAAAGGATTGAGATATCTACATGAAGAAGAGATGGATGAGTAAGATATGGATATGGTATACATTGGGTAATCTATTGATGAGTCTATGGCATCATGTTGATGACTTGATTATATCACATGATTCTATTATGTATTAAAGATCAGAACTGGACAAGTTTATGTGGTTGGTAAATAAAGATTTTAGTATACATAGAGCAAGTGTAGTGTATATTGAGTATAGTATTAAATGAGCTAGTAATCACCGACACATTACAATATTGACCGAGTGAAAGAATTAAATGGATTTTTGGAACAACCAACTAAAATGATGAGCTAGACAATTGCTTATGACTTTGAGGTAGAATATAATGTTTATTAAGATGATCTAACAAATGAAAAAATTCAAGATCAATCAGATGAAGGAGAATGAAATGTGTTAATGACATAATTATCGAGGAAGGTTAAAGTGGAAAAATGAATGGTGAAGATTAAGAGGCAAAATTGATGGATGAAAATAAAATGATTTATGTTGTCTATATAAAGAGACATGAGATTCATTATTGATTCTGGTTAATTGAAGATATTGCAGGAGAATTCACGTGAAAAATATTTTTTTCATGCAACACTGATCAAACTAGTTGAAGACAAAACTGAGAAAACTGTAGACAACACCAAGCATCAAAGAAAGAATATACTGAAAAAAATAGGGTTGGAGGAAATGAAGGATTGAATTGATTATTGATCAGAGGTATTATTGAGCTTAGCATAGATTTGAAAATCTACAAATAAAAGTTGTACTTGAATTAGATCATTATTGTGTCAGTTTAACCATTGCTACAAATAAATCTCTTAACTGAGTGGGACTTAACAGTCTTTTGTATTTCAATATGGCATTCAATGAATGTTAATTATTTTCTTGTTGACCCCATAGTGAATGCATGATCAAATGAGAACTGTTAATGATAATCCTCTAACCAGGTCACACCTTACAATGTGTTTTGTAACCTTTAACAGGGTTGGCTCCTAATCGAGCTCACTTCAGAAGAGTGAATTATTTTGGGTTACTGATCCCAGGTGGTTTTTCCCCTAATAGGGTTTCCACATTAAAATCTATGTTATATGTGTGTGAATGTGTTGAATTGCTATTTTATTTTACACATTTCTATAATTGGACAGATCAGTGAACATGGTACTTAATTTACTAATAATCTATAAATATAGAGAAAGACATGGTTGATATCTTAGCGAGTTGATATCTTACCTCATTTTGGTGTTTCTACCTCCAATACATCAATAATTGATGAAAAGAGAGCTTATATTAAAATGGGACAAATGCTAAAACCTTAATGGAAATGCTTAAAATGATAAATGTTTACCTTTGATATGAAACACTTGGCTTGAAATCTCACATTAGGCATGAACTAGGAACATCAGGCACAAATGAGTATGAAATTAGAAAGGTATACAATTTACTACACTACATGTACTAACATTTGCAATATCTCAAGGAAACCAATTCTTTCACCTTGTGTGAGATTTGTATTATAGGATAAATCCAACAAGGGTTTTAGATATGTATGGTAAAATATATCCACTTATTGTTTATCATATTTATTGTTATTTCACTTTCCTTTTCTCACTATGAGCACACACTCTTTATCATCAACATCATTTCTATTGTGGAGATGGGAAAACCAATGTGTAATTTGACCAAGGGAAGTCCCTATATAACACAACTCATTTCCTTTGTCTACTTTGGAGGTGTCTAGGTTGTTGTGGTGGAAGGAAGATTCAACATCTCAATCCTTTTGGAGACCCTATCTCTCTCCTTTCCTATCTTTTCATTGATCTAGATTAGGTTATTCTAATTTTTCATGCATATATTCACATATTGATTTTTGATTCGTCTATGTCATAGATGTACAGATTGTATTTGATCTATATAGAAAGATAGTCCTAATTTTTTTCACTTTTTGAATACAACACGTGACACACTGGCATCTTAGAAAATTTTCCCTAGTTTTCAATGTTACATTTTCCTTTGTGTTGTCTTTATCGATCTACTTGCCATTTTTATTTATCTATTTTTTAGTATATGTATTATGTTAAGTTTGATCAATTTGATCATTATTTGTAGTGCCCACCCATAGTTTACTTTCATGTTCTATATTGTCAAACTCTTTTAGGCCCCTTTTATAAGTGCATTGATTATTTCAGCTTTATTATGTGGTTTTGGATGTATGACATTTCATGGTGATTTGATATTGGATAGTTATAGGATATCATATGTTTGCAGTTAGATGATGTTAGTTACTTAAATTATGATTATTTATATGTTTAAAATATTGATTATGTTTATGATTTTACTTACCCCATACTTGCATGTGTGTGGCTATCATGTATGTTTTACTTTTCTATTTGACGTGTTTGAAATGGTTGAGGGACGAAGTCGTAGTTACCTTCTTGTAGGATCCACATGGCTTACAAAGAGATAAGTACATCAAGTTTCTCAAAAGATTACAATACATCTTTACATCTTGAATACAAAATATAAAGATGCATCATACAACAAAGGAAATATTTGTATACACCTAAAAATGGTCATCTAGACTATTAGCCCCTTTTGCTAAAATTATCAATTGCTTATTCTTGATCAAATCCTAGTTCTATCATTTATTCAATTATTTTCTATGGGCTAACCATCTTATCCTAAATTCTTTATTTAATTAAAAGGATTTTCCTCATCTTTTAATTAAATAAAAAGCCCCCCACTTTTCCTCTTATCCTAAATTGCACAAATAAAGCATTATTCATATTTTATAAAAAGAAGAAAAGCACTTTTTGTCTCATATGGACACAAAAGTCAACTCTTATTTTCTCATTAGAGGATACTTGTGCACATGAATTGCTCCTCTTTGATGCTCCACCGTTGATTAAATCTTTTGCCTCTTAATCTCCATGGTCCATTCTTTCTCATTTCTTACAAAAGGAGAGCTCTCTTCTTCATTCTAGATCCCCAACTTTTTATGCTAATGTTATGCTGCAGATTTTCTAGGTCACTTTGGAGCTTTTGAAGATTTGGAGCATTCTTGGCTTTTGCATCTACATGCTATCATAGTTTCACTTCTTTCATTATCATAGCATTCATAGCTTCATATTTAGCTTAGTTTCCTTTGTGCTTTAGATTAATTCATCTAGCTTAATTAGGAGGCTTTGTAATACTTGCATATTTCCTTTCATAGCATAGCTTGCATTTCCATTTCTGGCATAGTTGCATTTGCATTTACATTTTCATTTGATTCTTGGGGATATTGGCATTCTTTCCCTTCTCTTCATTTGAATCTCCCATTCCATGGTTTACTAGCAAGGTTATTGGCTTAATAGCTCTAGCTGAGAGCATTCTTAACACCCTTGCACTCCATGCCTAGGGAGCTCTAAATCGATTTTCAAGGTCTCCCATTCATGGATTCTTTTGGAAGCAATGATTTAGAGAAGTGCACATCTTAGTGTGTACATTTTTTGCGCCCACCATGGGGTAGAGCATTATTGTTTTGTCCTTAATTTTCTGCATTTCCGTCAAATTTTTGTCAAATTTTCATCAAATTTTAGCTTCATTTTTTGCTCTCTATTTTTCTATCTCAGAGTGTCATACGATAATTTTTCAGTGTCATGTGATAGTTTCTTGTATAGCAAGATGACACTTTACCAGTTAAAAGGTGTCGCACTGTTTAACAGATAGTGTTGCACTGTTTAGTATAAATTGTCACTTGCAGGTCAGCGAACTGTCGCACGGAGATAAACTGTCACCCTCGTATACAGAGAAGTGTCGTATGACATTTTTGGTAACTGTACTATCACCTATACTTGACAGTGAGTTGAGTTTTGGGTTTTCTATTTTTTAAAAAAAAATTAGCATTTTCAGAATCTGTGCCACTCTGGAAAACTGGCACCCATTTTTTAGAAATTTTCACATATGGTATCGAAAATTTAAGTGTGATATATCCTTGGAAAGCTCTTTTTGAGCCTAATCCAACCATGTTGGTTTCATTTTCAAATTTTTCCATTTGATCAGCTATTTTCCTTGCAGATTATCTAATTTTTGATGTGCTAACCATTGGGGGGCTAACAAGTTGTGCTTGTAGGTGCTCTCATTGCTTGAAATATTTTGCCAAAAGAACACATGTCAAAGCTTCAAATGCACAAGGGCTACTAACGGTTTTTGTAGGGCTGCCCAAAGCATAAAAACTCAATCAAGTGCTTGTTATTTATTTCATTTCAAGTGTGGCAATTACTAGCTGTTTCATTTCTTAGGCACTTAAGATCTTTTTGTAGGAATCTTTTGGTGGTAGGAGAAGTATGCTCTTCACCCTTGTGGTGAACCAGAAAATCTTGACCCATCTTTGGATTTTGAAAGCAAGAGGGTAATTGAACATTTGCTTGTTGTGTTTGGGAGAAAAGTTGAGATAGGGGAGTATGCTCTTCACCTTTGTGGTGAAACAAAAACCTTGAACCTCAAAAGTCAACCCACTCTTTGTTTAGCATTAGGATCCTTTAGCGGGCCTACTCTTGAGCAATCAAGAGGAACGACTCAAGTAGGGACGAGCTAATACCAAGCTATTCCAACTCACTATAATCTCAAGGCTATCAAGGACACAAAACCTTGGTAGACGTAGTGCTTGTCTTCACTTGATGTGAGTACTTGTGGGATTGTGACCATGAGGAAAGTATTGACCAAGAATTCTTAAGGTACTCTTGAGGCCGCGAGGTCCATTACTTGCCACGAGGTAAGAAGTCCCTTTGGGGAGCAAGAGGGGTGCTACGAACAGAAGCCCTTACTAAGAACCATAGTTAGAGGCCACCCTATTTTTTCGCTTAGCTTCTTGGTGCAAGGATTGATCCAAGTGGAATAACCTGGATCATCCCAAGATTACTCACGATCTGTGTTCTTTTGGTTGTGTCATTGACACCTCCATGACAAAGCCAACATCTATTGTGGGCAACCACTTTGTGTGAGGCAATGGAACATCAAGTGTGGGCCAAGTTGCTAAGTATTGAGCCTTTGTCCTTTTAGGCTAGCAAGTGCTTGAACTATTCTCGTTGTTATATACCGGTGCAAACGTTCTTGAATATACAAACACCACGGTAATGCTCATAGATTTTCAGTTTTGATATCACAATTGCTTGTCTTGGCAAGGTTGCTTTTGCCTTTGTGCAAGTGTTTGATGACATGTTTGATCACCTACTATTTGAAAACTTGTCTACTTCCTAATATTATTGTGCTTAAAACCAAAAAATTGTACTTGCAACCTACAACATTGACCAAATTGCTTTCCAAACTAAGTTTTTCACATTCACTGGTCAAGAGTCGCACTGCTTGCCTGGAAACTATCGCACAAACTTATTTTGTTGTCTCACAGTTGTCTACAATCTGAAGCTGATTCTTGTCATTCCCAGTCTTCCTTGGTCAGTCTAGGTTGGATCTTAGGTGCCATGACATGTTTCTCAACATCCAAATGAACTCAAATGGTATCAAATTGCACAAAATGACTCTTGGTCTTCTTTCTTCCACTTCTTCCATGTCTTTCTAGTCTTCCATTTTCATCCTTTCTCTTCTTTCTTCATGATTCTTCCTAAATTCTTCATGTCTTCTTGATTCTTTTCCTCTTATTATCTAGTCTACCTTCTTCTATTTCATCTCTTCTATTCATTTCTTCCATGCTTGATTCCTCCTCTTTTGGAACCATGAATTTCAATTATCTTGTTATGGAACCTCTCTTAAGAATGGATGATCTTGAACTCATTGCTCAATTCAAAGAGTGTCTTTATTCCTCCAAAAATTGCATGGATGATAAACTTATGGCAAAAGTAGAAGAAAAATCAATTGAATCATATGCCTTTGCTAGAATCCTACGCATGATCCTGGCATGCCATCCTACTTCCAAACATTCTTCATCTTCTAATTCTTCTCATCCTTCCTCATCCTCCAAATCTTATCATGACTCTTCTAAGTCTTATTCATATTCCTCATTATCCAAGTCTTCTTCATCCGCTAGGTCTTCATTTTCCTCTTCTTTAAGATCTCATTCCTCTTCTACTTCTCCCAAGAGTCTTACTCCTTGTCGTACCATGATGAACAATATGATAGCCCTTGTGATACCTATGACACCTCTATTCCTAAGAGTCCTCCTAGTCGTAGGCTCATGCTTATTGGAAATGGGTCGTCACATTTGATACATTGTGATGGTGATCCATATGATTCAGATTTTGAAAGGGAGTTTGATTATTTCTGCAAACAATACCTATATGATGCATCCACTTCTGTTGAGGAATATAAAATGTACCGCATTGATATGAAACGTCACTACTATGATAATCCTTCCTCTAAGAACTCTCATGTTGAAGATAAAGATTACACTCTCAAGCAAGATCATGTTAATGTTGAACCTTTGTCTTGTGATGGTCCCCTTCCATCCCCTACTTCCTCCAATAACCATACACTTCCTAAAGCTTCTGAGACTTTCAAATCTTTCACAAATCCTTCATCTGACAAAGATCCTAATGCTTTTCATGCAGTTCCCTACAGTTATCCTCAAGGGCTATCTCTTAAAGAAACTCAAGCTAACCTTCACTTGGCTGCAAATACTCCCAATAATGCTACACCTAGTGAGCCTAAGCTTTATGCGCTATAATGCCTACTTCAGCTATTCCTTCACCATCTATTCCAAAATCTTCCATGCAATTCCAACATGCTTTCATGTCCTTAGAAGTGGCTCCATGTCAAGAGGACTTTAAAAATGATAAAGAAAAGAATATAAAAAAAGATCAAGATCAAGAACCCTCCATGTCATCCAATCCTTTTCATGACGTCTCTGATCCGCTTCATGGTTCTTTTGATCCTCTACACTCTTCTGCATTCATTCCACCATCTCCTAAGCAAGATCAAGCTACTACTCACACCATTGAGCTTATTGACAATCAAGATGACCTTACTTCCATTGAGGTTATTGAAAATAGTGTTGTTACTTCCAATGTTAAGCCTATTGAAAATCAAGAAAAAAATGATGCACTTATGCTATCCAAAGCAACTTTTCAAGATCAAAGTCTTCCATCTTCTTGTTCTACCACTCCATGTTCACCTCCACTTTCTACTCTTCCTAAGTCTTTGCAAGCTTTGAAAATTCCTATCGAAGAAGTTGCTCCTATTCAAGATGTTCATGATCCTATTAAAAATCCTAATGCTCACTCTAAAGATGCTAATGTCCTTGGCTGTCATATAAATGCTGATGAATTGGTTGATTATCCTTTTGCGTCTTCCACATCCATCCTTGGACTTCCTCTACCAATACCAAAGGCTTCATGTCTTCCTTCCATCTTGGGCCCTTATGTCCCTTCACTTTTCCCTCCTAACTCTCCTAATTCATCATCCATCTTGGGTCCTTACGTCCCTCCATCTCCTATCTTTCCTCAAGATCAACATAGATGCATACCCTTGAATCCTTTTCATCCACTCACCCATCTAAACCAGTCATATCCTCCTTCTTCCATAATTCCCAAGTCTTTTGGAAGTAACTTGAATGTTCAATACAAGAAAAGCAACAATACAAGAATCCATCAAAAAAAGAAGATCACCGTGTCTCCTCTAATTGACATGGAGGCATAAAGTCAAAAGAGATATCTAAGAAGAAAACTACAAGACAAGTATGGGTTCCAAAATCCATCATTGAAGATATTCTCTCTAAATCATCAAAAAGAAATGAAAAGCCTACGGCTATATGGATTCCAAAGTCTCTCTTGAAAGAGTCTAATATTGAACAAAAAGTGAAGTTGACATTCAAGCTTCCAAAGGCTTCCGCCTCATCTTCTTCCAAAAATATTCTTCCATTCCATGTGCCTAAACCGCAACATCTGCTAAACATTCGCCATATTCCTTCTCATATTCCTTCATTCACATTTCCTCCATCCTCTCACCACCCTTCAAGGTGTGTGTTGATGTTTATCTTTCCTTCCTTTCCATCTACCCTTTCACAATCCTTCCATTCATTATCTTTCTACCTTCTATCATTTTTCCTCATTTGCCTATTCCTCTTATCTTCCAACCTCACTCACTTTACATAAAACCTTATCCTTCATTTTTCTCTTCCATCTTCCTTTCCCTATCAGCATCTTTGAGCATATCATTTTGAATCCTTGGCATATCATGGTTTATCTTTTCAAGGATCTAAAAAGCTTGCCTTCTTCCAAAAAAAAAAGAAAAAAATAAAACAAAACAAAAAATTAAAAAAATTAAAAATGTGCCTTGGTGGAAACCTGGAAGCAGGTGCCTTGGTAGAAAAAGTAAAGAGAAATAAATGCGTCCTATGGTGAAAACCACTCCCTTGTGGCACCTTGTATAAGTACCGTGATGAAAACTTGGCAATCAGGCATCATGCGTAGTTCTTCTACATATTTCATCCATTTCATCTTCTCTCATTGATCTTGACAATGTTGACCTATACACGAATATTTGGCTATCTTGTGAGCTATCTTACGATGATCTTGCTTTCATTCCATTCATGTTTAGCCTTCATATTTATTTTCCTCCATTCATTCTATCCTTTCGCTATCATTTTCCTCTTTCATCTTGATCTAATAAAAAAGAGTAAACACGATGTTATGAAGCTTCTTGACATGTCTACTCCTTTGGACTACATCCTTTCCTTCTTTTGCATTACGTTTTTCAGGCTTATCCTATGTTGGCCTTTCATTGCTTCTCCAAATGTGCTTTACATAACAATTTTTCCCTAGCTTGGGTACTCTTGAGGAGTTTGCCTTTGAGGATTTCTTCCCTTCATTCTCCTTCATTCTCTTGTCTTTCATCTCTTCCACTAGCTTGCTAATCCTTCTTGTCCTCCACCTTGCTAGAAATTGGGACTACATGATGTGATCTTGCTTGGGAGTTTGATGCCCATTCTATCTGGGGGCATCCTTTGTACATACTTATTAATCCTGAAAAAAACCCAAAAAAATGATATATTGCTAAAAAATCCTAAAAAGCATATAAAGTCCTGAAAAAATACAAAAAATTCAAAATCCCAAAAAATAGTCACACTTACCCCAATTGTGTTTTTCAACACTCCCCTAGCGTCGAGTGTTTCTCAACACTTATCAGATATCCTACCCGCAGTCCAGATGATGCAATATTTCTCACTGGCAGATGCAATACTAAAAGTTTGACTCTATGACCTACACACACACACTTAAACACTTGACTTGCTAAAATTTGCTTTATTTCTTTGTGTGTTGTCTATGATGATTTCTTTGTTGAGTGTTCTCTCCCTAATGGTTTTCGATGATGTCGAGCTAGAAGATTGGGGCATGAGGACATTGTTTATTTGCTTTCTTCTTGTGGGTATATTTTTTTGATCCTAACTATCATTAGCATTTATGCTTGTTCCACTTGACATTGGGGTCTACAAGGTATTATCCTTTACTGTTTTCACAAGTGCATACTTATAGCCATCTTGACTTTCCTTGTGTCTCGATGTGAGTATAATCTTGCTATACTAAACTTAGGGAACCTCACTGCACTAGTCATCTTGAACTACATGTATTTGATGCCTAGGTGGGATTTTCACATATCTATCTGATATAGATCATATTCATATACTCATAGCTATGCTAGTGTGTATTGTATGATCTTGCGACGCTACCAACAACGCTCGATGATGATTATTAGAGACTAAAAGCTTTGTGACCTTGCAATTAAACCACTTTTTCATAGTAGCTTGCATTTTTAGGTTCATGTTAGTTTAGTTT
Source organism: Chamaecyparis obtusa (assembly GCA_027943335.1). Taxonomy (NCBI): domain Eukaryota; kingdom Viridiplantae; phylum Streptophyta; class Pinopsida; order Cupressales; family Cupressaceae; genus Chamaecyparis; species Chamaecyparis obtusa. The sequence goes on from BSBK01007939.1 coordinate 1,155,970, forward strand.
TTCATCTTGCATATGGAGAGAGCTCTCTTTTCATCTTTCAAGGACCTGTTAGTCAAACTGCGCTCACCTTTCACTTCTTCCCGATCATGTCTTTCACTTCTTGTCTTTCATATCACACTATTTTCTCTTCATTTCGGGATCAAAACCGAAATCCGAGTTCACCTTGATCGTCAAACTCACATTTCTCCTTCTTCTGCGCAATTGGCTGACCTTTTGAGGCCTGATCCTTCGATCTTCACTTGGGCATCCTTTCTTTCTTCATCTCCATCTCTCTCACCCTTCTAGTCTTTCATTCATTTCATTTCATCTCTCTGAGGTCTTGACTGGGGCATATCTTCACTACTTGATGGTTATTCTATCATCTTTTATCTTCGATTATGATTTCTAGTGATTTGAACATGTTGCTCTTGATTTTGCCTTCCCTCTACCTAATTTCACTTTCAATCTCGAGGGGGCAGACACATCATATCCTATTGGCTATTCTCCAGATCATATGCTTGACCACTCCATTTGCTCTAATCGATCTTTGCGCTTGACATGTTAGTTCTCGTCTCAAGTTCTAATATTGTCCATCTCTTTCCTAAGTGTTCAGTACTGTCGCTACCAGGCTAACCATGCAAGATTTGCTATCTCTTTGCACTTCATACTTTGGAGTCAGATCTCTATCTATTGCCTTCTTGGCTAATATTCTTTGACGTAATGTGTTCCCAGATCGATCACACATTAGTCAAAGAGGGGCAAATATATACACCTAAAAATGGTCATCTAGACTATTAGCCCCTTTTGCTAAAATTATCAATTGCTTATTCTTGATCAAATCCTAGTTCTATCATTTATTCGATTATTTTCTATGGGCTAACCATCTTATCCTAAAGTCTTTATTTAATTAAAATAATTTTCCTCCTCTTTTAATTAAATAAAAATCCCCCCACTTTTCCTCTTATCCTAAATTGCACAAATAAAGCATTATTCTTATTTTATAAAAAGAAGAAAAGCACTTTTTATCTCATATAGACACAAAAGTCAACTCTTATTTTCTCATTGGAGGATACTTGTGCACATGAATTGCTCCTCTTTGATGCTCCACCGTTGATTAAATATTTTGCCTCTTAATCTCCATGGTCCATTCCTTCTCATTTCTTATAAAAGGAGAGCTCTCTTCTTCATTCTAGATCCCCAACTTTTTATGCTAATGTTATGCTGCAGGTTTTCTAGGTCACTTTGGAGCTTTTGAAGATTTGGAGCATTCTTGGCTTTTGCATCTACATGCTATCATAGTTTCACTTCTTGCATTATCATAGCATTCATAGCTTCATATTTAGCTTAATTTCCTTTGTGCTTTAGATTAATTCATCTAGCTTAATTAGGAGGATTTGTAATACTTGCATATTTCCTTTCATAGCATAGCTTGCATTTCCATTTCTAGCATAGTTGCATTTGCATTTGCATTTGCATTTTCATTTGATTCTTGGGGATATTGGCATTCTTTCCCTTATCTTCATTTGAATCTCCCATTGCATGGTTTACTAGCAAGGTTATTGGCTTAATAGCTCTAGCTGAGAGCATTCTTAACACCCTTGCACTCCATGCCTAGGGAGCTCTAAATCAATTTTCAAGGTCTCCCATTCATGGATTCTCTTGGAAGCAATGATTTAGAGAAGTGCACATCTTAGTGTGTACAATATTCACCATTGAATACATCTGAATCCAAATCAAGACACAAACGATGAATAATGCCTTGAAAGAGTTTTTCCACCCAACCATGTGAAATTGGTAAATTTCCACCCCCCGTGCTAGGAGATAGAACCAAGGTACTCTCAAGACCTTAAGGCAATCTAAAAGAAATGAAACCAAGAAAATAAAACTCAAAAGAGAAAAAGTACAACATACGAAAAGTCACCATGCTACAACACCAAGGTCAAGGTTCTAGGATACCACCTAAGTGAGTGTCATCACACAACCTGTGTATCGAGATCCTCCCTAGAAACCATGTAACCTCAGTACCCCTTTATGAATAAGGATCCACACTGGTAGTTACCCATGGTCCAGGTACTCCAACAGGTCTGTGTGGAATTATTATATTTTCCTTCATTATCTTTTGAAATCCCCCCTTCCCAAGTTAATTTTAAAGTTTAGCACTTGATTACAAACTCACCCATAGGGTCATTTGGTGACCACTTTGGATTCCAACACCTAGGGTACTTAATCCCTTACCCCATCACAAGCCAAAGATACAAGATTACACTTCAAAGTCTTGATTCATAGGTTTAGGAAACTCTCTTGCACACTTAGGCCCTCAAGATGAGGCCTAACCTTATCCATATGCATAATAAGAATCATAAAAAGGATGTAAAACAAAAGACACCTTAAAATAAAATATAGTAACTCACCTCGTACATTAATATAACATTCATAGGGGTGAAATAATGCAAACCAAACTCATGAGCACCAATGCAGATGTCATAGGCCAAAATCCAAGCAAAAAATGGCCAAATTGGACCCCTAGGACCCCATAAGTCCCATACAAGAATTATCATAGTGCCATACAAGTCTTCATACAGGCTCGTATGAGTAAATAGCATCAGGCTTGTTTTCTCATATGAGAACTGTCTCAAAAGTTCTCAAAATTGCATAAAAATGAAAGTACAACTGGAATGAAGTATGGAGGGTGACCGGGAAAGGGTCCTTGAGGTATACCTATTTTAGGTACCTCAGTACCACATCCACAAATCCTCTCCAACTCATCCTAAAACCTAAATCACAAATAGAAGAGCAATAAACTAAGAAGTAGAATCAAAAATCTGCATATCTCACGGGAAGGAGAAACTCCCTACAGACCTTCCTAACCTTCCCTAAGCTTCCCTAAACCACACATACATAGACAAATACATCAAATTACAATAACAAGAACAATAATAACCTTTCCAGGAAGAGATATACCATCATTTAATTCAACATTCTACCTGGAAACACTACACATCTCCATCAACGAAACCAAATCAATACATGATTTAGCAATAAATACTTTTCAGACCATAAGCACATTAAATACCATCATATAAATAAATAAATAAATTCCAGGAAGGGATTTGGCAAGGAAATATTACAAACACATGTATCACAACTTCCAAAAAATACTACACTTTTACAACCAAATAATTGCCTCAATAATTCATACAACCATAGAGATTTAAAGCACATATTGACACATTAAATATTTCATATGCAGACACCCATAACCAATATATAGGTAAGAAGGTGATTCTTCCTTGTTCTAGACCCTATCAGAGTCATGCAGAGAATCCCTTCCAAGGTTTGTGCAATCACAACACCTGTATGAGTCAGCATCTTCTTCCAAGCTTTAGGATTAATGGTTGCCCTTCTGGGAAATATTTCTAACTTTCAATGAAACCAAACACCCTCTTCCTCTCTCGGATTCTAGCATCTCCAATTAAATATTTTAATCCAAAATTTCTTCTCTGAGATAATCTACTCCATTTCTTCCAGAAAACCCAATTTTTTTTCCATTTTTCTTCTATTTCTCTAAATCTCTCCATTCCTCCAAATATTCACATCCAACCTTATGATTGGAGGAGTTTCTTTACAAGAAGCAACTACTCCAACTAATATAGTTGGTTTAAATAATAAACAACTCTTGTAAGCCTTAATAAATATTTTATTATTTTATTAACTTATTTTACTCTACCAAAACCATCAATATATTAAAGATAAATAAGATTACCAAATAACTCACATAGCCCAAATGGAAACTAACTAGCCTAACTCCTAGGAGAACTCGGGTTCAAAACCCCTAGGCAAGTTAGTTTTACTCAAAAAGAGATAATTATTTATATCCATTTTTATTTTTATTCTAAAATACATTATTTACTCTATAATTATAAAATACATTCACACTTACAAAAAAACACGTAACTATATAAATATATTTATATACACGTAAGTATATATGTGTGCACCCATATATACATACACATAATAAATTAAACCACACAATATATTACATCCAAATTTATAATAAAGATAGAGAAGCATAATGCTTTCACATAAATAAAGAAATGAAGAAAACATACTCTAAAACATAAGTCTCTAAAAGCAAGAAATTCATAATACTGATCAAACCCCCCCAAGCTAAAGTGACTTCCTAAATAGGAACCTAAGCCAACAGGGAATCCTTGAGAATATCTTGGAAATATCTCCACACAATAATGTTCGAGGATTTGAAGGCACACTCAGACCTATGTATCCAAGTGAAGTCGATGTCTGGTACCTACATCCTACATCATCAAGCCGAGAGAACATATATACCAACATATCTATACAACACAGTGGTAGACAAGGAGGGAGACTGTGACATCATGTGGATCTCTCGTAGGAGTGACTGCGACTTCCTCTCCTCATCCCACAAGCACATGAGACAGTTTCAATGCCAAAACATAAATGGATTAGTAAGGTTAGCTCCAGAATAATCATTTACTCCATATTATATAACAAGAATTAATCATCTTCAAGATGTCTTATTGATAATGTAAATCGATTACTAACTTTCATAGTCCAGTTTATGAAAAGGTCTAATCATCTAATCAAAATAACCAAACATACAGTATATCAAATTGAATGTAATAATCCTGTCAGTTCAAAACATCAAGGTACAAGGGGGAGTGTTACGCCCCTTCCTCCTAGAATTAGGCTTGGCCCTGAGCCTTCAAACAAATATGGATATGCAAATCTAAGTCTGCTAGTATCCTCCCATGTAGATGAGGTCTCATCACCTAAGTCTAGTATGGAGGAAACATACAGTCCAAAAATACTAAAATATCACCATCATGTCTAGTCTTGAGTATAACAAAAAGCATCATTAGAGTGGGTAACACAATTAACCCTTAAGTGATTATAACCAATTAACCTAAGATAATCATAAACATTGATAAGGAGAATCTCACAATTAAGCATACAGATCAATCAAGTGATCCTCTAACATTAAGGTCCTAAAATATCATGGACACAGAAGAAGATATAAAGGAACATACCTATAAAATATTTATCATTTCCCAAATTAGAATGTGAACTTACTGAATTGGATTATACAAACATCTCAAGAAGGATCATATTCTTATAAAAATAACCATACAATCACATATAACACTTCCTAACTTCCAGTGAGCATACACAGGACATGTTAGGGTTGGAGGGGCATTATAGTCCAAATGCAAACTCATTCCATGTGAGTCATGATTTTTTTATGACACCTTATCACCTAATACAATTTAGTCTTTTATTCATTATAACTTTAATGAATTAAGAATTATGTGTATGCTAAGATCTTAATGGCCCATCAATGAAACCATTGGTAGAAAATTAAGACCCTTATCAAAGATACTGTGCATAAGGCATTGAACTCTAATTTGATTAAGACTCAAAATGTATCAACTAATAAGATTAAAAACCAACAACATAAACCGCTCGAATGAAATATGACTATATATCAATATCTATATGTGTGTGTGTGTACTACACGAATGAAATATGACTATATATATATATATATATATATATATATATATATATATATATATATATATATATATATATATATATATATATATATATATATATATTTGTGTGTGTGTATGTATATATATGTATGTATGTATATATGTATATGTATATATATATATATATGTATATATATATATATATATATATATATAATATATATATATATATATATATATATATATATATGTATATATATATATATATATATATACATATATATATATACATATATATATGTTAGATTAGGTGAAATACTAATCTCTCAAGAACACCTGCATGCATAACCCTGTCACATGGAAGAAGCAAAGAACAGAAGCAAGAAAAATCTATGGAGGCCAAAAAGCCAGAGACATCTTATGGACATGCAAAGAGCAAATTTCTATTATGATCCAATAAGTGAATTGTCTAAAAAAGAATGTACAAAGGGTTCAACCATATAGGTGAACAATAAAACCCTAAAGCTATGAAGCAAAAAATAAAGCTAGGTTGCACATTATAATTAATAAATATATTAATTATAATGCACCTAAAAGATAGCTTAAGTAAATAGAGTAATAAATGACTTAATTAATTAAACCAAAGTGATTTAATTAATAAGCATAAAGAATGATTACTCTAACACCCCCCCTTAAGCGCAGCTCAAGAGGGAAGCTAACCTAGCACAGCTATGAAAGCAGAAAATGGGTCCCGGCAACAAGGCCTGATCAGGTACCCAGTACAAGAAAATAAACTAGATGAAGGAAACAAAGCCTCCAATCTAGGGAATGTCCCAAAGAAAGGAACAAGAAAGAGCATGAAGCATCTCCAAAGCATGAAGCTGCAAACACTGTCAGAAGAAACTGCTGGAACCCCCACTGAAGTGCATGACCAGGTAGAGAAGATAAAGTCTGAAGAGCTGATCAATCAAAGAGGTGACCTCCAAAATAGGAATGAATGAGTGTCTATATAGTAGATGAACCATCTCACCGAAATGCATAGGTGCCTAGCCACTGCATCCGCCTAGTACATAGGAACAAAAACTGAATACGTAGATCACTCAACCGAACCAAGGAAGCAATAGAGCCAACAGGTGAACCCCCCCATAATGCTGAACGGGGTGACAGGAACACTGAAATGCAATGCCAGAAACATCTGCAAGAAGAAGAAACAGGAACACCTATGTGCAAAAGAAGGTACAAGCACAGGATAAAGGGCGATGTCATAGACACAGTCTACATGGGCTAATGTCATGGAAGGTACGCTCACTTGACAAGAGTGGATGCGCCTATAGTGGCAAATGCATCAGAATCCCCCCATGGCACTTTATAACTGAGTGCGAGTACAAACAAACACAAGGAGTACAAGATCCCAGATATGCAAAAGTAGGCACTTTATCTCAGTGCGTTTACAGAAAAAAGAATGCAACAGAAGAGAAGCATACAATGCTCAAAAGACAGAAAGAAGAGTGAGCTATGAACTCAGAAGAAGAGATCCCCGGACCTGTAGAACCAAGCACTCCACCAGAGGGCATAAACTGCATAACTCAGAGGAGTGAAAACCTGGAGTAGAATCTGGAAAAATAACCTCTGCCACTGAATAGCACACTGAACCAGCTTTCCGAAAATACCAAGTTTGCTGAAAACTGAGCCGGATGTGAGAGATATAGTGTCCGGAATGCAAAAAGTACCCATGACTTTGACTGGCAGAAAACCCCTGCAAACGGCAAAATCAAACAACCAAACTGAAAAAAACAGAA
>BSBK01007940.1:0-20000 GCA_027943335.1 Chamaecyparis obtusa
TATATATATATATATATATATATATCTACATATATATATATATATATATATATATATATATATATATATATGTAGATATATATATATATATATATATATATATATTTATATATATATTATATTTATATATATATATATATATGTGTGTGTGTGTGTGTGTGTGTGTGTGTCAAGGGCTCATGAAGGGACATACCTCTTCGTGAGACATTCTAATTACCAAAGTTTACCACCTTATCAACTTACATTATCGAATTGATATGTTTATAAAATTGGATCTCCATAATGACTTGTTAAAGTCAAATTTTATGTTAACTTTGATCATTATACAAGTCGATCTATATCGGCCTTCATTGTTGTTAAGAAATGATAATATCATCGATATGAATATTTGATGATAGATTAAGTATGATTGTCATTATCGATAATAATAATCACTGTGATATCATTATGAATAATGAATAATCAGTATCAGAATTCAGATTCATAGTCGATACCATAATCGACATAAAGCAATATTATGTTTTGATCGATTCCATAATCGATACTATTATCAACTCAATGATTTTTCATTAAGTTAATATAGTTATCAACTTATAATAAAGTTGATAACAATATCAACTTATGATTTGGTTGATACCATAATCTATTTTTGCTAATAATGATAAGTTGATATTATTATCAACTTTATTAACAATTAAAGTTGATAACAATATCAACTATATTATTGATATTACTCATATTAGTTATCAATAATGATAACTATAGAATGAATCTTAATAAGATCATCAAATGTATAATGATAATGTATATAACGTATAATTCTCATTTTATCTAAAGAAATAGAAATATCAAATACTTAGGTTAGAATAATCTGACCAAAGCTACAAACATTAACACTCCCTCTTAGCTAGGGAAGATTAATTCTATCCTTCATTAGATCTACAAGAGAGATATCACCTCATTTTGATATTAGGAGAGATGGTGGATTCTTGAATATTAAGTCACATGATGTTCATCAACACTCTCATATGGACATCCATATGATATGTGCACTTGCATCATTTCACATGATGCCTATCATAAAGATATCAAGTCATGGCATAAGGATATTATTCATACATATTATCCATCATGTTAGTTTTAAATATTATGGCTTACCCATAGAAATCAAGTCTCATGATATCTACCATAATATTTTATTCATCATCATGATATGTCCATGGATATCAAGTCACATGATATCCAACATGATATTGGGTTTACATAAGTATTTATCCTTCAAAAATTTGTCACCTTTCAAAGAATATCCCAGGGCCCATAAAGTCATGGAGTCACACACATGACAAGTAGAGTTTACACATTAAATATCTTAATATAAGTACAAATAAATAAATCTTAAATTTAATAATTAAATTTCAACCATACCAAGTTTCTTACGAAAATGAGAAACTTTTTCCTTGGCTAATGGTTTGGTGAGAATATTTGTAGTATGTTCATCTATACTTACATATTCCAATCAAATCACATTTATATCTACCATATCTCTGACATAGTAGTATGGAATATCAATGTGTTTCATTATGTCATGGAATACTTAATTCACTGAGAGTTTTATACAACTTTGGTTATCACAATGCATAATTGTAGGATTCATAGATTCACCAAACAATCCCACTAAAAGTTGATGAATCCATAGTGCTTCTTTTTCTCCCATGGATGCTGTAATATACTCAGCTTTTGTAGAACTTTGTGCCACTGAGGATTGTTTCCTATTGATCCATGAGATCATAGTTGATCCTAAACTGAAACAACATCTAGATGTAATCTTTATTTCTATCACACAACCAACCCAATCTGAATCAATGTACCCATAAAATTTCAAGTCAACATTGGTGTACTTGAGACCATACTTAATTATTCCTCGAAGATACCTCAGAATATGTTTAACTATAACTAGATGTATCTTCTTTGGTTCACACATGAATTGACTTAAAACATTTACAAAATAGCAAATATTTGATCATGTGTTAACTAAATACATCAAGGATCCAATTATCTATCGGTATACAGTAGGATCTGTATTTTCTTAGTCAATTGTTGTTGTATTTAGCTTGTGTAAATTTGTTTCTATAGTGTTTTCATGGGCTTAAATTCCATCATTCCAAACCTCTTAGAATGTCTATAGTGTACTTCCCTTGATTTAGAATAATTTCATCCTCTCATTTCCACACTTCTAACCCAAGGAAGTAATGAAAAAGTATTAGATCCTTTATGTCAAATTTTGATGCAAGATCTTGTAGTATAAGTTTGGATCTGAATCATTCTTGAAGAATTTTATACCTAGAAGGTATTTATCAATCCTTTCGTACCAGGCTCTGGGAGCCTTCTTAAGCCCATACAATTCCTTCTTTAATTTGCACACATGTGAATTGTTGTTATGTATAAAAAAAACCCTTCAGGTTGTTCCAAGTATACTTCTTCTTCTATTATCTCATTAAGGAAGGAAGTCTTTACATCTATATGATGAATCTTCCATCTTCTAGAAGGAGAAATAACAATAATTTCCCTATCAAAGGTGTACCTTACAACTAGGGAAAATATTTCCTCATAATTGATACCTTCCTTTTCAAATAAGCCTCTAGCCACAAATTGAACCTTATATTTCTCAATGTTGCCATTTGCATCATGCTTGATTTTGAAGAGCCATTTAGAAGATATTACAAACTTGTCTTTAGGTCTAGGCACAATATCCCATACATCATTCTTCATAATGGATTGATACTCTTCTGACATGGCATCTTCCAAGCTTGACTTTTGGTAGCTTCTTCAACACTAAAAGGTTCTTCTTCAATGATCTCAGTCATTAAGGCAACATAATTTTAGAGTATTTGTTAGGTTTATTCCTTTCTCTGATGGTTCCTTCAGGTGTAATATATATTTCTTCACCTTGAGTCATCTTCCTTGCCAAAGGGGGCCTCTTATATTTACACCAGGGCTTTAGGTTCATTCATAGATTTAATTTTGGTATTCATCTTCAAGAGTCTCCCTCTGAATCTTAGGAACATGATCCTCTTCTATTTTGAGGCGGTTCAAGATTCTCTGACTCATGAATGCCTTTTAAACTTCTAAAGAAACATATTTTCTTAATTCACTTTGAGTAGGTATAAATAAGTTTTGGATACTTTTAATTTTTGTACTCCTTAATCTCAACATTTACACATTTATCGGAAGAATATTTCCCTTATGTTAGTATTAAGAAATTTCTCTTCCTAGATATATTTTTGTAGAGTTTTAAATTCCTTGAACCTTATATGAAATTCTTCTGACTCAAAAAAAAAAATCTAAGACTTCTTAAAGAAATTATTTACAAAAGGTAACATACACATCCTCTACTTGACAATATATATATATATATATATATATATATATATATATATATATATATATATATATATATATATATATATATATATATATATATATATATATATATATATATATATATATATATATATATATATATATATATATTAGATATAGTTTATTCCCTTAAAGCATATCTTATGAAGGAATCTGTCACCTTTCCTATGATATGATATGATTGTTCACTATTAGAATAAAAGTTTCTTAGTAGTATTTTCCAGCTTTACCTTGCCAATTTTAGCTATGGAGACTTGAGGTTTAGATCCATCTAGGCACTTTAGGGCATAGTGTCCAAACTGGTCACATATGAAATATTGTACTTTGGATATCTCCTTTCTTTTCTTTGATGATCTTTTGTCTTTAGTTTCCTTGTCATTAGATTCCTCTTGAAATTCCTATTTTTCCTTTCTTGTGAGAAATAGCATTTAGCACATGAATGTCTTCATTTGTAGAGTTTTGACCAATACTCCTAGTGATTAGCCTAGATTCCTCTTGAATGCAATCTATCTTCAACCGGTCAAATGTAGAGAATTTTGGATGAGTATTGATTCCTTGAATGAATGCTTCCCATGAAGTTGGTAGTCCATTCAAATCCAACATAGATAACTCCTTGATTTCAAGAAGGTCTCACGCAGGGACATACCTCTTCGTGAGACTAAGTGTCTTATGAAGAGTGGTGTCTCTTCGTGAGATATTCTAATTACCAAAGTTTACCACCTTATCAACTTACATTATCAACTTGATATGTTTATTAAAGTTGATCTCCATAATCAGCTTGTTAATGTCAACTTTCATGTTAACTTTGATCATTATACAAGTTGATCTATATCGACCTTCATTTTTGTTAAGACATATGATAATATCATCTTTGTTGATAATGATAATAAAGTCAATATGAATATTTGATGATTGGTTAAGTATGATTATCATTATCGATAATGATAATCATTATGATATCATTATCAATAATGAATAATCAATATCATAATTCAGATTCATAGTCAGTACCATAATCATTATCAATAATCAATAATCAATATCATAATTCAGATTCATAATCAGTACCATAATCAACATAAAGAAATATTATATTTTGATCAATACAATAATCAATACTGTTATCAACTCAATTATTTTCATTAAGTTGTTATAGTTATTAACTTATAATAAAGTTGATAACAATATCAACTTATGATTTGGTTGATACCATAATCGACTTTTGATAATAATGATAAGTTGACATTGTTATCAACTTTATTAACAATTAAAGTTGATAACAATATGAACTATGTCATTTATATTACTCATATTAGTTATCAATAATGATAATTATAGAATTATCATTATTAGAATGAATCTTAATAAGATCATCAAATTCATAATGATAATGTATAATTCTCATTTTATCTAAAGAAGGAGATATATCAAATACTTAGGTTAGAATAATCTGACCAAAGCTACAAACATTAACACCCTCATGCTATTAGTGTAGTCCATGAGGCCACCACTTTTTCATGAAGGGAATAGAGGCATGTTAAAGTCCCCAAAAATTATGTAAAGAGAATTTTGATCTTCCATAATACAATTAGTGACTTCTTCCCACACCAATCTCCTACTAGCCCTAGTATTAGGGGTATAAATGTTGAACAAATGCCAACTATAAACACCAAGCTTGAAAGTCACAGCCAAATAGTTCTAAGAAAAAACATAAATATCACCCTGTATCTTGTCTAGATTCCAAATAGTAGCAATTCCTCCATAATCCCCCATAGCTTTGTACATAATAGAAAGAAACCCTCGACCAAAGTTTATCAATAATCATGGAAAAATATTGGTAAGTTATTTTAACTTCTTACAACAAATAGATATCAACTTTCAAATCAATAATACATTTCTTAATAGAAAACTACTTTTGGGGGCTATTCAGTCCCCTAATATTCGATGAAAGGAACTTCATTTCTTAACCCAGGTGTTATCATCCAGGGTTGTTTTCCAACCACTAGAAATATCCTTAACCATGGCTTTCTGCCTTAGAACCTTGTTTGATGGTCTTCTAACTTTGTTGTCAATACCCACAGTAGCTTTTTTTTGTCCTTATTTTCCTCTTTTGTGATTTCCATTCCTCATTATCCTCTAGGGATTTGCAGGAAGGGGTAAGCTTTCCTAAAAAAGACATGATGAATGACTTGGCTATCTCTTCTAAGATCACAACATTGTTGGGTGATTGAGGTGGGAATTTAAACAAAACCATATTCAGCTGCTTCAATCTACTCGAGGTTTCCATTGTTGGAATTATAGAAAGGTGTGTACTGAGAGGGGAGGGGTGAATTAGTACCCTTAAAAACTTCTCACTTGAATTCCTGTAAACATGTAAATTGTTAACCGACTGTATCATTTGCATTCACCATACATCCAATAACATAACTGAAATGTAAATGCATGTAATCTAATTAAATGTGCAAACATGAAACTTCAAACACATAACACATGTATTTTGGTATCATAGAAACCCTTGTTAGAAGGTAAAAATTATGGTGGGGATGTCACCCACAAATCTTTACTACTACAGTAACAAATTTGTCTGTTAAGGCTACAAAGATTTGGTCACTTATGAAGATCTTACCCTGTTAGGAGTAACAATAAGATCAGATAGATCTACCTGGTTAGAGGATTTTATTAACACAATTAAGTGTGCACTTAGTTAAGAGAATTTACAAAAAGACTATTTAGTCCACTCTGTTAAGAGATTTAAGGTCTTCTACAATGGTTAAAAGGTAACAGTAAATTGATCTGTGAGTAGAAACTAATCTTGCCCAATTTTAGATCTATTATGTACTTATCTATTATCACCTCAATGTGATTGATCTCTTCTTTGAATACTGCTCAGTAGCCTTCTATTTTTGATAAACTGTATAGTCTTTCAATGCTTCAAACTTTAACCCTATCTGATTTTCATATGTCTCCCAATGGCAGCTACTTCATGTGTGGTACATGTCAAACTGACATCTATATAATATTTATATCAAACTGATATGATCTAATTAGGGTTTGGATACTATCTTAAAAAACCTAAGATCAACGGTTCAAATGAATAACCTAGATCATCTTTACATAGGAATAATCAATTATTAAATGATTACATCCATATTAAATTTCATCTCGATTTTGGTAAAACATTTTCTAATCAATGTAAACCGTTTGCCTTGTAGTTTGTGTCATTCCAAACTGCTATGCCATTTCCTGTTTCACCCGGTGTATGCTGCATTCATCACTCAATATTTAACTGGTGCTCAGTGCTTATGAATGTTTGATGACTACTATGCTTGGTACTCAGTAATCATCTTACTCGGTATGAGTACTCGGTCAAAACTATATTTGGTTAGTATGGTATATGTGTTGTATTCTTCTCGGTGTCTAAGTTATGTGTGTTGACCGATTGCCATGTCCTATCTTGTCTCCTTTACCGACTATATGAATGAATGATACTTATGACAACCATTAATGCTCTTAGGAGTAACATTCTCCCCCTTTGGCATTAGTATCAAAAAAGTTAATGTATACATGTATCGACTACAAAATTTGAACTTGTAAACCAAAAATGTGTAACTGTGTGAACTCCCCCTTTGTACATGTTCTCGGTGTGAAGTACATACAAGAATATATATACATACATTTCCCCCCCTTTTTAAAATTAATGCCAAAAAATATACTTACAACTTGTCAAATATGTTCCGATGGGTTTTCTGTAGAGTAGCTAAGAGGTTTTCCCATTCCTCTTTGAGATTATCAAGAGCAATCTTCTCTAAACCAACTTGTGCATGCATATCAAAAATGTTTTCACTTACCAAAATCTTAGGTGTGGAAACCAATTCTTTTTCCTTGTTCACATGCTTTTGCATCACCTTTAGGTGTGAAAGTAACTCTGCCTACAACTCAGTTACTTGTTCTCTAATTGTATCCTCTTCCTTCCTAATTTCTAGTCTTAACCGCTGGATTTGTGTAACTTTAGCATAATGCTCATAAATTGTATTGGGTTCGATTAACAAACTATTTGTACTATTCTTCAAGTCTTCATCTAATTTCTTTATCTTTTAACTAATCTTAGTAGTGAAAGAGTCGATAGTGCATAGCTTGTGCAAAATTGTAATAACTCTTTGAATAATAACATCTAAGTTGGTTATTACCTCAAATAGTTTCACCTTATTTACTGCCACTTCCTGGCTGATTCTCTTTGCAAGCTTGATCTGCATCTTTTCTTCAGCTTTCTCTTATATTCTCTTCTCAGCATCTATATTTGGATAGTTTATATGGCCGATTAGAGTGGAAAGTTGATCAATGATGGGAGTTGCCTCATCAACATTGATATTAGGGACTACTTGCATCAAAATTTCTAACATCCTCAAAGACCTACTTATGATTACTTTCTTGTCTTAGTTTCTCTTGTGCAACCTTCCTTATGTATAGTTCTTTTTATCTTCTTAGTGCTTCCAGGTCTAGGGTTCTCAGATCACATGTAGGAATTTCAATAATCTCATCTAAAGTGTCTGGACCCTTACCATGTTTCTTCTTTTTCTTCTTTTCCTGGGTGCTTGATGTGGGAGATTTCCCATAAGGTACTAGATATTTTGTCTCCAAATTAGAATTTTCTTTCTCGGTTGACACACTTTCTTCCTCATCTTTCCCTTTGATTGTTCCCTCAGTCTGAGGTACTTTGGCTTCTGTCCTTGTGTTAGTTTTAGAGACATCTACATTTGTCTTAGTTTTAGGCTCTTTATTTTTTGCCTCTTTGCTTTCAGGCTCATTAGTCTCCTTTGACCCTTCTTCACCCTATCCTTTAATGGTGTCCTTTTGTTGCTTGGGTGTATGTTCCTTAGGTTTCCCTTGAGTGGCAATATCGATGGCTTGCACCAATATCAGTAAGTTACCCAATATTTTTATTGTTGTTGCCTTAGAAGTCTTGTTGAGCATCATTTTTACACGAGACAACGACTAGGAATTTGGATGAACAAAGTCCCCTCTTGGAAGAATGATGAAATTAGTCTCAAGGTTCCTTTTAGGGTGGGTCTCAACCACTTTGATAACTCTATTGAAGATAAATGTGAAACTATTCACGAGGAGGCCTTTGCTAGTTCGATCTTGGAGGGGCTGCAAAAAAAATTCTTAGAACAAATGATATTTCTCTTCTTTTTTGCATTTTCAGAATCTTTTAAATGAAAGAAATGTAAATTTGATTTAGTCTATTGTGATTGATTTGTAAAGACAAATAAGGAGCAAGGTAACAAGAATTTGAAATGAAATTACAGAAAGTAAAACTAATGAACATAAACCACTATTGCACTACCTTGTGAATTAAAGTACCAAGAAGATAGAGAAAACCCACAAAACGTAGATTTGAATAAATCACAACCCCAATTTTGTAGATGCAATCATCAATATAAATAAATGTAGATGTAAGATATGTCAAAACTCATCAAATCATGAAGCCACCATGAACATGCTCACACATGAGATAAATTTATCTTGAAGGACCAAAGAACAATCTTCCCAATAATTTGTCACAACAAAGCAATGCAACAATGATAAACACCATACTAATGAATTTTCAAATCAAAATGACCATACAATTAATTAGCTCTTTGAAATAAATGAATGAGAAAACACATATTCATAAACTTCCCAAAGATATCAAAAAAATCACACTATGATTGAAGCACCAATTGTATATATTGTATTGCAAAGTAATTGACCATAATTACACTTTTGATTTACAATTTATAGGGCCTCACTCTTTAGGGAAAGAAATTTCACAGCTAGGGTTTCAATTGTGCATGAAACTTGGAAAAATAAATAAAACTAAAACTTAACTGAAATAAACTCTTAAAGCAACCCTAAACTATCTAGCATAGATTTGATCCATGTGCATTACAATTTTGAAGCCTAAGATGCATAAAAGAACTCAAAATTTGCTCTTGGAGTTTTGCCATTTTCCTGCATGCTCTTCCTTCAAAACTTGGAGTTCTTCTTGTTAATCTTTATTATGGCTCCCCTTCAAGGTTTTGACTGAAAGATATCTCCAAAGCATGCAAAAATGACCCAAGATGTGGTCAATCTGACTGGAAACCCACACATAAGACTAGAAGTTCTTTGCGGTGATGACCTAGAAATTTAAGACCCTGACCCCTACTCTGAAAAAATAAACTTGAAAAAATGACTAAGTGTTCAACACCATGTTTGAGAAAAATCTCAAACTTTCGGAGGCCGAAAGGCCGAAAATCTTGGAGTGCAAAATTAGATAAGTGTTGAAGTTCGATTGATTTCTAGAGGCCATACACCCTGCTAATCATAGTTACAACTTCTTGGATATCCTCCTTCAAGTATCCCCTCCTCATATCTATTTTGTAATTTTTTTTCTTTGGCAGGGGTTGCATTAGGTAGTCATTATTCACAATTCCATAAGACAACTAAATATCCTTGTTTTAGAAGCTCATTCCCTTGTCTATAGAAAAACTGTAGAACCTGTCTATCCCCTTGGGTAGGTGGAAGACATCTTCAATATTGTTGGACCTTATATCCAATACCACCTCTCCATTATGTTCTTTACTAGCCTCTCATCTAGTACATAGTGGTTTTCCAAGGTAATAATAAGGTCAAAAGAGAGGATGGACACTGGATGTGTCATCATGTTCACGAGACTAGAATAGACTAATGAAGTGTAATCCTCAGATTGGCCCGTTGGCTGGGCACACTTTACCAGGTACTCATTCCAACTGACATTTTCTATATCAGTGTTGGTGATTTCACCATAGAGGTTCCCCACCTTGGATGGTGCATGGTAGCCTTTGAACTAGTACTTCATGGCTGGTGAATTTACCTTCTTAGACATTTTGCAAAAAGAAACATGAATGGGTAACGATCGTCAGAAGAAAATAATCCATTATGAACAATAAATGAGAGAAAATAAAATGAATAAATCAAAACCCATAAGGCTAAGGCATTTAAAGGCTCAAAATGAATCTTTCAGAGATTCAGAGGTTTAGACTCCGATAGAGCAATCCTTCTCTGAAAGGTCAAAATGGAGAAAGTGGGCCCTCAGGTTTTTCTTGGTTTAAGGTTTAGATCTTTAGAGAGTGAAAAATGGTGTGTTTTGTCAGCATCTGAAAAGTTGAAGATGCAAAGGTTTGGTTAAAACTTGGTTTGTTTGGCAGCATAGTGATCGGTGTCATATTTAAGACTTTTGGCGTGTGAAGGGAGGTTGCTAGTATTGGTGTCTGAAACACCAAAAGTGTGAAGATAAGGTTTTGGACTTAGTTTTTTTCATTGGTGGCTCTGGAACCTCAGATTCTAAAACTCTGAAATAATTAAGGCTGACAAAGAGCCGAAGGGAGAAAAACCTTGTGTGATCTCGAAATCAATCCCCAGGCAAGATCAACCATGATCCCACCTCAAAAAGGGCCTAGAGGGACAACTCTAAGGCCCTGAGATGATAAGAAAACCCACACTAAATAGAAAACCCTAACTAGACACCTAAAAACCCTAGAAGACGGTGAAAAACATGACAAACAACTACAAATCAAAGAAAACGAGGGCATAAGAGACCCTACCTCAAAGGTGAATGAAGGAAACACAAAGGAGACTGAGCATGAAGAGATCTAAAACTTGGAAGATGTTGATCACTTAAAAGAATGAAATTGCTATGAAATCACTAAGCTACAAGATGCACAAGTGACCAAAAAGGTCACTCGCGCACTTTAAATAGGTCGCAGGAGAGGGTCACGTCAGTCACGCTCCAGACTTTAGAGTTTTGGAGCTTCAAGATTTCAAAGGTCTAAAGAATACTAGGCCTCTAAAACACCAAAAGTTTGAAGTTTCAAACTCCTTTGAGGGATTCAAACATTTAGAGATCCGTAAGTCTGAGAACTGTGAAAGGCCAAAAATCAACCAAACTTGCTTTTAAGAAGAAATCAAATGCTCGGGCTTTTGGTGTTTGGGTATCTGTGAAAGTGAAGAAGAGAGAAAATGTTAAGTTTCTCTCGAGGAAAGCCCCTAAAATGGGACATACAATAGACATACCTAGAAAGGACAAGCAAGAAGTCCAACATACACAAACAAAGCAAAAGAAAAAGGGGGGCCCCTTGGCCAAGTGGCCAAAAAAGGGGAACGTGGTTGTGGGACCATAATAGGTCTATCTTCCTCGGTATTGTCTACAAAAATGGTGATGTATTCATCATTCTTTTCTTCATCATCAAGATCTCCATTAGTAATGTCTTCTATTGTGACTTCATCATTCCCGGTTGTTACTAGTTGCTCGGGAGTATCCTATTTTTCTTCTTCAATATATCCTGCCAGATAAAAATCTTTGACATATGTATCATCTTGTATTTTAGTATCAGATATATTGATAGGCTCTTTAGTAGCTAGATTGACATCATCTAAATGTACCCCTTTTCCTTTAACTTTTACTTTCTTCTCGGGGAATATTGCCAGTGCAGTTTTGTCTACTTCAGCCTTTGAATCCAAAATTTTAGTCCACAAAACTTTGTTGTTTTCATCAAATTCTTCCAATTTTCCTTCCAATATGTTTAATTCTCTACCTTTCATTAGAAATTTATTGGCATATTATTTCATGAAATCTTTAATTTTTATTTCAGAAAGATTAGGCATTGCCAACATTAATGAACATTTTCTCATTTCCTTCTCTGTATGTAAGGCATAGGTCCATCTTGTTGATACCTCATCATGGACCTCCTTAGGAATGTATTTTACAAATTCAATAGGTAATCTTCTAAATTTAATCATCATGGTGATGATTGTTTCTTCTATTTTCTCATGATCCTCGGTTGACATATGTACATACCTATTCATCTTAGGGTGATCTAGTCTACTCGTTTCCTTGATATTGTCAACTAGCTCATCTATTGATTGTCCTTTATTTACAACAACTTTGAATTGATTGATATATTTTTCTTTTGAGTCAATATCATCCTTACCTCTTATTAGTCTTATCCTCTTCTTCAGTTTCTCAGTGGTGGCTTGTGCACCTCTCTTCTTCTTATATGTTTTTGTAGGAGTAGGTTGTGTGATTTTCGCTATTCCTCATTTTAGGGGTGGAGAAACACCTGTAGAGGATCTTTTCCTCGCTTAGGTAGGGGTATCAACTTGTTTTCTCTTCCCTTTTGCCTTCACCAGTGTATCTTGAAGTTCTTTATCTGACTCAGTCTCCTCTTTATGTTCTCTATTACTAATCAGAAGTTGTTCCTCGGTTGCTTCTTCAACTAGATTTTCTATTGCTTCCTCTTCTTCTTCATCGAATTGTTTAACCAATGTGTCCATCATTTTCTTGGATTTTCTACTAACCTTCACTCCAATTGAGTCCATTTTTATTCTCATCTCTTCCTCATAGGTTTTGAACCTAGTATCTTTGGGATCTTTAGGCTCAGTCAATAGTTCCTTTATTGACCTAGAGGCTCAGTCAATATCAAGTTCATAGCCCATTGGAGGTATCCATGCAGTTCTTGGATCAACTACCTTTATTAGAGTGGTGTTGGTGTCCACCAAAAAACACATAGCCTCCTTGTGCTTCTCAGCTAGTTGTGCAGGTATCCTGCTCCTTTTATGCATTTTTTCTTTAAACTTTCCAAAATAGTCATCCATCACAACCTCAAAATTCTAACCCAAGTTCTTGATAAATTCATTGATTTGGATGATGATCAGTCGGTTGACATCACATTCCACATTACCAACTGATGGGAAATAATTTTGTAAGTAGAAAAATGTACAAACAAGTAATTAACCACACTTACAAGTGTTGGTCTTTGCAACATGGATAATCCTCATATTCTCCTCAAGTTATTTTAATAGTAGCTCGATGAGGTCTAACTGTAAACCTTTCTTGACAATCTTATATGCTATGTCTATTACTCTGCATGAGACACTATTAGGACTGCTTGATTTAAATCTTATACCAATAACATAGGATCCAAATCTTATTTTTGGATCGGTGATGGTGTGATCCTCATGCCTCTACCATCCTACTCAGCTCCTGTTATTTTCTTAGTCTCTTCCATCGATGGATTTCTTATGGCCTTTTTGTTATCAATTGTAGGGTACTCGATAACCATGTGGACAACATCTTTAGTGATTTTAACTAGTTTATCCAACCATATTTTGCCTTCATGAACATGAATAAGTACAACCCTAATCTATTTAGTCTTAAACTCCTTCGGGAAATGAAGGGCATTTGTTAGAGCATTGATTTCTAGGTGTGTGTGATCATCCTTAAGCTCTCCATTCTTGCACAGTTCCTAGTATGTAGATTGAAGTTCAAAATCTCCAATTTCACTTATCTTGTAGTGGATGTATACACGTATATCATTAACTAATAAAACCCTAGGAAGTATGCTTGAAAATGTGCATGTTTGATTAATTTGTGAAGCAATCTCGGGGTGCAATTTGTAGTTGGGTTCTTCATATGTTGTTGACTTAATCAGTGTGACCTTCTTGTCACTTTGAGTCTTGGATTTCATAGACTTGGATGAGGATGCCATAGTTCTAATAGATTTAGCCGGGCTTCGTAAAATCTTCAGGAAAATAACTCGGTTGCAAATAACTTACTTGAAAAGATAACAAATAGCTCGGGATCTGCTCAAATCTATGTGAAACACACAAAAAACTCTTTGCTCAAATTCTCTCAGGTTGCTCTGGTTTGCTATGTGAAGAAATGACTTGCTTTGATGTATATTTATACCTAAAATTCCTTTTCTCACTCAAAGTTTTGCAATAAATTCTTCACCTACCAGAACTCGGTTAATATAATGATGTTCGATTATCTCTTTGAAACTTCATCTCAGTTAACACTAAACATTGCTCGGTTTATTCTTTAACTCCGTTAACCTTGACACTTTTATGACTAACAAACTTTCACTCAGTCATGCTTTTACTGACTATACACATTTCATGCTCAAAACATATAATACCCTAGTGCATCTTATTTCATGCTGATTTGGTATTCATGCAATAGATATAAGGAATCATTGTAAGAGAAAACCAATTGAAATTTAGTTCCATACTTACTTGAATTGTTAAGTTGGAGGTAGTAAGATCACCTAATCCAAAGGATGAGGTGTCACCGACTGTTCTGTTTGATCCAACATTGTCATATGTTGCTTTCTCCATATTTGATTATTTATCCTCATGATTTCTTTAATGGTATTTCCATTTGTATTAACATTCACCTCTAGTGCTCAGTCTCTGTAGTCTTTACTTAAATGACCGAGCTTGTGACAGTGCAAACATGCCATTCCAGAATTTTTCCAATTTCAAGATCTTACTCTCTAGTGCAATTTCATGTAGTTTTTTGCAATATGTCCATATCTACCACATGTTGTACAACTAGTCCAAATGTTGTACTCCCAAGTATATGCATTATCTTGCATTCTCGGTTGATATATATGTCTTGTTTTGTTCTCTCAATTTCTAGACTCGTTTCATCTTTGTCCTGCATTCCTGTGATATATGTCCATGCATGTTGCAAGTATGACAATTCTTTTCCATGTATTGTTTATTAGGTGACTTATTCAACATTGGTCTACACTCATGTGCTTGATGTCCATACTAATTGCAGTTATAACAATAACCATCAAATTTAGGAGTGGATTTAGGAATACATTTTTCTTTTCTTCTGCAGATATTTGGTGTGGCCTGGTTTTCCACAGTGATAACATCAGAGCTTCTTTGGCCTTGGATGTGCATAGGCATTATTTTGTTCAACTTGTCTTGATGACTCTCCCTGCTTGATAACCTAAACTAGTAGTGTTGTCAAGTCTTTTGTGACTGTTTAGAAACTCATCCATCCTTTTAGTTATTTCTTCATCTTTCTTTATCATCTCATTATGATTGTTGAATTTTCACTTCATTCTTCAATCTTTCATTTTCTTCTCTTAATTCACCGATGTCTTCTAGTAAGCTCATTGTTCACTCGGTTGACTTCCTAATTCATGACAACCATCTGATTAGAAATTTCAAAATGATGCTCAATGAGTCTCAGTATCTTAGATTATTTTTCTTCTATATTTTTAGTGATTTGTCTTCTATCTTCAATAGCCAAGTTCCTTTCTTATTTAGCCTGTCTTGCATTGTTCATGACATCAATCATTCTAACCATTTGAGTTTCTTGACCAATTTTCAATGCTTTCACTTGATCAATAAGATGTTGATTCTTTTTAGATAGATCTGATATGTTTCCATCAGATGCATCAGATATACTTCCATATCCAGATCCTTTAAATGGATCCTCTATTTCTTCTTCTTGATCAGTCTCATTGTATCAAAATGTCATTTCCTTCTTTTTGACTAGTAACTCTCAGTTTTTCTTTGGATTCCTTGAATTATTCAATGAAGATCTGCATCTCCAATTTTTAATTTTTAATATCCTTTTCAAGCTTATACCTTTCCATCCTTAATATCTTTTCTCTTCAGTGATTAAACTTCCTCAATAAGAGAACTAGCTCTGATACCAATTGTTGGAATTATGGAAAAGTGTGTACTAAGAGGGGAGGGGTGAATCAATTCTCTTATTTCTTTTTCACTTTGAATCCTTTTAAACATGTAAATCATTAACTAACTATATCATTTGCATTCACCATACATCCAATAACATAACTAAAATGTAAATGCATGTAATCTAATGAAATGTGCAAACATGAAACTTCATACACATAACACACATATTTTGGTATCACAAAAACCCTTGTTAGAAGGTAAAAACTATGGTGGGGATGACACCCACAAAGCTTCACTACTATAGTAACAAAGTTGTTGGTTAAGGCTACAAAGATTTGATCACTTTTGGTGATCTTACCTTGTTAGGAGTAACAATAAGATCAGCTAGATCTACCTGGTGATAGGGGGGATCCTTCCCGAGCCCACTTGACTCACAACTAAGGTCTCTTTCTTAGACCTAATAAGGTTTTCCTTAACCTTATCTAAGGATAGGATACTCTACTCCTATACCATCACCACTAGGATCTCCACTACCAATTAAAATTTCAGACAACACTGAATCCACAAGGGTGGATTCCTCAGCATATTCCCAAACATATCACACACTCTTGCAAGGTAATATAGATGATTTTTCCATCATTTTTTACATGTCTAAGAATATATAGAACCATAAGTCTTCTTTAGACCTTTCTCTTATGACACTTCTAGAAATAGGCATAGGGAATCCTTGTAGCCTTGTCCAGTCACCTTTTCGGACCTAACTCCCAAAATTTACAAAAAATTGTAAAAAAAATCTTGGATCTAGATACCATTTTTGGAATTAAAAAATATTTTTAAGGTCATAGGGTTTCAACCCTTCCGTACAATACTATAAAGTGCTTAAGGATCGGGTCCTTAAAAGTAGGGCTAAAAGCCTAGTTTATAGGAACTCTTCTCATAGCCAGTTGTAATGGATTCACCGACCTCTACCATTTATTTCATTGGTGCTTGAGGATTTCAAGACCATCCTCCAACCATTAGAACTCTTTCTTTGAACCTACCCTATAATCTAGAGTCATTGTTACTCTATTGTCCCTATTCAGGATATATCCTAGCTTGCCTAGGGAAAGAGCTCAAAATCCATTGCTTGATCTCATAAAGATAAAACAAAAAAAATGTTTATGTACATAGACTCCTTCATCATTCCACCAAGGCTTAAGCATTTTCCATGGCTAGAAATGGATTGGGAGCCATTTTTGTATACACAATCCTAACTAGTCCAGTGAACATAGTGCAGGGAAAATATTTACATGCAGAGCACAAGTGAAAAAAAAACCCTAAATCATTATTAAAAAAAGCTTAAAATAAAAAATATAAACTAAATACAATAGATACAAATGATTTTTCAATCCACCATTATCTTTGCAACGAAAACAAAACACTTTCATTTAACTTTGTGAACTCTTCAGTATATTCAACCAAATGCTTTCAAACCGTTCTACATAGTTTCAAAAGTCCTTAAATAGGTATGGGACTTCAGTTACAAAGTCTTCCACCATCCTAAACCATTTATAACTCCTTCCTAACTAAGTTTCACAACTTTACAAAAAGTTATCGAGCAACATTTGAAAAGTTGCAAAGTTTCTCAAGCAACTTTTGCAATTTTTTCTCATTGTTGCATTTCTAGCTCATTCCCCTAACTCATTTCATGGAAAGGATCTAAAAAACCCAAAACATTACTTGGAGCTCAACAACACACCAAAAATTTCCTTCTAAGGACTTCCACCATCTAACACAACCCTAGATCCACTTGACTCATTAGGAACAACTAAGAACCAATGGATCCAAATATAATAAACCATTACAAAAATACTACAAAATTGCTCCAAGCCTTAGCCAAATTTCTAATCAACCATAAAAAAACAATCTAAGCCAAAATAGCATTTGAACCCTAGGTGCTCCTGCACCACCTGGTTAGAGGATTTTAGCAACACAATTAAGTGTGCACTCGGTTAAGAGATTTTATAAAAAGACTGTTAAGTCCACTCTGTTAAGAGATTTAAGGTCCGCTATAATGGTTAAAAGGTAGCAGTAAAATTGATATGTAAGTATCAACTAATCTTTCTTGATTTCAGATCTATTATGTACTTATCTGTTATCACTCTTCTTTGAGTACTGCTCGATAGCCTTTTATTTTTGATAAACTATAAAGTATTTCAATGCTTCAAACTTTAACCCTATCTGATCTTCAGATGTCTCCCAATGGAAGCTACTTCATGTGTGGTACATGTCAAAATGACATCTATACAATATTTATATCAAACTGATATGACCTAATTAGGATTTGGATACTATCTTAGAAAACCTAAGATTAACAATTCAAATGAATAACCTAGATCATCTTTATATAGGAATCATCAGTTATTAAATGATTACATCCATATTAAATTTCATCTCGATCTTGGAAAATTATTTTCTAATTGGTGTAAACCATTTTACTTTTAGTTTGTGCCATTCCAAACTGCTATGTCATTTCCTGTTTCACTCAATGTATACTGCATTCATCACTCGGTATTTAACTAGTGGTCGGTGCATATGAATTCTTGATGACTACTATGCTCAGTACTTGGTAATCATCATGCTCGGTATGAATACTTGGTCAAAATTATATTCGGTTAGTATGGTATCTACCTTGTATTCTTCTCGGTGTATAGGCTCTGTGTGTTGACCGAATGTCTTGTCCTGTCTTATCTCCTTTACCGACTGTATGACTGAATGATACTAATAAAAAATATTAATTCTCTTAGGTGTAACAACCATCACATCTTACATATTTTGGGATCTGATATTATTCTTGATACCAACATTGTTTAATCTCTTATCATCTTTAGGAAGGTAATTTTTCCCTTTCTCAGTCACACACACTACAAAGGTGGCAGTTGGATTGGGGGATAAACACAAATTTTATACAGTTGGGATTTTAATATCTTCAAGGCCTTTAGAAGGATTAATAGGATTAGGATTCACTTTTTTATTAGGATTCACTAGGGTTTTAATTAATTCAAGTATCCCTTCTGTGAAAGGGTAATCTTTCATCTCCACAAAATGATTTTTTTATCATTCAAACCAGAGGTATTGTGGATAGGGTGACTTGGGATTTTTTATCCCATAGAATTGGAGGAAGTAGTGGGTGGAACTTCCATTTTATCTTGGGTTCATTGGGCATTAGAGCTTTCTAATCTGTAATTGTGTATCCCTTCTTAGAACACTTCTAGCAGTAAAGTGTGGTGTTTTCATACACAATGGGTTGAGTCCATTTACCCCATTTTGATTTGAGGGTTACAAAATTAGGAAGAGATTTGTTAATGGAAACATTAACACAAAACTAGGCATAAACTAACCTAGATTTAGCAAACATGATTGAATCAACAGTGAAATAGTGGCCAAAACAGTTCCCAACCCATCTGAAAATCTGCTCATCCCAAAACTTAGGAGGAGGCCTAACAACTGAACCCAAATTGGAGCCATTCAGTTAAGATCTGCGGAGGAGTCAAAAATAGGTCTCTACTTAGAGAGCGTTAGAACATGCTTGATGCATTCCCAAGAACTAGAAAGGAAAAAGACCAAGTATCCCTTGGTGGTAAAATTAAATAGAAAGAGACCACCCAACATAGCATATATGTCGACACTCCCTTTTAGCTTCCATCTAATTATCCCCCATCACCTAGCCATATCAATTGATGGGCAGAAGGAGAAGAATATCCCAACAAAAGCAAGATGTAGAGATGAAGCAATCTTGTCCATGAGATTATCAAGAAGGTAGATATATGTTCCTTCCTTAGTTTGAACAAAGTCAACCAAAATCGATTCTAGAGTAGTGTATGTGGGTCTAATAAGGCCCCCCTTCCAATTGGGTTTTGCATTAATTTTTCCTGCTTCCACAATCTTTTGAATGACGACATGTTTCAATGAGGCAAATGTTGTTTTCCTGCAAGAATCATTGTTCTTACCCTCATTTTTTCCCAACTCTACATCCTTTTGACCGATAACCTTTTTCAATGTGTCAAATGGAATTTTACTATGAGAGACTCTATTCAAGC
>BSBK01007940.1:22500-125000 GCA_027943335.1 Chamaecyparis obtusa
CTAAGTGTTTTTGCCATAACAAACACATATGTCAATTCTAGCTTACTCGACATTTGATATCTCTAGCACTTGGCATTCATTATTCTTTATACCCTGGTGCTCAATACTGACATCTTTACATAACTCAACATAAGGTGACTTGGTTAATTCTAAAGTACTCAATGACCACTCTCTTACTCGACAGTAACTATTGCTCGGTAACTATATAATATACATGACTCGACCTATACATGATGACTCGATCATAGTGATGGCTAACCAACATTGCCTAGAAAATGACTAAGTGTAAGACACTAATAAACAACAAAACTTAGGGATAAAAAATCTCCCCCTTTGACATTAGTGGAAAAAACACTTTGTCATGACATTTTAATTATGTTTACAAGAGTACTTAGTACTAACAACAATTTCTATAGAATACTCCCCCTAAAACTTGACTCGGTCTTAAAAAAAATATTTTACATATATACATAAGACTTCTTATGTGACATACACTCAAATATATATGCATTTGAAAAACTAGTATGTCATACCAGTTGTCCATTGTTCTACCTTCCTTTTTCATTCTGATATCTTCCATATATCGGTTATTGCATATTCATATCCATTACATGTTATTTCCCCCTTGTTTTTGGCACTTAAAGTTCTTGGGGTGTAGGGGTCTTGAAATATTTGTCTAGGAATGGTTTGTGAAGCTACATGACCATACCTAATGCGTTGTCCCAACTGGACCTTACATACTTCAAAACCTCAGACTTCACTTCTAGCTCGACAGCTAACTCAACTAGGCTCTTAGCAATAGAAAAATGAGGATCTTTTTGAACTAACTCCTTTGTCGTGACTAACTCCCTTTGCATAGCCTCAAGATGCGGGGTTAACACTATTTGGATAGAGATTATTCTAGCCCTTATTTTACTATCATTAGCCACCAACTTGGCTAATCTTCCTTGGGCATGTAATAATATGGTAAAATGCATAGAGCTGGAACTTGCATCCATGCTCAATGAGTGACCTGTAGATTTTATATTTAACTGTAATTTATCTATCAGATCCTTGGCGACCTTGGCTTGTATATGCAGTTGAATTTCTTCCTTGATTAATATGTTTGTTTTCACTGGAATGTCCTCAATGATATCAACAATGGTTATTTCATCCTTCTTCACACTCTCTTCAGCCTTCTGAGATGATTCCTTTTGAATCTTATGTTCATTGACATCCTCTTTATTATCTAATTCAACTCTCTTGGATGTGCTTGCATCTTGTTTTGCATTCTTATCAATTATAAGACCAAAAATTATCTTCCATAACCTTAAACTTTGTTGTACAATATCTTCAACCTTGTGTTGAAGAATGGAGTATGCCTAGAGCTTGGGAACAAATCTATTCCTATACTACTCCATATACTTATGAATGTATTTAGGGGATAATTCAGGCATGACTTGAGCAAGAGTGCTCTCCTTGATTTGCTTCTTGGTCATTAAGGCATATTCCCATTTCTGAGCCATCCTCTGGTATAGTTCATTAGGAATCAAGTTCTCCAATTGAAGTGGTGTCATCTTGAATATACAGAGCATCTCAAGCATAGCTTTTTCTACTCTCTTCTTGTCTTCAATACTTAGCTTCTCAAATCTTATTTGTTTAAAACCTGCTAGGCTAGTAGTGCTCTTGATATTGTGGCATATTTCATCCATAGTCAGTGATTTCTTCTATGATGGTACCTTCTTTATTTCCTCGTCACTATCAGTTTCCTCATCATCCTTCTCCAAGATGAGATTTCACCTTGGTTTCTTCTTTAACTGACTCGACAGTGCCTTAGGCTGAACTGGTTTTCTTTTCCTAGATGCTGGGGTTTTCTTTTCCCAGATGGAGGGGTTTTCTTTTGTGGCTTGGCAGCTACTACAATAGAAGATGCTCTAGTTCTCAGCCTAAGTATTGGTGAGGAGATGGGCTTAGGTTTCTATATTGGCTTCTTTATAGGCTTGACAACTGATGCCTTCTTGCCTTTCTTTACCACCACATTCTCCTCTTCTTCACTTTCTTCTGACTCACTAGATTTGTCCTCTCCTAATCCTTGAGTCAATTCAAGAGGTGCATCTACCTCTTCATATCCTATCATCTTATCTATGTTTCTCACTATCTTCTTTATTTTTCTCTCCATGGTAGAAGACTTCAATCCCATGGTTATCTTGGCCTTAGCTTCCTCATAGGTTGTAAAATGTGTGGCCTTCTTGTCAACTTCCTCAGCTAATAGGGTTGTGATTGTTGTTGTTGTCTCATCAATATTTACCTCATAAGGTAATGGCATTAGCCATGATACCCTCGGTATAACTGCTTGTGCATATATATAGTCTGGATCAACTAGAAAACATATGTCTTTATAGTACTTATCCACTAATTATATAGGAATTCTACTTCTTTTCCTCTTTTTCTTCTTGAAATCAACAAAATAACTCTCCATTACACTCTCAAAATTTTCACCCATTTGACCAATAAACTCACTAATCTGAACTATCACTAGTCTATTCTTATCATATTCTACTCCTCCAACAGTAGGAAAACTTTCCTGAATGTAAAAAAACAAACAAACAAGTAAGGAACCAAACTTACACATAAAGTTCTTTTCTTTTTGGATTGATGTAAGATTCTTAGCCAGCTGTGTTAGTTGGAGCTCGACAAGGTCATATGTATGATGTTACAAGTAGCAGTTGCCATTGCACCAAAAGATCGACCTATTAATGCCCGATACAACTACTAGACTTATAGAAGACACAAGAGGTGGTTAAGCTATGTCACAAATCCCAAGGGGAGTGCTAACCATTTTGCCAACAATCTCCCCCTCAGTATCACCTGAGGAGATTTGAACCTGTGACCAAGCTCTGATACCACTTGTTACAAGTAGCAGTTGTCGTTGCACCAAAATATCGACCTGTTAATGCTTGATACAACTACTAGACTTATAGAAGACACAGGAGGCAATTAAGCCATGTCACGAATCCCAAGGGGAGTGCTGACCATTTTGCCAACATATGATCCTTCTTTATTATCTTCCAAGCTTGGTCCACTGCCATGCATGGGACACTATCCAACTGACTAGACTGATAAAAATTGTGTGCTATCACCCTCACTGCAAATTCAATTTATGGGTCCATGATAGTTGAAATAGTCATACCTCATTTGTTCCATATTTCCTAAGTGTTTGCTTGTATTTCCTCCTTACTTTGACATCTCATTGTCTTCTTTCCAATGATCTTAGGGTATCTAGTTACCCAGTGAATCATATCTTTGGTAATTTGGATTGGTCCATCCTCCAGCCAAATCTTCATATCGTGGATTCTTCTCAGTACAATCTTGATCCACTCAACTTTGAATTTTTTTGGGAAATTGAGAGCATGCACTAACCCTTTCTTGGCAACCTTCTGGTGTTCCAGCTTCAACACCCCATTGCTATAAAGTTTATCATATGCTTCTCTAAGTTCATAGTCTCTGATCTCCCTGATCTTACACATGTAACATGAATGAATATCATTGATCATTAAAACCTTCTGAGGGATTGATGATAGGGCTCCAGTCCAATCTCCCTTAATTTCACTTTTCGGAATGACCTGAAACTTCTGTGTCTTGCATGTATCATTTCTCACTAATTGAACATTGAAAACCTCCTTCCCTTGCTTCTTTACTACAACTGATGATGAAGATGCCATTTCTTCAAACTTAAGGGTTTAAATTTTGAAAGAAATTACTCGGTAAAATACCTTGCACAAGTGTTTCTCAAATATTTGCTGATGACACGCTGTGAAGATTTCTACAAATAACACTTAGCACTAATCGCTTTGGTTACTCACTCTTGAATCTCTTTGAAAAGTTCTCAAATCACTGGTGAAATGAAAATAAATAGTAACTTCCCACTTTATAGACTTCAAACGGTCGGATTAGGGCTTCATTAATGATCTGTACACTTTCTAGGTGAGATACAACTATCTCGACAATCTCATGTCAACTCGGTCAACATAAGCTTGGTCAATACAACCATTTAGTTGCAGCTCAGTGTACATCACATCTTGGTTATCACAGGAGATCGACAAACACTAGTGACTCAATCACTATAGACTAAAATATCGACGCTCGACATCAAATATACAATGTAGCTCTTTTCTCAAATCTATCCTAATGCATCTTAATCTATGTAGATATGGACATTTTCTTATCAAATGTTAGGAACTGATGTAAAATAAAACAATATAAGATTCAGTTCTACACATACCTTCTTTGCTTAGTTCAAAGTAGTGTCATCACCCGATCCATCAGATTGGGTGACCTCAGGTACATTGGCTTCACTACTGCTTGCTGCTTCTTTCTTCTTCCATGTCTTGTTCATCTGATTTCTCATTTTCTCAATAGTTTCTTCATTATTTCTTTGATCATTACTTGGTATATATGCTCTACAATATTTATTTAGGTGACCAATCTTATTGCATTTATAGCATACCATACTTCCATTCATCCAACTCTTGGATTTGCCTCTGAAATATGTCTTCAAATAATTTTCTCCAATGTGACCATAGTTTCCATAGTAATGATAACTGTACCAAGTGTTGTAGTACCAATTGTATGTATTACCCTTCTTAGGTGCCTTAGTCTATTGATTGGATGACCACTTGGCTTTGAATCTACACTCATATGCTCTATGTCCATATTTTTGACAATTGAAACAATGTCCTTGAAATCTAGGTGAGGTAGGTGGATTACTGACCTTTATCCTACATTTATGTGCCTAATGTCCATGGTTTTTATAGTTAAAACAATGTCCATTGAATTTTGGTTTAGGATCAGACTTACCATGTTTGCTTCTATAGATGTTGGTTGTATATCCTAGCTTTCCATAATGATGGCATGTGGGCTTGTTGTTCTTTGGATTTTCATTCCTTTGCTCTCCACTCTTTGATGATTCTCCTTCCTTAGTGGATGATAAGTTCTCATCATGTCCAAGTCCAGATGTACCACTGGATCTTCTAGGTGACCTCAACAACTCTTCAAAATATCTCACAACTTCATTAGGCTTGTTCATTCTTTCATTGATATCCTTTTCAGATCTTAGTTCATTCCTCAGTTGATTATTTTCTGATCTCAGATTTGTGATTTCCACATCTTTCCTAACCAATTCTTGATTAACAAGTAGCATTTGATTTACCATGTCCAGTTGATTTTTTGTTAGTCTTTGCATGCCACTTATCCTCTCATCAAGTCTCATTGATATTTTTCTTTTGTCTTCTTCAACCATTGTCTTATATTCTTCAAATTTATTTTTCTGCTCTACAACTTCACATAGTCTTAAAGATTGTATTTCTTATTCTCTCTTCAGATTTCTGATGTCCTCATTCAATATGTTGTTTTTCTCTAGCAGTTCTTTTATGGCTTTGTCACTTTTAGTAGAGTTGCCACCATCAAATAGTCTTGTAGTATCCTCTTCTTGATATTGTGTTTAATTCAGTTGAATAGCTATTTCTCTTCTTCTTCTTAGGGATTTCTTTAGTTCACCTCTGGCTGCTTCATGTTGTTGTAATGCAAGCTGAATGTCAATCTTCTGATTCTTTATAATCTTTCCCAACTTGTAAACCTCCATCTCAAGATTTGTGACTCACAAGTGGTTAGACTTCTTTAAGAGACTAAGCTCGCATACAAATTGTTGGAAATATATTGGGAAAGTGTGATACTAAGAGGGGAGGGGGGGTGAATCATATATCAACTAATTTATCACTTTTGACATAAACAAACTTGCAAAGTATAAGCATAAAATTCAACACTGTAATAGATCTAATATCCTAACCATCATCCATGAAAATAAACATAACACAATGATTTTGGTTACCCATAAACCCTTGAAAGTTAAAATTGGGGTGGGGATGACACCCACAAATCTTCACTTCTACAATATTAAAGTTTTCCTATTTGGGCTACAAGTTTGATCACAAAATATGATCTACCCTATGAGGGGTCTACCTTGTTAAGAGCTTTGAGACTTATACAATCTACCTTGCAAAAGGATTTAAAAACTTACAACTAAGTAAGCACTCAATTAAGAGATTTACTAAGGTCTGTCAAAACCACTCTATTAAGAGATTTACCCTAATACACTTATTAGAATGTCTCAATAATTGATCCTTCAGTTTGCACTATGATGTTGATTACAGATCTTCTTGTTACACTATATATTTGATCTCCTCTATCAAATATGTCTTTGTTCTATCCTTCACTGATTTTCTCTGTTCTGCTCTTAAAGTATGAGATCTCCTTCATACTCTACTCCTTTCATGATAATCACATCTTATATAAATAATTAATTATCTCCAAGATTTAAGATCTAAGATCTAGATTTTTTACTTTTGCTGCTTAACCTTTCCCTAATTCTGATTGGTTGCATGAATTACATAGGGATTAATGATTACAATACTAAAGTATGATCACATCTGTGATTTACTCAATACACAATAAATATAATATGGATGTCAGCCTAAATGGTCTACCTAAGTGTTTGTGCCATAAAAAACACATATTTCAATTATGGCTTACTTGACATTTGATATCTCTAGCACTCGACATTCACTGTTCTTTATACCCTGGTGCTTGATGCTGACATCTTTACTTAACTTGGCATAAGCTAACTTGGCTAATTCTGAAGTACTCGGTGACCACTCTCTTACTCAGCAATAACTACTACTTAGTAACTATATAATATACATGACTCAGCCTATACATGATGACTCAGTCACAGTGATGACCGACCAACATTGCCTAGAAAATGACTGAGTGTAAGACACTATTAGACAACAAAACTTAGGGATCAACATATATATATATATATATATATATATATATATATATATATATATATATATATATATATATATATATATATATATATATATATATATATATATATATATATATATATATATATATATATATATATATATATGTATATATATATACACACATACACATATACATATATATACATATACATATACATACATATATACATACATATACATATATATACACACACACACACACATGTGTGTGTGTGTGTGCGTATGTGTGTGTATATATATGTATATATATTATTGGTGAGTTGACTATACTATTGTATATGACTAGATATAGTGTTGTCATTATGGCAACAAAGTCATATAGAGTTTTGGAGTTAGTGCACACTATCATAAGGTCATAATATTGCTAAGTATAGAAGACTAGACAGTTAGCAGAGCACTAGAAGATCAGAGCATCAATGCACATGCGTATGACTAAGTTATGGTATGCGCCCTTAAAGTTAAGATTTTAAGTGTGTATTCATGCTAAGTCTAAGAGTGCATGATCAGATGAGACATTATGATGAAGATACAGTTAGTTGAAGTGGCACAGTCAGTGAATGCCAGAACAGAACAGAGTATGCAACTGACTGGTAGTAATTTGATTAGTGGTTATAATAATGGTTTGTAAAGGCTATGTGCCTATTGTAATTAGGCTGTAGACATGTAAACACCTTTATTTTTAAATATGCTTGAGCCAATTCACTTGGAAGCATTGTATGTAATCGGTTATAGGCCGACCTAGTTAATTATTTTGTTAGCGCATATAAATATAAGATGCACCTTTGTAATAATGCATGAAATGAGAGACAAAGATAAGATAAGAAGAGTAGAGACATGTGAAGTAAAGATAGAATGATTTAGAGCTTTACAAGGGGCTAAAGCATCAGTGCACAAAAGGAACTGATCAGACAAGTAGTGTCACAACACTAGTTCAACCAACAGATATAGTGAGTATTTGAGATCAGAAGGTTGTAGCCTTCACCACTTGAGTAGTGAACTCTAGGAAAATGTGTCCCCACCCCTAATAGGGTTATTGTAAAAGACTCCTAATAGGGTTCAACCTTTAACCAGGTCACTATACTAAAATCTTTGTAAAGAACAACTCCTAATAGGGTTGAAGATCTTCTAAAAAGGATCATAAAACACTAGTGTAGTTCTTAGTGGGTGTCAATTCCCATCGACATTTTTACCTATTTGGGTTTCTTTGTAACCATATTGTTGTTATGTGTTGTGATTGTTTATCTTGTTTACATTGATGTTTATTTCAATACTTAAGCAATCAAGTTAAGTTTCAGAGTAAAGCAAAAAGAATAAAATATAGTGAACACTGATTCACCCCCCCTTCTCAGTGTTCCCATTCCTAACAATTGGTATCAGAGCTCTGGTCCTCTGAAGAGAATTTTAATCACTTGAGGAGATCAATGGGTTTAGAAGAAGCAAAAAATCTGAAGAAGAATCTTATGGCAACTCTTGAAGACTTTAACAGATCTGAGAAAGAAGTTAAAGAACTAAAATTGAAAGTCAGTGGCACACAAGTATTCATCAAGAAACTAAGAAAAGATTTGAAAGATTGTTCAAACAGTGATTTAGGGAAAATGGTCAAGAAGCTAAATGAGGAGAACACATCTCTAAAAGATCAGATTGAAGAGTTGGATGAAAAGATAACTAGCATTCAAGAAGTTTACGATGAACAGATTAAAGAGAACCTTCAACTGAATGAAGAATTGAGGCAAGCAAACATGAAAATCTTGGAGCTAAGAAATAACAAAGAAAAGTTGGAATCTAAGTTGAAAGAGGCAAATAATCACATTGACAAATTACACACAAGAAAGGATCTGATAGAATCTTAGTTATATGCACAAAAGCTAAAAGGAGATACTAGTGGTATTGGATTCAATGAAGCACAAAATTAGATTGATGACATGTGAGCAAAGATGAAAGCACCAGAAGACACTACATATGCTAAGGAGACTAGAAATCAAACTAAAGACAATATTAAACCATCTAAGGATAAGCGCAAGCCAACAGACCGAACTTGTTATGCCTGTAACAAGCATGGACATATAGCAAGGGATTGTAAAGAGGTAAGGCCTTTCAATGGCTACTGTTATTCATCCAATAAATTTGGTCATAGAGCTATGAATTGTAGAACAAGTCAAAAGAACAAGACTCAACATAATGAGAGAAATCAGAATCAACCAAATGAAAGAAGTTCTCAGAGTATTACATGTCAGATATGTAATTATAATGGTCACTCAGCTAGATAGTGTAAAATGGTAACTCATATCAATGCATCAAGGAATTTAAGGCCTCCAGTTATTTGTCACTATTTTAACAAAGTTGGACACATCTCAAATTTTTGTAGATCAAGAACACAAAGTCAGGAAAGCCCTAAAAAGACACAAGTATCAATATTGGATATAGAAGGAGATGTCAAGTTTGTGAAAGCTAAAGAAGATGCGAGCTTGATTTGGATAGAGGAAAGGAAGGATAAGGTTGATGAGTATGTATTGGATGCATCTGCAGTGGATGCACCCTCTACATTTGGATGAATGACCCTCAGGGTCATAGGGGGAGCTAATTTAGCTCTAGACCCCTGCGCGGCTGGTATACTGACCCTCAGAGTATGCACCTTTGGAATTAACATTTTGGAGACTATTTGATGCTATGTGCAAGAGTGCACTGCCTGATTGATTGCAGGATGGAAGTTGGAAATTCTTAGTCGAGTTCTGGTTTATGCAGCAAACATTAATGGCAGAAATTCACTTTATAGTCTATGAAAACTTACAGATCATGCATTGCATTCAAGTTTGAGTGATTGGAAACCAGAAGCCATAACAATTAGATTGTGAAGTGTTGAAGCTTGATTTATCAGCAAAGAAGTATGATTGATCAATTATGAAACCCTAGTTTGATGCACCGACTCAGAAGTCTTTGGAATCCTATCTTGAGCGTTAACCAAGTAAGTCATGGATACACTAGTTATCTTTGATGTTTCTGAGAGAAAGAGATATGTTTTCAAGAGGCACCCTTTTAAGTCAACCCTAGATGACCTAGAAGGTGCATTCTCAAGAACCCCTATGGGTGTAATGCATGTTGAAGACATTTGCATGTATATATACTGTAAGAAGGAACCAGTTGGACTTGATAGGATAAGGTCACACCTTGAGTCCATGATGAAATTAGACAAAACATTCCTAGATGAGTTCACACATCTAGAAAACCATCCCATTGTTGAGTATGCTACGACATATGAGTTTTATGAATTTGAGTGGATTAATATCCTGTTAAGCAAAATCCATGATGACCTATTTTGGATAGGTGAAGTCCTAGTAAGAATCACAGGAGATCTTATTCATGAAATGATAGGCCTTTCTAAGAAAGGCACCATTCTTCCAGTGGGAAAGGATGTGAGGAAATCGGTTCAACATGCATGTAAGTCCAGAAGGGATATGCGCGGTATGACAATTGAGCCTATTAAAGAGAAAGACATCAAATTGATGTCTATGATACTAGGTTACAGGTTCTAGCACACAAACAGGATAAATAGTGTGTCTACGGCCACTATTCTTGTAGCCATCAAACTGGTTAGAGAAGATGGAGAGTTCAATCTGTGTGAGATCTTGCATACATAATTGATTGATAACATTAGAGCCATAAAACATGATAAGACCAAAATATTTAGGTTTGGGTCTTTAATCATTTACATGTACTTCCACATACTTGGAAAGGTCTCAGATTTTTACTTAGACCAAAGTATGCCTACAATGCCTCAAATATCTCTTAAGGCATCTACTAAGAGCACATTGAAGGATTACATGGAGCTAGAATTAAAGACTTTCAGGATCAAAATGTAGATGAGGTACAGGATACCAGAAAGTATTGTTGAGAAATACAAGGACAACATTTGTTTTATGATTGAAACTTACATAACATGTATGGAAGCAGTTGAGCCTAGAACAAAGTGGATCCATCCACTTGGTTATGAGGTAGAGGAACCAATCCTAGAAGCATATGCACTAGTATTACTATCAACACCTAAGGACCCTAATGAACCTAGATGGGGAACTTATGAAGAAAAGATAAGGGAAGTTGATGTAGTTCTGACCAGTGCAGCAACTAAGAGGAAAGCCTCTAAGATTACATCTGAGATACTTAGAATTCATGGTGTAACATACGCAGACCTAGACAAAGCAAGAGAATAAAAGATAGCATTGGAGATTGAGAGCACATCCAAAGTAGAAGCTAAGAAAGATGATCCAAAAATGAAGAAAATCAAAATTGAGAAGACTAATGACACAAAGAAAAAGGAGAGCAAATATGAAGATATCTCTCTTGTGCCCAAAGAGACAATTGATCTAGATACCACATCACCTCTAGAATACAAAAGAATTCCAAAGAGGAAGAAGGAAACCATCACAAGTCATCCATCCTCCAGGACTACCAAAAATGTGAGAAAGAATGCTCAAGCACCTCCTGAGGTAGGTTTCAGACCTAGTCTTCAAGTTCTGAGAACAAGGATTATTGATGAAGGTAGAATAGATTAGATAGGAAAGTTTTATGATAAGTACAGTAAAATTGATAAATTAGAGATTCATGGCATGATCATAAAACATATGATTAAGTTCAAGAAAATAGTCTTGGAACTTAAGACAGTCATTCCAAACAGTGTTTGGAATATCTTGGAATCCTTGAAGAAATAGGCTATTGAAGAAGATCTTAGAATAAGGGAAAAGATTCTAGATGAAAGCCTCCCTGTATGTTCTTTAGAAGAGAAAATATTATTGTTAGATCTGGTGAAGCCACACCT
Source organism: Chamaecyparis obtusa (assembly GCA_027943335.1). Lineage (NCBI taxonomy): Eukaryota > Viridiplantae > Streptophyta > Pinopsida > Cupressales > Cupressaceae > Chamaecyparis > Chamaecyparis obtusa. Next base: position 34,180 of record BSBK01007940.1, read on the forward strand.
CAGAACAAAGTTGAGAACACTGCACATAATGGATACAAACTTTGAGTTGGCAGCTAAAGAGATATAGAAAGCTTTTGAGAAAGTTTTTCTGGATAGGCACATGTACCCACCTACTATGCCCAAAACTCAAGTGCCCTCTAAGGAAGCCAAGAAGTCAGAGACCACCAATGTACCAGTAACAGGTCCCAAGGACTCAATGCCTACAGTGGTAACACCAATAGAGGTAGTGAAGTCTGCGCCCATGAATGAGACACCAAAAGATGACACAATCATCATTTATAATGTAGAGATAGAAATGGTGGCCATAGATAAAAACTTTGATAAATTTAAGGAAGCATTTGTGAGCACACAAGATGCTGAAATTCTTGTTGGAGATTTGCCAGCAAGCCAGTGCTGACTGTATGTTTGTCATTGATGATAACATATGGTAAGTAGCATGTCTGGAATACTTATGTAGTAATCCTTGAGTATATGTAGCATGGACATGTTATCAACATGATATCATGGACGCAGAGGTTAACTATTAGTACAGATTGTTATATAGCAGCTTCTGTCAGCAGTTTTCCTGACAAAGTTACAGGTAGTGTTCTGTGAATGATTATCCGTATAGTTATCATAGAGACTTGCACATTTGGATATGTGATGGAGACATGTTAGTGATGTTACATTCATGGACGCAGAGTCTAATGATTAGTAGAAGTGAAGTTAAGTAGTCACTTTTCACCAGTAGTAGTTTCCTATGTTTATTCAGAAGAGCCGATAGAGATTATATTGGTTTAGGAGTTGTGCCTATCATTTTGGTATTTGCCCTTGGATTAGTTCTTGGAGAAGAATTAGCAATGTTCGGTTAAGAGCGCATGATGTAATTTAGCTTGAGGAGAAAGTTTCACTTACTTTGGTAGAGCTGATAGTGTGTAGTGTGCGTCTACATTTATTAATATTGGACAGGTCCCAGAATGTGTTGCGGGCTTATTAGAGCTGACATAATTATTATTGGAGTATGTTATGGTTTCTCTAATATGATTTCAAGGTGGTTCTAATAGGATGAATTGATTATATCATTTAGAGGAAAGTTGTTTATAGTAGTCATTTGTGATTTCTAAGGTGTGGTTCATGGTTAATTGTTAAGAGCAGAGTAGAGTGTGCGAAGTGTTGAGCCATCAACAGAAGGTCTATGTGACCAAGTAAAGAGTTTGTGCTATACATTGGAATTGATCCAGATAATAGGTCAAAGTGCAATTCACTAAGATCCAGATATAGTGTGTATCTATTATTCAAAAGGTTGTAGCCTTCACCCCTTTAAGCAGTGTGCTCTTGGATAGTGCGTCCTCACCCCTAACAGGGTTAATTGTAAAAGAATCCTAATAGGGTTTGACCCTTGCCTAGGTCACTATACTAAATATATTGTAAAGCAACTCCTAACAGGGTTAAGGATCTTCTAACAAGGATCATAAAACACTAGTGCAGATTATTAGTGGGTGTCAATTCCCATCGAGGTTTTTACCTATTTGGGTTTCCCCGTAACCAAAATATTGATTTTGTGTTCAAGTGTTCTTTCATTATGTTTATGCTTTATTTTTAAGTATACTTATTTGGATAAAGAATTGAAACTTGTAGATAACTGATTCACCCCCCCCTCTCAATTATCTCTTGGGACTATTCCTAAGAATTGGTATAAGATCCAAGTACCTCGGAGAGAAAGTTTAACAGCTTGAGGTTGATTAGATGGCATTCTTCAGAAAAGAAAGTCCTAAGTTTGATGGTGAGAATTATCTTGACTGGAAGAACAAGATGGTGACACATTTACAATGCATTGCTTTTGAAGTTTTTGATGTAACTATCAAAGAAGTCAAGATCCCCACTTTAGTAGATCTTGCAAAAGATGATGCTACTGAAAAGCATAAGGAATTATTTGATTAGAATGTAATAGCCAAAGAAGCCCTTATCAACACCCTATTTGATAGTGATTTTTCAGAAATAAAGAAAGTAGATACAACCCACAAGATATGGAAACACCTAGAAGACATATTTGAAGGAAACCAACAAGTAAAGGATGCACGCAGAAAAACTTGGGAGAAAAGATACAATGCATTAGAGATGCTACCTGAAGAGAACATCAAAGCTTACAACCAAAGGATTAATGAAGCAGTTGCAGGAATCATGAACAATGATGGAGAGATCTCAGAAGAAGACATTATGGATAAGTTGATGACCACTCTCATAATAGAGTATGAAAACAAGATCAACATCCTTGATGAGACCATGCAGCTTACATCAAATTTCAAAAGAGAGACCTTGATCAACAAAATTTCAGCTTTTGAGATTTCAAGATTGAAGACAGAACCTAAAAGTGAAATAGCCTTCAAAGCATCAATCCATGGTAAGAAATCTGCAAGCACTTTTGGTAATTTTGATGATGATGATGAAGAAAAGACACTAGATGATTTCATTGCTATGATTGCTAAAAGAGAAAAGAAAGGAAAAGGGAAATATGAAGGTCAATTTCCATTTAAATGCTTTTCATGTAATAAGATTGGTCACTTTGCATCTAAGTGTTCTACAAGAGTTAAAAGGTACCAGCATAACTACAAGCCTAAGTGTACAAAGGAATGCTATTATGATAGAGATGGAGTATCAGATGAAGAATCAACAGAAGAATAAATTGGATTCATTTCTCTTGAAGATGAAAAGGATTCATAAGAATTACCTTTGATTTCACAAGCTGACATCAGGACATATTGGATCATTGATAGTGGTTGCTCACATCACATGACATGAGACAAAGATAGATTTGTTCATTTGGACAGATACAAATGAGGCATGGTTAGATTTGGAGATAACACTCCCAAACCTATCATTGGTAGAGGAGCCATCACCTTGGATGGAAAGAATAGCACTGATGATGTCCTTTATGTTGATGGTTTGAAACATAACCTACTAAGCATTGGGTAGTTACTTGACAAAGGTTACATATTTGAATTCAATGGAAACAAGTGCATCATTAACAAGAAAGAAGGAGAAACGATTGCATCAGGATCAAAGAACAAAGGTAATATTTTTTAGCTTAATCCAGAAGCAAGTTATTTTGTTGCTAAAGTAGATGACAGTTGGTTGTGGCACAAAAGACTATGTCATATCAATTTTGATAACATAGTAAAGATTAGTAATGTTAAGGCTGTAAGAGACCTACCTATCATAGAAAATCCAGTTGATAGTATATGTAGGGAATGTGTAATGGGAAAGCATGTGAAGAATTCATTCAGGAGCAAGCATAACTTAGCAGAGAATAAGCTGGATTTGATTCATACAAACCTATGTGGACCAAATCAAACAAGTTCATACTATGGTGAAAGGTATTTCACTTTGTTTGTATATGATTATTCTAGAATGATGTGGGTTGTGTTCTTGAAAGATAAGTTAGAAGCATTTGAGAAGTTCAAAATATTCAAAGCTAAGGTTGAGAATGAATCTAGACTAAAGATAAAATGTCTAAGGTCAGATAGAGGAGGAGAATTCACCTCTGATAGATTCTATGAGTACTGTGAAGAACATGGTATAAAAAGGCAATTAAGTGCACCTAGAACCCCTCAGCAGAATGGGATTGTAGAAAGAAGGAATAGGATCATCCTTGACATAGAGAACACCATCATGATAGAACGAAAAGTTGCACATACCTATTGGAGAGATGCAATCAGTACAATAGTTTATACCATCAATAGAATTCAATTAAGGCCTGGCACAGACAAGACACCTTATGAGATATAGTTTGGTAATGTTCCCATAGTAAAATACTTTAGAATCTTTGGAAGCAAGTGCTACATCAAGAGGGATGAAGCAATAGGCAAGTTTGATGCAAGAAGTGATGAAGGTATTTTCCTTGATTACTCTACTAAAAGTAAAGCTTATAGATGTTTTAACTTGATATTAAAGAAGATCATTGAAAATGCTCATGTTAGGATTGATGAAAAGTTTATGGTTTAAGAAAGATATCATGATTACTCACCTATGATTGAAGAAGAACCCAGACCCTCCACTAGTGAGACAATTATTGAAGAAATGTTTGACAGCATTGATGTGTTATTCAATGACCCTGAGATAAGTGAAGAAGAAACTCCAAAGGTAGATGAGATAGTATCACCTAAAGCTCCAAAGTTTACATCTAGATATCATTCTAAGGATGACATCATTGGAGATCAGAGTGGAAAAGTCACAACAAGATCAAAAGCAAAGAGTTCAACAAGTAATGAAGTGGTATGTTTACTATCTCAGATTGAAACCTTAAGTGTTGAAGATGCATACAATGATTCAAATTGGCATGATGCTATGAAAGAAGAACTAGATAAGATTATCAAGAATGATACTTGGGAACTGGTCCCAAGACCTAGTGATAAAAATGTGATTTGAACAAAATAGATATTCAAAAAGAAGATGAATGAAGATGGTACAATAGTAAGAAATAAAGCAACGTTAGTATGTAAGGGATATGTGCAAAGAGAAGGTATTGATTATTCAGACACATTTGCACCAGTGAGCAGATTAGAAGCCATTAAGTTGTTTCTAGCTTATGCAACATTCAAAAACTTCAAAGTTTATTAGATGGATGTTAAGTCAACATTATTGAGTGGAGAGTTAAAAGAAGTATACATTGAGCAGCCAGAAGGATTCACCCTATCAGACAGACCTGATATGGTATGCAGATTAAAGAAATCCCTCTATGGACTTAAGCAAGCCCCTAGATCTTGGTATGAGAGACTTGATGGATATCTAACAAAAAATGGATTCAAGAAAGGAGCAGCAAATTGTAATCTATTCTTAAGAGAGACATCTGAAGGACTACTACTTGTAGCTATATTTGTTGATGACATTATCTTTGGAGGTAATGACAAACTAAGTGTTGAATTTGCTAAGGAGATGCAGAGTGAATTTGAGATGAGCATGATTGGACCTATCAAATACTTTTTGGGATTGAATGTGTAGTAGACAGAGAAAGGTATTTTCATTAATCAGTCCAAGTATGTGAAAGAGATATTAAAAAAATTCAAGATGGATGATTGCAAGCTAGTAGGGACACCTATGATAACTAGATGCAAGCCTACAAATGATGATAACTCACCAGCAATAGATATAACATTGTACAAGTCTATGATTGGAAAACTCATCTATCTTACTCAAACTAGACCTGATATTTCCAATGCAGTTGGCATAGTTGGAAGATTTGTAGCAGAGCCTAAACAAAGTCACTTTATGGTAGTAAAGAGAATATTCAGATATTTTCAAGGCACTATAGATTATGGTCTATGGTATCCTAATTTAGAAAATGTTGAGCTTCATGTGTATACTGATGCTGATTGGGTAGGATTCATTGATGATAGAAAGAGTATATCAGGTGGAGCAGTGTTTCTTGGTAACGGACTTGTCAATTGGACAAGCAAGAAGCAAAATTGTATCTCTCAGTCAACAATAGAAGTAGAGTATGTTGTAGTAGCCTTTAATTGTTCTAAAATTGTTTGGATCAAGTAGATGATAAAGGATTTTGAAATTTAGATTGATTATCCTATTGTTATTCATTGTGATAACACTAGCACTATCAACATGTCAAAGAACCCTGTGATGCATGCAAAAACAAAGCACATTAAGATCAAGTATCACTTCCTAAGAGAGAAAGTGGTAGAGAAAGAAGTCAAGGTGGACTATGTGAGTAATAAAGACTAGTTAGAAGACATATTCACAAAGCCCTTGCCAAAGGATACTTTTGAGTATCTTAGGGAGAAGTTGGGAGTAATTCCCTTCCTTGATTCTGCTTAGAAGAAAGAAGAAAGAGCATCAGTCCTCAGGGATTGATGGATGGTTGACTACTCTACTTTAGGAGTAGTATTGATGCTTAAACAAATTAGCATCCTTTTCCATTGATGTCAAAGGGGGAGTAATATATATTCATGAAAAACATAAGTAAAAGAAGGAGTAATAAACTAAGGGGGAGTAGTATTCAGTTATGGAAGCAGTTCAGTTGAGGAAATGGAGAATGTTAAAGAATATTGCAGTAGATGGAGGATTCATTCTTGGGGGAGTTTTGAAGAGAAAATGGAGAATGCTATAAAAGGAATGTTCATTTGGATTGGTGGAGTTTTTGATTCCATATGTTGCCATCAATTCCAAAGGGAGAGATTGTTGGAGATTTGCTAGCAAGCCAGTGCTGACTGTATGTTTGTCATTGATGAAAACATATGGTAAGTAGCATGCATAGAAAACTTATGTAATAAGCCTTGAGTATATGTAGCATGGACATGTTATCATCATGATATCATGGACGTAGAGGTTAACTGTTAGTACAAATAGTTATATAGCAGCTTGTGTCAGCAGTGTTCCTGATAGAGTTACAGGCAGTGTTTTGTGAATGATTGTCTATACAATTATCATAGAGCCTTGCATGTTTGGATATGTGATGGAGAGATGTTAGTGATGTTACATTCATGGATGTAGAGTCTAATGATTAGTAGAAGTGGAGTTAAGCAGTCATTATTCACCAGTAGCAGTTTCATGTGTTTATTCAAAAGAGCCGACATAGATTATATTGGTTCAGGAGTTGAGCCTATCATTTCGGTATGCACCCTTGGATTAGTGCTTGGAGAAGAGTTAGTAATGTTCATTTTAGAGTGCATGATGTAATTCAGCTTGAGGAGAAATTTTTAGTTACTTTGGTAGAGCCAACAGTGTGTAGCATGCATCTACATTTATTAATATTGGACATGTGTTGCGTGCTTAGTAGAGTCGATAGAATTATTATTGGAGTATGTTATGGTTTCTCTTATATGATTTCAAGGTGGGTCTAACAGGCCAAATTGATTATATCATTTCGAGTGTGATTGATAAGGTGTGGTTCATGGTTAATTGTTAAGAGCAGAGAAGAGTGTGTGAAGTGTTGAACCATTAGCAGAAGGTCTATGTGACCAAGTAAAGAGTTTGCGCTATACATTGGAACTGATCCAGATAGTAGGTCAAAGTGTAGTTCACCAAGATCCATATATAGTGTGTATCTATTATTTAGAAGGTTGTAGCCTTCACCCCTTTGAGCAGTGTGCTCTTAGATAGTGCGTCCTCACCCTTAACAGAGTTAATTGTAAAAGACTCCTAACAGGGTCCGACCCTTGACCAGGTCACTGTACTAAATATATTGTAAAGCAACTCCTAACAGGGTTAAGGATCTTCTAACAAGGATCATAAATCACTAGTGCATATTATTAGTGGGTGTTAATTCCCACCGAAGTTTTTACCTATTTGGGTTTCCCCGTAACCAAAATATTGGTGTTGTGTTCAAGTGTTCTTTCATTGTGTTTATGCTTTACGTTTAAGTATACTTAATTGGATAAATAATTGAAACTTGTAGATAACTAATTCACCCACCTCTTAGTTCTTGGGACTATTCCTAACAATTCTATGTGGTGAAAATTCACCTAAGCTACAAGAAGAAGTGTTAATAGAGGATCTAATAGGTGAAGATGAAGAAAAAGAGATAGAAAAAGAAAAAGAAAAAGAAAAGGTAGAAGAGGAGAAAGGGAAAGACAGTGAATCAACAGATAAGGCATCTATTGAATTACCAGTCAGAATAAAGAAAGAAGTGATGGACAACACTCCTATCACTCCCATACACTCAACATCATTGTTGTCAAGTTTGACACTAGACACCACAAGCTTGGACTCTTGGGGAGAAGAAGACCTGATTAAGATCAGTGTCCTTGATATGGAGAAAGAAAAAGAAAAGCAGGTGATGAGGAACCATCTATTTGTTGAATTAGTCAACATTCTGAACAGCTTGCTACCTTCAAACAATAAAGTGTCTAAGGTTCATTCAGTTGATGATGTCAGTACCATATTGACAAACTTCAAAACAAACTTTTCTAGCTTGGAAGAATCTGCATCCCAAGTTGCAGAAGAAAAATATATGAAGAAGAGATTGAGTGAACTAGTTGAAAACTTTCCACTTGACCATTCTAGTATTATTCAGTTAAAACCATCATCCATTTAGCAAGTCTACCCATGAGGGAAGCCTTACTAAGCAAGTACTTAAGAGGATCAATTTTTGCAACCAAATGTATAGTATGAGCGAGCATATAGTGTTGCAACTTTTGGGAAGCAAACACTACTGCCAGACAAGACTTTTCAATGCTATTATAATTAATCTCATAAGATACTAGGGTACGAATAATGTAGTAAATAGCCCTCTCTTTCCCAGTATCATCTAATTGAGCCAACAATGCCCCCAAGTAAGACTCTATTGCTGAAATGTATAAAATCAATGGTTTCCTAGGAACATGTGGCATCAAAATTAGAGGATTAGCCAAGTATTGTTTAATTTGATCTAGGCTCTTTTTGCATTCCTCATTCCATACACAAGAAGCACCCTTATGTAGTGTCTTATTAAAGGGTTGTGCTCTATCTGCTAGCTGTGAGATAAACCTCCTAATTGATTGGAGTCATCCTTGAAGACTTCTCATCTGACTAATGTTTCTTGGAGGTGGCATATCTAAAATTGCTTGGACCTTTTTAGGATCGACCTCTATTCCTTTTTCAGATATTATAAATCCTAAAAGTTTTCCTGAGGTGACACCAAATGCGCACTTCTTCGGATTTAATCTGAGTTGAAACTATTCCATGCGATCTAGAATCACTTCCAGATCGTCGAGGTGTGTGTCCCATTTTCTAGATTTAGCCAAGGTATCATCCACATAATCTTCCATGTTCTTATGCATCATATCATGAAAAATTGTGGTCATAGCTTGTTGGTATGTTGCTCCTACATTATTTAACCCAAATGGCATGACGTTCCAGCAATAGGTTCCCCATGCACATGTGAACGCTATTTTCTCTTCGTCTTCGGGAGTTATTTTAATTTGATTATATCTTGAGAAACCATCCATTAGAGAGTATATTTCATAACCCGCTATCATGTCCACTATCATGTCAATGTTTGGAAGTGGAAAATCATCCTTTGGGCATGCTTTGTTTAAATCTCTAAAATCTGTGCATACACGAATGGACCCATCATGTTTGGAAACTGGTACTATGTTTGAGATCCATTCTGCATAATCGATGGCTCTGATGAATCTAGCTCTCAAAAGTTTTTCTAATTCCACTTTGACAAGGAGAGCTACATGTGGATGCATTTTTCTGAGTCTCTGTTTCACTGGTTTGACTCCTAGAGCTATGGATAAGTGATGCATTATAAGATTTGCGCGTTATAATTGTGCACACTAAAATGGTACACACTAAAATGGTGCACTTCTATGAACCATTATATGCAAGGTTTCTCAAGAATGAGGCCTCACAAAGTGGCTCATAGCTCTCTATGCATGGAGTTGCAAGGGACTATGATGTATTTGCTCTCAGCTAGAGCTACAAGCTTGTGACCTTGCTAGTCAGCCACACAACGAGAGATTCAAATGAGGACAAGGGAAAGAGTGCCAATATCCTCAAGAATCACTATGAAAATGCAATGAAATGCAAACTAATCTATGGAAATGAAAATGCAATGCAACTAAACTATGAAATGGAAATAACAAGTGTTACAAATCCCTCCTATTAAGCTATGTGAAGTTATGCTATTGCATGAAAGGAAATCTAAGCTATGAAAGTTATGGAAATGAAACTACTATGTAAGAATGTAAACTAAACTATGAAGCAAATGAAGAAATCTAAAGTAGGATGCAACAATGATCTCTAAAAAGCTTCAAAGTCTTCAAGGATTCCTGCAGCATAAGGTTAGCATAAAAACATGATGAAAAGGAAGGAGAGAGCTTTCCTTTTATAAGAAATACAAAGGAATGGACCATTAAGATTAAGAGGCAAAAGTCTTAATCAGCGGTGGAGCTTGAAAGAGGAGCGATCTGTGTGCACAAGTATCCTCCAATAGGAATTGACTTTATGTCCATGTGAGACAAAAGTGCTTTTTTCCTTTTTGTAAAATAGGAATAATGTTTTATTTGTGCAACTTAGGATAAGAGGAAAAGTGGGGCTTTTTATTTAATTAAAAGGGGAGGAGATATTCCTTTTAATCAAATAAAGACATAGGATAAATGATTAGCCCATAGGATAAAAATCCCATATATGATCAAAATTAAGACTTGATCAAGAAATTGATAATGCTGAAAAATATTGATTATTGATAAAACTGATTCAAGATAAATAAATCGAATAAATGGGGCCCAAAGTCTAGGTGACCATTTTGGGTGCATACAAGTACCATATTGACAAACTTCAAAACAAACTTTTCTAGCTTGGAAGAATCTGCATCCCAAGTTGCAGAAGGAAAATATATGAAGAAGAGATTGAGTGAACTAGTTGAAAACTTTCCACTTGACCTCAATTCATTAAAGGTAGGTCAAGCATCCTTGAAGGGGTTCACAACTAAGGGAGGGATGATCATAGCTAATTGCATGAACTAGGATAAGCTGACTATTGATCACTACAAGAAAATTTAGGAAGTCGAAGCAATGATTGATAAGGTAAGAAAATCAGTGGAAGATCCCTCCACCAATGTAAACATGTGCAACAATGTGTACCAGGGGAAAATAAACAAAATAGAAAAGGTTGAGAAAGAGATGTCTAAGATAAGGGCAAGGAAAATATAGCTTAGGAATGCTCTTGCGCCCTCTCTAGATATACTTAATCAAAACATCAAGGAGATCGATGCCACTATGGTGACATATGATAAAAGTCTGAATACAGACTTGGAAAAGATGGAGAAGCTGACATATGCCATATGCACCCATCTATAGATTGTCAATGCACTGATAGCATTTTGGAAACAAGAGATCCAAAACCTACAGATTGCATATCCAGATGTACTTTCTTTGTAAGTACTTGTAGATAAACTTTTTTGAGCACCTTTGTCATTAATTTCAAAGGGGGAGTATTGTATGTAGAATATGGAGTATTATATATGATGTAAAGAAGAAGTATAGTATAGAGTATAAAGGAGATACAAGTTAGAGTATATACTAAAGAATTTTGATAAGGGTACAAATAGTAACTTCACCATATTCCTTTGTTGCCATTAATGACAAAGGGGGAGATTGTTGGAAAGTTGACTATACTATTGCATATGACTAGATTTAGTGTTTTCATTATGGAAACAAAGTCATATAGAGTTTTGGAGTCAACACACACTATCATAAGGTTAGAATATTGCTAAGTATAGAAGACTAGACAGTTAGTAGAGCACTAGAAGATCAGAGCATCAGTGCACATGCGTATGACCGAGTTATGGTATGTGCCCTTGAAGTTAAGCTTGTAAGTGTGTATTCATGCCAAGCCTAAGGGCGCATGATCAGATGAGACAATATGATGAAGATACAGTCAGTTGAAGTGGCATAGTCAGTGAATGCCATAACATAACAAAGTATGCAGCCGACTGGTAGTAATTTGATTAGCGGATATAATAATGTTTTCTAAAGGCTATGCACCTATTTTAATTAGGTTGTAGACATGTAAACATATTTTTTTTAAAACACGCTTGAGCCAATTCACTTGGAAGCATTGTATGTAATCAGTTATAGGTTGACCTAGTTAATTATTTTGTAATGCATGAAATGAGAGAAATAGATAAGATAAGAAGAGTAGAGACATGAAAAGTAAAGATAGAATGAGTTATATCTTTACAAGAGGATAAATCATCAATGCACAAAAGGAACTGATTAGACAAGCAGTGTCACAACACTAGTTCAACCAACAAATATAGTGAGTATCTGAGATCAGAAGGTTGTAGCCTTCACCACTTGAGTAGTGAGCTCTAGGTTAGTCTGTCCCCACCCCTAATAGGGTTATTGTAAAAGAATCTTAAAAAGGTCCAACCTTTGACCTGGTCACTGTACTAAAAGCTTTGTAAAGAACAACTCCTAACAGGGTTACAGATCTTCTAACAAGGATCATAAAACACTAGTGTAGTTCTTAGTGGGTGTCAATTCCCACCAGGGTTTTTACCTATTTAGGTTTCCCTGTAACCATATTGGTGTTATGTGTTGTGATTATTTATCTTATTTACATTGATGTTTATTTTAGTACTTAAGCAATCAAGTTAAGTTTCAGAGTAAAGTAAAAAGAATAAAATATAGTGAACATTGATTCACCCCCCCCTCTCAGTGTTCCCATTCCTAACACACACACACACACACACACACACACACACACACACATAGAGATATATATATATATATATATATATATATATATATATATATATATATATATATATATATATATATATATATATATATATATATATATATATATATATATATATATATATATATATATATATATATATATATATATATATATATAGAGTGTTTGCAAGTGTTAAAATGGACAAAAAGACACATGACACTCTAACATATATTTTAAAATATAAACTATAAAAAAACTATTAAGTAAACAAATCTTTTAAGAAATTTTAAAAACTCTCCAAAACTCATGTTCATGGGATTAGTAAGGTTGATCTTCCTTTGAATCCAAGGGCATGAGTGGTTTGGGTGGCCTTGGAAGAAGGGTGGATATAAGTTAATTTTGATGGTGTCTCAAAAGGCAATCCTAGAGTGAGTGGAGTTGGGTGTGTGCCAAGAGATCGCAATGGTATAGTGTCAAAAAGGAAAATGGATTATTTTGGAGTAATGACAAACAACAAGGTAGAGTACTAAGCAACCCTCCTTGGATTAAAATGTGTTGGAGATTTTCCAGCAAGCTAGTGTTGACTGTATGTTTGTCATTGATGACAACAAATGGTAAGTAGCATGCATAAAAAACTTATATAGTAAGCCTTAAGTATATGTAGCATGGACATGTTATCAACATGATATCATAGATGTAGAGGTTAACTATTAGTACAGACAGTTATATACTAGCTTATGTCAATAGTGTTCCTGACAGAGTAACAGTCAGTGTTCTATGTATGGTTGTCCGTACAGTTATCATGGAGCCTTGCGAGTTTGGATATGTGATGAAGACATGTTAGTGATGTTACATTCATGGATGAAAAGTTTGATGATCAATAGAAGTGAAGTTATGTAGTCGCTATTCACTAGTAGCAGTTTCCTGTGTTTGTTCAGAAGAGCCGACAGAGTTTATATTGGTTCAGGAGTTGTGCCTATCATTTCAGTATGCGCCCTTGGAATAGAGCTTGGAGAAGAGTTAGTAATGTTTAGTTAAGAGCAAATGATGTAATTTAACTTGAGGAGAAAGATCCAATTAGTTTTGTAGAGACGACAGTGTGTGGCATGTGTCTATAATTATCTTATTGGATAGGTCTCAGAATGTGTTGTGTGCATAGTAGAGCCGACTGAACTATTATTGGAGTTTGATATGGCTTCTCTAATATGATTTCAAGGTAGTTCTAATAGGTTGACTTGATTATATCATTTAGAGGAAAGATATTTATAGGCAGTCATTTGTGATTGCTAGGGTGTGGTTCATAGTTGATTGTGAAGAGCAGAGCAGAGTGTGCGAAGTGTTGAGCCATTAGAAGAAGGTCTATGTGACCAAGTAAAGTAATTGTGCCATACATTGGAACTGATCCTGATAGTAGGTCAAAGTGCAATTCACCAAGATTTAGATATAGTGTGTATCTGTCATTCATAAGGTTGTAGCCTTCACCCATTTGAGCAGTGTGCTCTCAGACAGTGCGTCCTCACCCCTAACAAGGTTAATTGTAAAAGATTCCTAACAGGGTCTGAGCCTTGACCAGGTGTACTGTACTAAACATATTCTAAAGCAACTCCTAACAGGGTTAAGGATCTTCTAACAAGGATCATAATACACTAGTACAAAATATTAGTGTGTGTCAATTCCCCCTGGGGTTTTTACCTATTTGGGTTTCCTTGTAACCAAAATATTGTTGTTGTGTTCAAGTGTTCTCTCATTGTGTTTATGCTTTATGTTTAAGTATACTTAATTGGATAAAGAATTGAAACTTGTAGATAACTAATTCACCCCCCCCCCTCTCAGTTATCTCTTGGGACTATTCCTAACAATTGGTATTAGAGACAAGTGCCTCAGAAAGAAATGTTAATAGCTTGAGGTTGATCAGATGGCATTCTTTAGAAAAGAAAGTTGTAAGTTTGATGGAGAGAATTATCTTGACTGGAAGAACAAGATGATGACACATTTGCAATGTATTTATTTTGAAGTTTTTGATGTAACTATCAAAGAAGTCAAGATCCCTACTTTAGAAGACCTTACAAAGGATGATGCTACTAAAAATCAAAATGAATTATTTCATCAGAATGTAATAGCTAAAGAAGCCTTTATCAGCACCCTATCTGATAGTGAGTTTTCAGAAATAAAGAAAGTAGATACAACCCACAAAATATGGAAGTACCTAGAAGACATATTTGAAGGAGACAAACAAGCAAAGGATGTGCACATAAAAACTTGGAAGAAAAGATACAATGCATTAGAGATGCTACCTGAAGAGAACATCAGAGCTTACAACCAAAGGATTAATGAAGCATTTGCAGGAATCAAGAACAATGGTGGAGAGATCTCGGAAGAAGACATTATGGATAAATTGATGCCCACCCTCATAGTAGAGTATGAGAAAAAAATCAATATACCTGATGAGACCATGCAACTTACATCAAATTTCAAAAGAGAGACCTTGATCAGTAAAATTTTAGCTTTTGAGATTTCAAGATAACAAATTTGCAAACACCTCTGGTAATTTTGATGATGATGATGAAGAGAAAATACTAAATGATTTCATTTCTATGATTGTTAAAAGAGAAAAGAAAGGAAAAGGAAAATATGAAGGTCAATTACCATTCAAATGCTTTTCATGTAATATGATTGGTCACTTTGCTTCTAAGTGTCCTACAAGAGTTAAAAAGTTCAACAATAACTACAAGCCTAAGTATACAAAGGAATGTTACTATGCTGGAGATGGAGTATCATATGAAGAATCAAGAGAAGAGGAGATTGGATTCATTGCTCTTGAAGATGAAAAGAATTCACAAGAATTAGCATTGATTTCACAAGAAGACATCAAGATAAATTGGATCATTGACAGTGGTTGCTCACATCACATGACAGGTGACAAAAATAGATTTGTTCATTTAAATAGATACAAAGGTGGCATGGTTAGATTTGGAGATAACACTCCTAAACCTATCATTGGTAGAGGATCCATCACCCTGGATGGAAAGAATAACACTGATGATGTTCTCTATGTTGATGGTTTGAAACATAACCTACTGAGTGTTGGGCAGTTGCTTGACAAAGGCTACAGATTAAAGTTCAATGGAAACAAGTGTATCATTAATGAGGAAGGAGAAATATTTGCATCAGGATCAAAAACTAAAGGTAATGTTTTTTAGCTTAATCTAGAAGTAAGTTGCTTTGTTGCTAAAGTAGATGATAGTTGGCTATGGCACAAAAGACTATGTCATATCAACTTTGATAATATAGTTAAGATCAGTAATGTTAAGGCAGTTAGAGACCTACCTTGCATAACAAAGCCAGTTGATACTATATGCATGGAATGTGTAATGGGAAAGCATGTGAGGAATTCATTCAGGAGCAAGCATAATTCAACAAAGATCAAGCTAGATCTGATTCATACAGACCTATGTGGACCAACTCAAACAAGATCATACTATGGTGAAAGGTATTTCATTCTGTTTGTAGATGATTATTCTAGAATGATGTGGGTTGCAAACTCTTGAAAGATAAGTCAGAAGCATTTGAGAAGTTCAAAATATTCAAGGCTAAGGTTGAGAATGAATCTGGACTTAAGATAAAATGTCTAAGGTCGGATAGAGGAGGAGAATTCACCTCTGATAGATTCTATGAGTACTGTGAAGAACATGGCATAAAGAGACATTTAAGTGCACCTAGAACACCTCAGAAAAATGGGATTGCAAAGAGAAGGATTAGGATCATCCTTGACACAATGTGCACCATCATGATTGAAGGAAAAGTTGCACACACCTATTGGAGAGATGCGGTCAATACAATAGTCTATACAATCAATAGAATACAATTAAGACTTGGTGCTGACAAGACACCTTATGAGCTATGGTTTGGTAATGTTCCCACAGTGAAATACTTTAGAATCTTTGGAAGCAAGTGCTACATCAAGAGGGATGAAGAAGTAGGAAAGTTTGATGCAAGAAGTGATGAAGGTATTTTTCTTGGTTACTCTACTAAAAGTAAAGCTTATAAATGTTTTAACTTAAGATTGAAGAAGATCATTGATAGTGCTCATGTTAAGATTGATGAAAATTTTATGGTTCAAGAAAGATATCATGAGTACTCACCTATGATTGAAGAAGAACCTAAACCTTCCACTAGTGAGATAGTTGTTGAAGAGATGTTTGACATTATCAATGTATTGTTCAATGACCCCGAAACAAGTGAAGAAGAAACTCAGAAGGAAGATGAGACAGTATCACCTAAAGCTCCAAAGTTTACATCTAGAAACCATTCTAAGAATGACATAATTGGAGATTAGAGTGGAAAATTCTTAACAAGATCACAAGAAAAGAATTTAGCTAGCAATGAAGCGGTATGTTTATCTTAGATTGAACCTTTAAGTGTTGAAGATGCATGTAATGATTTAGATTGGCATGATGCTATGAAAGAAGAACTAGATCAGATTATTAAGAATGACACTTGGGAACTAGTCCCAAGACCTAGTGATAAGAATGTGATTAGAACAAAGTGGATATTTAAAAACAAGATGAATGAAGATGGTACAATAGTAAGAAATAAAGAAAGGTTAGTGTGTAAGGGATATGCGCAAAGAGAAGGCATTGATTATTCAGACACATTTGCACCTGTGAGTATATTATAAGCTATTAAGTTGTTTCTAGCTTATGCAACAGTCAAAAACTTCAAAGTCTATCAGATGGATGTCAAGTCAACATTCTTGAATGGAGATTTGAAAGAAGAAGTATACATTGAGCAACCAGAAGGATTCACCTTATCAGATAGACCTGATATGGTATGTAGATTGAAGAAGGCCCTCTATGGACATTATCTTTGGAGGTAATGACAAACTTAGTGCTGAATTTGCTAAGGAGATGCAAAGTGAATTTGAGATGAGCATGATTGGACCTATCAAATACTTTTTGGGATTAAATGTGCAGCATAAAGAGAAAGGTATTTTCATTAATTAGTCCAAGTATGTGAAAGAGATATTAAAGAAATTCAAGATGGATGATTGCAAGCTAGTAGGGACACCTATGATAACTGGATGCAAGCTTACAAAAGATGATGACTCACTAGTAGTAGATATAACATTTTACAAGTCTATGATTGACAAACTCATTTATCTTACTCAAACTAGACTTGATATTTCCAATGCAGTTGGCATAGTTGGAAGATTTATAGTAGAGCCTAAAAAAAGTCACCTCACGACAGTAAAAAGAATATTTAGATACTTGCAAGGCACTATAGACTATGGGCTATGGTATCCCAATTCAGAAAATGTTGAGCTTCATATATATACTGATGCAGATTGGGCAGGATGTGTTGATGATAGAAAAAGTACATCAAGAGGAGCAGTGTTTCTTGGTAATAGACTTGTCACTTGGACAAGCAAGAAGCAAAATTGTATCTCTCAATCAATAACAGAAGTGGAGTATGTTGCAGAAGCCTTGAATTGTTCTACAATTGTTTGGATCAAGTAAATGATAAAGAATTTTGGAATTCAGATTGACTATCCTATTGTTATACATTGTGATAACACCGTCACTATCAATGTGTCAAAGAACCCTATGATGCATGCAAAGACAAAACACATTGAGATCAAGCATCACTTCCTAGGAGAGAAAAAAGAAAAAAAAGAAGTTAAGTTAGACTATGTAAGTACTAAAGATCAGCTAGTAGACATATTCAAAAATCCCTTGCCAAAGGATACTTTTGAGTATCTCAGGGAGAATTTGGGAGTAATTCCCTTCCTCGATTCTACCTAGAAGAAAGAAGAAAGAGCATCAGTCCTCAGGGACTGATGGATGGTTGACTACTCTAGCTCAGGAGTAGTATCAGTGCTTAAACTATTTGGTGCCCTTTTCCATTGATGTTAAAGGGGAAGTAATATATAGTCATGAAAAAAAAAATTAAAGGAGTAATATACTAAAGGGGAGTAGTATTCAGTTATGGAAGTGGTTCAGTTGAGGAAATGGAGAATGTTGAAGAATATTGCAGTAGATGGAGGATTCATCCTTGGGGGAGTTTTGATGAGGAAATGGAGAATGTTATAAAATACAAATGTTCATTTGGATTGGTGGAGTTTTTCATTCCATATGTTGCCATCAATGCCAAAGGGGGAGATTGTTGGAGATTTGCCAGCAAGCCAGTGCTAACTATATGTTTGTCATTGATGATAACATATGGTAAGTAGCATGCATGAAAGAATTATGTAGCAAGCCTTAAGTATATGTATCATGGGCATGTTATCAACATGATATCATGGACGTAGAGGTTAACTATTAGTACAGATAGTTATATAGTAGCTTATGTCAGAAGTGTTCCTGACAGAGTAACAGGCAGTGTTCTGTGTATGGTTGTCTGTACAGTTATCATGGAGCTTTGAATGTTTGGATATGTGATGAAGACATGTTAGTGATGTTACATTCATGGACGCAGAGTTTGATGACTAGTAGAAGTGAAGTTATGCAATCGCTATTCACCAGTAGCAGTTTCCTGTGTTTGTTCAGAAGAGCTGACAGAGTTTATATTGGTTCAGGAGTTGCGCCTATCATTTCAGTATACACCCTTGGAATAGAGCTTGGAGAAGAGTTAGTAATGTTTCTTTAAGAGTGCATGATGTAATTTAGCTTGAGGAGAAAGATCCAATTAGTTTTGTAGAGACGACAGTGTGTAGTGTGCGTTTATAACTATCTTATTGGACAAGTCTCAGAATGTGTTGCGTGCATAGTAGAGCCGACTGAACTATTACTAGAGTTTGATATGGCTTCTCTAGTATGATTTCAAGGTGGTTCTAACAGGCTGACTTGATTATATCATTTAGAGGAAAGATATTTATAGGCAATCATTTGTGATTGCTAGGACGTGGTTCTAAGTTGATTGTGAAGAGTAGAGCAGAGTGTGCGAAGTGTTGAGCCATCAGAAGAAGGTCTATGTGACCAAGTAAAGTAATTGTGCTATACATTGGAATTGATCTTGACAACAGGTCAAAGTGCAGTTCACCAAGATCTAGATATAGTGTGTATCTGTCATTTAGAAGGTTGTAGCCTTCACCCATTTGAGCAGTGTGCTCTCGGATAGTGCGTCCTCACCCCTAATAGGGTTAATTGTAAAAGACTCCTAACAGGGTCTAACCCTTGACCAGGTCTAATGTACTAAACATATTGTAAGGAAACTCCTAACAGGGTTAAGGATCTTCTAACAAGGATCATGATACACTAGTACAAAATATTAGTGGGTGTCAATTCCCACCAGGGTTTTTAGCTATTTGGGTTTCCCCGTAACCAAAATATTATTTTTGTGTTCAAGTGTTCTCTCATTATGTTTATGCTTTATGTTTAAGTATACTTAATTGGATAAAGAATTGAAACTTGTAGATAACTGATTCACCCCCCTCCCCCCTCTTAGTTATCTCTTGGGACTATTCCTAACAAAATATTGTCTAGAGTTGAATGCTAAATGGTTTCATCTTGAAGGTGATTCCCTCATTACCACCAATAGTGTTTAGTAAAAGAAGACCCCAAATTGGAAGTTAAATAAATGGTTAAAAATTATATGGAAATTGATTCCATCGCTTGAGGAATTTAAAATTATGCATGTCTTTCATGAAGGGAATAGCATAGTTGATGAATTGGCCAACTTAGCGGTTGGGTCAGACATAGATACCTAGTTAAAACATTGTGATCAAATTTTAGGCCTTTCCATTTCATGAGGAAAAAATCATTGTAGGAGGTCAATGTGAGGTAACATGAGTTATGGGAAATGAATGCAAACTAGGTCTTTTGAGAGATAAATGTGTGAATAGGCTAGAGGTGGTAGATGTTTGGCCTTTTGACGTACATTATAAACAACATTATATGGCAAGTAGTGTTAGTTTGGTCTTGCATTTTTTTTTCCTTAGATTAGTATGGATACCCCACTTAGGTTCACCTACAAACAATTTTAAATAGCTTTTTTGAGTGAGGTGATAGACAAACAATTTAAATGAATCTTCATGTTGAGCCATGATCTAGTAATCCACACAATAAAGTTGGTCTTAGGTGAGGATTTTTTATTCTCTAGTCACAATTATAGGGTTAACACAAATATCTCAACTATGTTTCTCGATACCATGTTGGATGTTGGGGAGTTGAAGTATATTGTTAGAAAAATGTGTAGAAAGTTGATCAAGGGGTATTTCTTTGAGGAATTAAACAATAGTTCCCTAGTGTGGGTGCGTTATTTCCAAAGGATTATTATTTCATTAAGCATAATAGTTGGAATGAAGATAAATTTATATTATTACTTAATCTTTATGCATCTTTTCTTCCTAAAAGAAGGAAGACAATTAAAGTGAGTGTGTATTTTTTGAAGCAAATGCTTGTCTTGGCCCCACATGGTGAGTTGGAGTGGTTGCAAGCATATCTAAAGGATCAGGGTTTGGTCTGGGTATGTGTTGAGGATGTTGTGGATATGTGGAGTGTTTAGTGTTAGGTGGTGGGATGGCTAGTGAGGCTTCTTCAATAAAGGCTCTGAGAGAGGAGGAAGACAACAATTTGTGTGGTACCAATTGTCCCATGAAAACTAAGATAATGAAGGATAAACGATCCAAGGTTAAAACTTGAAGCTCGTGATCCAGTGCTTGTTCTTCTAGATATTGGGTACTATATTTTTAATATGTCCTCTTTATAACGTCACATTGTTAAATCTCCATTTTTTATTTTAACGAGGGGTTTAGTGATATAATTCACATGTTAATGAGATAAAGTTTTGGATAACATGTTTCATTGTTAGTATATCCTAGGGGTTATTTATCAAGTCTTGATGATTTAGTTGATTAACAATATTTTATTAAAGACGTAAACCTTTTATAAATCAATATAAGGTTACAATCCCTAACCTTCCATTTAATGATTGAATTTGTTTTAAAGATCTTTTGAAAATAAATAATTGTTAAATTGTATAATTAATCCAACTAAGTTTTAAATTGAGGTATATATACATACATAAATTATTTAATTTATGCAAAATACTACATACATACAAGTAACATAAAGAAATAAATACAACAATAAAATATTTGACAAATGCATTTATCACTCTAATAAAATAATTAATTTTTATTAATATAAGTCATTTTATTTTGTATTGCTATAATTATCCTGTAACTTTGATTTTACTTCTGATTCAAGTATTTCAACTAGTGCAAGATTATCTTTTTTATACTATAGATGGTAATAATTGCAAATGTCAAATTAGTAGAAATTGTAATATGCACCCTATTTTTTTAATAATTTTTGAAGAAAAAATAATGGCAGTGAACAATAATATTTAGAAAATACACATATATTCATCACATCCTCAAGCCAAATCAACTAATCTTATTTTTTACAATGTTCCATAGTTTCACGCATCAAATATGAGGTATACCAAACACCCAATTGAAAATATCAAAGAAATATTAATTTTTTGGCATACCATGTTTGTTTGTTCATGTACAAGTCTAATTGCACCTCTATAATAACAAGATGTAGTCTCTAGGAAGTGTCCAAATTTAGTGTTGATCACATTTCCTCACTACAAAGTCCACAAAATGTATTGAGATAGTCTTGCAATCCAATAATGAAGGAAAATGGACACCAAGCCTTAGGCATCCAAGCTTGGGAGTTCACATGCCTACCTTAACCCTATTGTATAGCCTCTTATCAACTACTAACTAAAAAATTTATACTATTTTATATGCAACACCTAAAAATTATAACCAACACCTTTTCTCCAACCTCCTTAATCTTCTCCAACAATGTCAAACACCTCCCACAAACTCCTAGACTAGCATAAAATGGTACGACCTATTATAATTTGGTAGTACACCCAACAAGGCTCTTAAATAATTCCCAAATACATCTATAAAATTAATCTTCAATTTCTATCTTTGAATTATTTGAGTAATTTCAATATTTCTCATTCAAATCCCTTGCCAAAGAACTAAAATTTCTTCAATGAAGCCCAAATATAGTTCTTGTGTGAAGCAATCTACAAATCAACAAGTAAAGATCTTTCATTTTCATAGTTGATTCCCTCTATGAAGGTATTCATCCTTACATATCCCTTGGATGAATGAATTTAAATCCAACAATAGTCTATTATCAAAATATCCACTCATGGGTTACATAACGAGCTCAAAAACATGTTTTATTTTCTCTCTCCAAATCCTATGCCCACCTTGGGAAAATATAATTATTTTTTAAATTTTAAAATCTCCTTTGTGCCTCCCACTTGGATGACACTCTGAATATCTTTAATTAAATATTACATTTAATCCTTATGTCCCATTAGCACCTTATAAAGTCACTTTAATATGTTTTTAATTGAGGTTCAAATATATTTTGAAGGGACCTTGAAACCATGTACAAACAGATTTTGGAGGGATCTGGAATACTCAGACAAATAGCTACATCAAGATAATAAAAACTAAACAAAAAACCTACCTTAAATAAACAATCAACAACCTAAAAATAATTGAACAAGATAAAAACACTAAGTTAAATATTTAATTTAACTTGAACATAACTTTAGTGTTCATAAATAAACTATTATCCCTAACTAAAATTATCATTGAATCAACATTAAATGCATTCACTGACCCCACCAAGGTGAAATCGTTGTCATCTAACAATGATAGTACCCATGCTCACACTCACTAAAAATATAAAAAATGGACTTAATGTTTGAAACCACCCCAAAAAAGTGTCATGATGCATCTCTAACCAAATTGAGCTCAAAGAAATACTTGTAAATACCATATAAGCTTAACTTAAAAGGTCTCCAAGTACTGAGGAGCTCTTTAACCTGACTTCATTAGCTTAATGGAACCTAATGAATAGACTAGTAGTCACTAATTACATAGGAAGGGTATATTATAGTCCTCTCTCCCCAAAATTGTTTTTCCCAAGAAATTGTAATTATGGATTTGCAAGATCTAACCACTTTCCTAGGTTGCATCCTTAGTGCATAGGTTCTTCTGCTTTACTAGATACTTTTTAATAGTCCTCCTTTTTAGATTATGTTCCTTGGAATTAATACTAGCCTTTATAATCTAAATCAATTTCCCCTCCTCATCCAATAGTGGCAACTCACAAGAAGGAGTTGCATTGTACCTCAATGCCTTTTTTATGCATGCAACAAAAAATGTTCTCTATTATTTGTTGGTAAATCTAGCTCATAAGCCACCTCTCCAATCCATTTGGAGATATTGAAAGTACCATAAAAACACAACTTAAGATTCTAAGATCAACTCTTTTTTAGAGTTAGTTATCTATAGGGTTATAATCTCAAGTATACCATTGTCACCAATCTCAAAGTATGCTCTATACAATAATGATCAACATACAAATTTTGATGATTATGTTCCTACTATAAATTTTGTTTCAGAACTTTCATTATTTCCCAATTTTCCTATAAAAAATACCTATCCTTTGGGGCACTCTTCTATTCACAAAATGTAAATGAATAAAAATGGGAAGTTCATATCTATACAATGCCATAAATGGTGGCATCCTAATAGACATGTAGTGAGTTGAATTATAAAAATAATCACCAAGATGTAATAACCTCATCCATGCCTTTTGTTGCCCTAAAATTTAACTTTTAGGTGTCCCCCCACCCATTAGTTCATTATATATGTGTGTCCACCCATTTGTGAGTGATATTTGGTACTACAATTGAGCTCTATCCCACTCAACCTAATGATTTTCTACTAGAAAAGATCTGGGAACTTATTTTCCCTATCGTGCTAATAATACTCTCGAGCTACCATGGTTTATGAATATCTCCTTGAAGAATAAATTAATTACATTTGATGATGTAAATGTTGTTGTAATGGAAAAGAAATTTACAAATTTTGTCAATCGGTCTACAATAACATATATACAATACCCACCCTATAGCCTTTGGTTTCCTTGCAATTATGTCTATAGAGATGCACCCTATACCTTTTGGTTGCCCTGTATTTCTAATTAGGAATTGTCAAGGGTTACAATAAACTAGATAGGCACACATGTGTTCATTTTTATTTTTCCAACATGTGGGATACTCCTAAACATACTTAAGGACTTCATTTTTAACATTTTTCCAAGCAAATATCTCTTTGATATGTCTATATGTTTTGAATAAACCAACACAACCAGCCATAAGTACACCATAGAAATATTCTCACTATTTCACCTTAAAATCTAAGTTGGGTACTAGATAAATTATATCCTCATAGATAATGAACTCACTAATCATTATGTACTTGTTATTTTTTATACCCTTAATAATATATGCCACCCAAGTTTCCTTAGCATACTCTTCTGAGCTCAAATCCATCCAATCAATAATTATCTTTACTAAATAGCACACATGAGGTTTTTAGGATATGGTGTCTACACCAATATTTATCTTTCCTTTGACATACACAATGTTAAATTCAAAGATCTGAAGCATTTTTGTCCTTTTTATTAATCTTCATTGAGGTTCTAGTTCAAGAAGTATTTTTGAATGTTGTGGTTGATCTTAATAGTGAACTTACATCCCACAAGATATGGTCTAAATTGGGCCAAAGTGTGCATAATGCCCAATATAAGGAGGGTGGGGATGAGGCTAAAGGATATGATGCACATATTGGTTCTAGGAACCTAGGCAGGGGCCCTATTTTGAGGTCTTTCTTGAAAGAAGAATAACCAAAATCATCTTCTCTCTTTTTTATTAAGCCATCACGTAAGTCTTCTTTACTGCATGTTAAGAATATTTTGAATCCTGTGTAGGGGAGATTTTCTATCTCTATCCCTGACCAGATTATTGATCATAATATTTCTTGGATGGAGAATTCTTTGGTGGGAAAATATATTGGTATCAGGCCAAATATTGAGGTTGTTCATGCCTTTATTAATAAGAAATGGAAATTGAAGGTCAAGTGGATATGATTGCTATGTATAAAGGTTATCTCTCCATTTTTTTCCTGTGCGGAGGATCGAAGGAATACCCTTTGTGGTGGTCCATGGGTGATTGGTAGAAATACCCCAATTTTACACAAATGGTATCCTAATCTTCCTTTTCAAGAGGAACTCATGGTTCAAGTTCTAGTCTGGATTAAGTTGCCAAGTCTTCCACTAGAATATTGAGTGGAAGATGTTTTTATTGGAATTTTTGGTGCTTTTTGGGAGCTTCTTTCTATAGATCTAGTAACAACCTCAAGGAAAAGATTTACTCATGTTTGAATCCATGTTGGGGTGGTATATGAGACTGATATGCCAGAGAAAATAAAGATAGAATCTAAACTTGGAAAGTGGGTTCAAAATATTGAATATGAATCTATCCCTTTTGCTTGTTTCTATTGCAAAAAGGCACTAGGCAAAGAGTTATCCTTCAAAGCTACCTAAAATACCTCAGAAACCTAAGAAGGTGTGGTTACCCACAAGAAAGAATCAAGGTAGTACAAAGGGAAGTCTTTCTAAGCCTAATCTCTCCCATAGGAATAAGAAAGAAGAATCTGTCCAGTGTGTAGAAAATATTGAGGTGAAAGGGGATAACAATAAGACCCAAGGTATTATAGAGGGAGAATAAAATGCTAATTCTAATAAGGATAAAGTGGATGTCTAGGTTTTTCAAAATGATGAAATAAAGGGCATACTAATATGCATTTATCTTATTATAAAGGATATGAAGGAAGCAAGAAAGACCTAAAAAAGGGGGAGCAAGAAAATAATGAAGGTAACAACAAAGATGGGCTTGGGGGAGATCATAAATGTAACTATTCTAAAGAAATAAATAAGAATAAATTTGATATGTTAGTGTTGGACACCTTTGATAAGGATGAAGGAAAGGCAATAGGGATGTATGCCATCAATATTGATAATTATCAGTCTATGGATGAGAGAAAAGAAGGGGAGATCCCAGAACTTTTGGAGCTGGAGAAACCAAATGAAGATGTTCAGTCAATAACCACAAAGGACTATGATAATGATTTTCAAGATTGTCAACAATGTATTATTCTAGGTCAATGCCTATCAAAACTATCTCAAAATTCCCCATATGTGGTTAAAATTTCATTCCCTAACTTGGAAGATCCTAGGTGGGGAGAAGTGGAGGATATAATAAAGCCTTAGAGAAGTGTGATATGGATTCCATATCAGAAGATAATAGGACTAAGAACAAAAAGAAAAATAACCCTTTACCATCTAGAAATACTAGGAGCAGAGAAGGAGATGTGGGAGGAACACAACCCTCACTGGGAAGACCTTCCAACTCAAAGAAATGAGCCTTGGAGACAAACAAGAATATAGTGGATGGTACCCAAAAAACCATCCTCGAGTTAGGCCCTTTTGAAAAGTTATGAAGATTATATCCTGGAACATTCGAGGATTGAATAATCCTCATAAGAAATATTTAATTAGAAATATGATTATAGATAATAAACTGGATATTTTATTAATTCAAGAGACTAAGATGGCTAAGGACAAAGTTGAGAATGTCAAGTTGTTTAGAAATGGGGAGGTTAGTGGGGAAGATTCTAATGGAGCCTCAGGGGGTATTTATACCTACTAGAATTGTGACAATATAAAAGGAGAATTCTTAATCCAAGAAAATAACATGGCCTGTATTAGATTCCAACACATCAAGGATGGTACTTCTTGGGTTCTGACTAATGTTTATGCTCCTAACACTAGGTCTAGTAGATATATTTTTTGGGAAAAAATTGAGATTGTGAGATAGAATTTCAATCAAGATGGTTGGATCATAATGGGGGACTTCAATACTCTGATCAAGGATGATGAGAAGATGGGAGGTAGTCAGCCCAATCTGGACAACATAATGGATTTGATGGATTTCATGAACGATCAGGCTCTCCATGATATGGATCTCAAAGGTGTCAAGTTCACTTGGACAAATAAAAGAACTGGAAAGGACGTTATCCACGTGAGACTTGACAGAGCTCTAATTACAAATGATTGTTTTTTGTGAAGGGTGCTCCCCTTAATACCACAAACACATAAAAAAAATAGAGAAACAACAACAATTTGGAAGAATAGAAAATGGGCTTCTTATTATCTCCACAAGTGTGGAATTAAAAATTTCAAAATTATAATATGCAAAGACACATGGGTATTTCCCTTGCAATATTCTATAGGACAAAGCCTTGAATTATTACCCAGAACTACTTAGAACTGCCCTAGAAAACACTACGGGCCTTCCTTATTTAGACAATTTTCCACTGCTCGAGAAGGTTCCAGAAATTTAGCTATTAAGGCCAAATTCCGCTAGAATTATTTTATTTTTCATTTTACATTAGGGTCGGCTCAAAATAATTACAAATTTTATTTTCAGGTAGCCCAACTTCTGGAGGCCATAACTTTTTAAGCGTAGCTTCGTTTGGCTATTATAACCACTTTTCATAAATGGCAGGACCCAATCTATAGTGTTTGACTCACTCAAGCTCCAATTAGTTAGGGTTTAATCATGATTCGGAGCCTCTAAGGCCTTCAAAATTGAGCTCAAAGATTTCATACCCAAAAATCTCAATAACTTCACCAATATAAATGATATGACAATGAAACTCAACTTATAGGCTGATATGACTAAGATGAACCTCCACCTGTGAAATTAGAACATTCCGAGCTCATATGACCAACTTACTAAAAATTGTAAGTTTCCATAAATAGAAGCTCTACACAAGATAGTTCTTATTGAAAAGAAACTAGAAATAGTTTTGGGTGATGCAAGATTGCTCTTACACCCAGGATGTTCCTACATCAGACACCCCAGGTAATTTGAGAAGTGACCTTGTCACGACTTAGGTGTGTAGAGGAAAACCAAGACAGTGAACCTCCTCTCTTGTCAACCATGATGAATCTTCTATAGGTCATCCTTTCCATTTGACAAGATATTCTTCATATGTCCCGTTCCTTGTGCTCCTACCAACACGACTATCTAGTATATCCTCAATCTCCTTGATAGATGAAGTAGTTGTTGGAATACTCCATTGTGCTTTTGTGATTTCATCTTCAACACCCCCTTCATGATACTTTGTCAGATCTAAAATATTAAATACTAGTGAAACATTCAGCTCAGTAGGAAATTCTACTTCATAGGCATTTCCCGAATCATGCTTCTTCAGTATCTTACATGGCCCAAAATTCTTCATTTTCAGCTTATTATATGTACCTACTGGAAACTGCTCCTTCCATAAATGAACCATGACTTCATCACCAACCTAAAATTCCTTATGCCTCCTTTTCTCATCTACCTTAGCATTATACTGTGCATTCATCTTGGTAATGTGCTTCCTCACCTCATAATGGATGTTCTTCAAATGTTTTGCAAAAGCCTCCACTTCAACACTACTTATTTCTCCTTTGTCTATCTTCCTCAACTCAAATGTATTTCTAGGAATACTTCCATATACAATCTGGAATAGCGATTTACTAGTGCTCCTATTGACAAAATTATTGTATGCAAATTCCGCCTGTGGTAAAATCAAATCCCATCTTTTTGGCTTATCTCCAACCAAACATCTCAACAAATTTCCCAAACTCCTATTCACCACCTCTGTCTATCCATCGGTTCATGGATGATGTGATGAACTAAACTTCAAATCTATCTTTAAATTCTTCCACAATGTGCACCAAAAATATCCAACAAATTTAGTGTCCTGATCTGAAACTATGCTCTTTGGTCAACCATGTAGTCTCACCACTTCTTTGAAAAATAATTCTGCTACATGAACAACATCATTAGTCTTCTTACAGGGAATGAAATGTGCCATCTTTGAAAATCTTTCAACCACCAAAAAAATTGAATCATTTGCCCACTGATTCCTTGGTAAACCAAGAACAAAGTCCATATTGATATCCTCCCATGGCTTCTTTGGTAAAGGTAATGGCTAATACAACCCTGTATTCTTCTTTTCTCCTTTTGTCATTTGACATACTCTGCAACTCTATACAAACTTTTTGACATCTTGTTGCAATTGTGGCCAATAATAATTCTCACTAACCAAAGCAAGGGTTTTATCTTGACCAAAATGTCCAACCAATCCTCCACTATATTTATCCTTGATGAGATTCTCCCTCATAGAACTTTTTGGAATGCAAAACCAACTCCCTCTGAATAGCATACCATCCTAGATGATGAAATCCAACCACTTTATTCTATCTAGAGTAAAAGGTTTTGTACAAGCTTTCCAAGCTTCATTGAAATTAGGATCCTTTAGATACAAACTCTTGAGTTCCTTGAACCCAATCACCTCAATCTGCATCTCTGTCAGCCAAAGGTGTCTTCTGCTAAGCGCATCTGCAACCCTGTTAGACTTTCCACTCTTGTGTTTCAAAAAAAATGTGTAACACTGCAAAAACTCAACCTATTTCAAATAACTCTGATTCAAATTTCCTTGACTATTCAAATATTGCAAAGCTTGATGATCAGTATACAAAAAAAACTCCTTAGGAAGTAGATAATGTCTCCACTTCTTCAATGCTTGAACTATAGCATAAAATTCCTAATCATAAACAAAAAATTTCCTCTTGGTATCATTTAACTTCTCACTGAAATAAGCAACAAGTTTACCTTCTTGGCTCAAAAGAGCTCCTATTACAGTACCACTAGCATCACAGTCTACTTGAAACACCTTATTAAAATCTAGAAGTGCTAAAATGGGTTGTTTTGTAACTTTTTGTTTCAATAGTTTAAAACTCTTATCTGCCCATGTAGTCCACTTAAACTCTTTCCTATTTCCTCTCATTATTTCAGTTAAGGGTCCACAAATACTGCTAAAACTCTTGATAAACTTTCTATAAAAGCTAGCCAAACCATGAAAAGATCTTACCTCAGTAGCACTCCTTGGAGTAGGCCATTCGAGGATAGCCTTCACTTTCTCTGGGTCTATTTTTAGACCTTCTCCTGAAACTAAAAATCCTAGATACACTAACTCCTTCTTCACAAAACTACACTTCTTCCAATTAATCAACAATTTATCTTCTCTCGACTTCTCAACCACGCTATGAATATGCATGATATGCTCCTCCAATGTCTTACTAAAGATCAAAGCATCATCTAGGTAAACAATGACAAACTTACCCAGAAATTACTTCAGAACCTCATTCATGAGCCACATGAAAGTACTTGGTGCATTGGTTAGACCAAAAGGAATGACTAACCACTCATACAATCCCCTTCCTTTGTCTTGAAGGTAGTCTTGCATTCATCTCCTTCTCTGATCTAAATCTGATGATATCTACTCTTTAGATCTATCTTGGAGAAATACACAACTGCACTCAAACAGTCCATAATATCATCCATCCTCGGTAATGGAGACCTATACTTGATTGTGATCTTGTTTATAGCCCTAGAATCTGTACACATCATCCATTATCTATTCTTCTTTGGTGCTAATATTGCTGGTACAACACATAGACTCAAACTCTCTCGAATCAACCCCTTCTGCAACAACTCATGTACTTGTTTGTTCAACTATTCACTTTCTACTAGTGTCATTCTATGTGTTGCCTTATTTGGAAAATTGGCTCATGGAATCAAGTCCATCTGATGACTGATCTTTCTTACTAGTGGTAATCCATCAGGCACATTATCAAATACAATATCATGAAATTCATTCAACAAATCTACAACTTCTATAGGTACATCATGCACTTCCTCTTTACTGCCTTTTGGAATTAAAGAAAAACACATATGATCATGCCTCATACCCTCGAGGAATTTTCTTCCATCAACAAAAATTATTCTTGCAACACTACATACCTTTTCTTCTGCGTCCTTCATGTTGATCCCTAAGTTTTGTTGTCTATTACTGTCTTACACTTAGTCATTTTCTAGGCAATGTTGGTTAGTCATCACTGCAACCGAGTCATCATGTATAGGCCGAGTCATGTATATTGTACATTTACCGAGCAGTAGTTACTGTCAAGAAAATGAGAGGTCACCGAGTACTTTAGTATTAGCCAAGCTAGTTTATGCCGAGTTGTGTAGATATGTTAGTGTCGAGCACTAGTAAAGGAGAGCAGTAAGTTCCGAGTGCCAAAGATATCAAATGTCAAGTAAGACAGATTTGACATATGTGTTTGTAATGGCACAAAAACTTAGGTAAACTATTTTGGCTGACATATACATGATATTTATTTCTTGTTGAGGCAATCACATGGTTGATTATGCCTGAGAATTGTAATCATTAATCCTATATTATCCATGTAACCAATTAGAATTAGGGAATAGTTAAGCAACATTAGTAGATAATCTAGATCATAGATCTCAAATTCAAGGAGTTGATCTATTATTTATATAAGATGAGATCTGAACCCTACAAAGTATCAAGGGAGAGTAGCAAAAGAGTATAAGTATGAAGAAGATCTCATACTTGCAGAACATAGAAGTGTTTTGATAATTAGAAACATAGATTAGTGACCGAGCTGAGAAGTGAAGGATAGAATTGAGAAATTTGATAGAGAAGATCAAATCTATATTGGAAGGAGAAGATATGTTATCAAAAACACAATGCAAACTAAAGGATCAGGTACTGAGACATTCTAACAGGTGATACAGGGTAAATCTCTTAATAGAGTGGTTTTAGCAGACCTAAGTAAATCTCTTAACCGAGTGATTACTTTGTTGTAAGTTTAAATCCTTTTGCAAGGTATATTGTATAAGTCTAAAAGCTCTTAACATGGTAGACCCCTCATAGGGTAGATCATCATTTTATGGTAAAACTTGTAGCCCTAATAAGAAAACTTTAATACTACAGTAGTGAAGATTTGTGGGTGTCATCCCCACCCCAGTTTTACCTTTCAAGGGTTTTTGTGTAACCAAAATCATTGTGTTATGTTTCATTTTCATGGATGATGATTAGATTGTTAGATATTTTATAGTATTGAATTTGATGTTTTGTATGATGCAAGTAAGTTTATGTTAAAGTGGAACAATTGGTAGATACCTGATTCACCCCCCCTCTCAGCATATCACTTTCCCATAGTATATTTCCAACAATTGGTATCAAAGCCTAGTCTCTTAAAGAAGCTTAATCACTTGTGAATCAAAGATCTTGAGATGGAGGTTTACAAGTTGGGAAAGATCATAGAGAATAAGAATACATTACAATAGCTTGAAGCAGCTAGAGGTGAACTGAAGAAATCATTAATTATAAGGAGAGAGATGGAAATACAACAAAATGAGACTCAATATCAAGAAGAAGACACCAAAGGTCTATTTGATAATGGTAGTTTTGTTGAAAGTGTCAAAGCTATAACAGATCTACTAGAGAAAAACAAAATATTGAATGAAGACATCATAAATCTGAAAAGAGAACAAGAAATGCAGTCGGTAAGACTTTTTGAAGTTGTTGAATAGAAAAAGAAAGCTGAAGATGACAAGGCAATGGCTGAAGAAGAAAAAGAAAAATATCTATGAGACTTGATGAAATGACATGTGACATGTAGGGATGAAAAACAATCAACTAGACATGGTAAATCAACTATTACTTGCTAATCAAGAGTTGGGCAAGAAAGATGTGGAAATTACAAATCTAAGATCATAAAACAACCAACTGAAGAATGAACTAAGATCTGAAAAAGAACTCAATGAAAGGATGAACAAGCCTAATGAAGCTATAAGATACTTTGAAGAACTGTTGAGGTCACATAGAAGATCTAATGATACATCATCCACTAGGGATGGAGAATCATCAAAGAGTGGAGAACAGAGGATTATAAAGCCAAAGAAAAAACCTACATGCCATCACTGTGGAAAGCTAGGACACACAATTAACATCTGTAGAAGAAAACATGGTAATTTTAATCCTGAACCAAAGTTTAATGGATATTGTTTTAACTATAAGAAACATGGACATCAGGCACATGAATGCAGGACAAAGGTCAATAATCCACCTACCTCACCTAGATTTCAAGGACATTGTTTCAACTGTCAGAAATATGGACATAGAGCACATGAGTGTAGATCCAAAGATAAGTGGACATCCAATCAACAGACTAAGGCACCTAAGAAAGGTAATACATATAATTGGGACTATAATACATGGTATAGTATTCATTACTATGGAAAGTATGGTCATATTGGAGAAAAATATTTAAAGACACATTTTAGAGGAAAATCCAAGAGTTGGATGAGTGGAAGTATGGTATGTTACAAATGTAATAAGATTGGTCACTTAAAGAAAGACTTCATAGCACATATACCGAGCAATGAACAAGTCAAGAATGAAGAAACTATTGAGCATATGAGAAATCAGATGAATAAGACATGGAAGAAGAAAAAAGAAGCAAGCAGTAGTAGAGCTATTGAACCTGAGGTCACCCAATCCGATGGATCAGGTGATCAAACTACTTCAAACTAAGCGAAAAGGTATGTGAGGAACTCAATCCTATAATTCTTTATTTTACATTAGTTCATAACATTTGATAAGATAAAGTCCATATCTGCATAGATTAAGATGCATTAGGACAGATTTGAGATAGGAGCTACATTGTATATTTGATGCCGAGCATTAGTATTTTAGCCTATAGTGATTGAGTCACTAGTGTATGCCGAGCACCCATGGTAGTCGAGATGTGATGTGTATCGAGTTGAAATTGAATGGTTGTATTGAATGAACTTGTGTTAACCGAGTTGACATGAGATTGTCGAGACAACTGTATCTTACCTAGAAAGTGTATGAATCATTAAATGAAGCCCTAATCTAACCTGTTTGAATTCTATAAAGTGGGAAGTTACCATTTATTCTCACTTCACCAGTGATTTGAGAAATTTTCAGAATGATTCTAGAGTGATTAATGAGAGTGATTTGTGCTAAGTGTGATTTGCAGAGATCTTAATAACGTACCATCGACAAACATCTAAGAACCATTTGCGCAAGGTATTTACCAAGTTATCTACCATAATTGAACCCTAAATTTGAAAAATGGCATCTTCATCATCTACAACACCTAAGAAGAAAGGGAAGGAAGTGTTAAATGTACAGCTTGTGAGGAATGACGCATGTAAAATGCAAAAATTCCAGGCCGTTCCTAAGAGTGCGATTATGGGAGATCTCACAGGAGCCTGATCATCTATCCCTCCTAAGGATATAATGATCAATGATGTATGCACATGTTATATGTGTAAGATCAGATAGATTGGAGACTATTAGCTTAGAAAAGATTATGATAAATTGTGCAACAATGAGGTGTTGAAGGTTGAACACTAGAAGGTTTCTGAGTGAGGGTTGGTGCATGCTCTTGACTTCCCTCAAAACTTTAAAGTAGAATGGATCAAGATTGTACTGAGCTGAGTACATGACATAAAAATTTGGTTGGAAGATGGACCAATTAAGATCACTAAGGAGATGATACACAAAGTGATTGGTTACCCTAGCCTTATAGGTGTATGCACCCTAAAATGGTCGCCTAGACTTTGGGCCCCATTTATTCAATTTATCAATCCTGAATCATTTTATCAATAATCAATATTTTCAACATTATCAATTTCTTGATCAAGTCTTAATTTCGATCATATATTGGATTTTTATCCTTGGGCTAACCATTTATCCTAAGTCTTTATTTAATTAAAAGGAATATTTCCTCCCCTTTCAATTAAATAAAAAGCCCCACTTTCCTCTTATCCTAAGTTGCACAAATAAAGCATTATTCATATTTTATAAAAAGAGAAAAAGCACTTTTTGTCTCACATGAGGCTCAAAAGTCAACACTTCACTCTCATTGGAGGATGTTTGTGCACATGGATTGCTCCTCTTTCAAGCTCCACCGCTGATTAAGACTTTTTGCCTCTTAATCTCCATGGTCCATTTCTCCTCATTTCCTATAAAAGGAGAGCTCTCTCCTTCATTTGCATATATCCATATTTTATGCTATTGTTATGCTGCAGGTTTTGGAGCTCTCTTTGAAGACACTCAAGCTTTGAAGCCTTGACATTTTAGTTGCATTTCATAATAGTTTTGCTTTCATAGTTACATTCATGGCATCATAGATTAGATTTCCTTTTATGCAATATAATAGATCTCACATAGCTTAATTAGGGGCTTGGAATCTATTGTATTTCCATTTCATAGCTTAGTTTGTACTTCCATTTTTCATAGCATAGCTTGCACATTTGCATCTTCATTTTAGTTGCATTGCATTGCATCTTCATAGTGATTCTTGGAGATATTGGCATTGTTGCCCTTGTCTTCACTTGAATCTCTCATTGTATGGTTGACTAGCAAGGTCACTTTCTTGTAGCTCTAGCTGAGAGCAAAACTCATAGTCCCTTGCAACTCCATGCATAGAGAGCTATGAGCCGCTTTGTGAGGCCTCATTCTTGAGCAACCTTGCATGTAATGGTTCATAGAAGTGCATATTTTAGTGTGTACAATAGGAAAGAAGACTATGCGATGTCAAAGTAAGGAGGATATTCAAGCTAACACCAAGGTAGTATGGAACAAATAGGGAATGACAATTTCAACCATCACAAACCCAAAGATTGATTTTGCAGTGAGGGTGATTGCAGATAAGTTTTATCAATCCAGTCAGTTGGACAGTGTTCTGTGCATAGCAGTAGACCAAGCTTGGAAGATGGTAAAGAATGATCATACCTATGATCTTGCTGAGATACAACTGACACAACTAGCCAAGAACCTCACTTCGGTCAGGAAAGTGAATAATTCTATGTGTATGTTTGGTTCTCTGCTCGTTTGTCTATTTTTCTATGTGTAGAATAGTTTTCCTATTAGTGGGGATGTTGCATGGGATAAGAATCAACCTATCACCATTCAGATAAATGAATTTATTAAACATATAGGAGATAATTTTGAAAGTTTAATGTAGCTACTTTTCGAAATTTAAGAAGAAAATGAGAAAAAGAAGTAGGATCCCCGTATCACTAGTCGAAAAATATTACAAAGACATATGTTTTCTAGTTGATACCAATTTCACTTATGCACATGAAGTTACACCAAGGGTATCATGGATAAGGCTATTACCTTATGAAGTGAATATAGATGAGACAAAAACATCAATCACAACCCTATAAGTTGAAGAAGTTGAAAAGAAGGCTACATTTTGGAACATATGAGGAAGCAAAATATAAAGTAACCATGAACCTAAAAAATGCAACCATGGAGAGGAAAAGAAAGAAGACAGTGAAAAACCTAGAGAAGATGCTAGGAGAACGTGAAGAGATAGATGCACCTCTAGCATTGACACAAGGGTTAGGTGAAGACCAGTCTAGTGAACCAGAAGAAAGTGAAGAGGAGGAGAATGTAGTTGTTAAGAAAGACAAGAAGGCATTAGTTGCTGAGCCCATTAAGAAACTAGTACAAAAATCTAAGCCTATTTCCTCCCCGGTACTTAGACCTAGAACTAGAGAAAATTCTTTTGTTACAGCTACCGAGCCACAAAAGAAGACCCCTGCATCAGGGAAAAGAAAACAAGTTCAGGCTAAGGCTGTGCCGAGCCATATAAGGAAGAAAAAAAGAAGAAATCTTATCTTGGAAAAGGATGATGAGGAAATTTATAGTGATGAGGATGTGAAGAAAAAGGAATTGTCACAAAAGAAATCATTGACTATGGATGAGATATGCCACAACATCAAGAGCACTGCTGGCCTGGTAGGCTTTAAACAAATTAAATTTGAAAAACTGAGCATTGAGGAAAAAGAGAGAGTAGAACAAGCTATGTTTGAGATGCTTTGTACATTTAAGATGACACCACTTCAAATGGGGAACTTGATTCCTGATGAATTGTATAAAAGGATAGCTCAGAAATGGGAGTATGCCTTGATGATCGAGAAACAGATCAGGGAGAGTACACTTGCTCAAGTCATGCCTGACTTATCCCCTAATTATATCAAGAAGTATATGGAGAAGTATAGGCATATATTTGTCCCTAAGCTCTGAGCATACTCTATACTAAAACACAAGGTTGAAGAGATTGTGCAAAAAAGCACATGATTATGGAAAATCATTTTTGGTCTTATAGTTGACAAGAGTGCACAACTGAGTGCAGGTACATCTAGTGGAGTAGAATTAGACAATAAGGAAGACATTGTCGAGCAACCAAATGAGGAGAATGAAGCAAAAAAGAAAGATAGAATAAGTGAGTCACAGGATGTGATCACAATTGTTTATATCATTGAGGATACTCTAGTGAAGAGAAATGTATTGACCGAGGAAGACATACAAAAACAAATACAAGATGAGGCAGTATCAAATAAATTTATACAAAGCACCAATCTGGTATTAATACAAGTACAAGATTATCCCCAGATTGAGATTACTTCAACTATTGAGACTACACAAACAATTCTACACATGGTCACAATTGAAGCACAAGACACACAAAGTACTAGTGCTGAGAAATATGATAAGTCAACAATTACACCAAATACTACACTTGTCGAGGAGAAATAGAAAGAACAAGAGCAAGCAGTCCAGTATGTATTAGTAGTGGTAAGCCCTTATGTGGAAGTTAAGGATAAGGAAAATACTGAGGAAGAAAAAGAAAAAGATACAACAAAGCCTAAGGAGCAAGAGACAATAAAATATTTAATACAAATGCCGAGTGGAAACACACCTAGGAAGAAGTCACAAAAGAAGAAGGAGAAATATCCTACCACACAGGTGACACTCGAAGAAGCTAATAGTGATTCCTAAGTGGGACACTAATAACTTGACCTATGAACCGATGCAAATTTTGTAGAATCTCTTGAAGAATAAGAGTAAACATGAAGAGATGAGTGATGGAATATGGATGAAGTGACTGAGAGGGGGGGGGGGGTGAATCAGTCAACCATAAAAACACTTCACAATTAATTCTTTGCAGATGCTTTAAGATATCTTAACAATGTTGTCTGTTTTAGCACTCGGTAAATAGATTTCAGTAACTTTGAAGATGCAGAAAGTATTAGCAATATTATCTTTAGATATTCATCAGTGCATGTAAACGATTGAGGAAGCAATTAAGAACACAAGAGACACAAGATTTAACGTGGAAACCCAATATGGGAAAAACCACCAATGTATCTAGATACTGATTTTCACTTTTCTGAAGTGATGCCCGGTTAGAAGCCAACCCGGTAAAAGGTTACAAAACACACTGTTAGGTGTGACCTTGTTAGAGGATTTAAAACACCCTGCAAGGAGTGGCCTGGTAAGAGGTCTTGAAAACAATTCAATGGAATTGTCACCTTGTTAGAGGATTTATATTATGGCTGTTAAACCAACTCGGTTAAGAGATTTAGAATTCACTGTTACAATGATAAGAAGGTAACAATGAAAAAGTGACCTGTATAATAATGCAACTGTCTTGCTGATTACAGATCTCTGTTCTGCATAAGTCTGATCCTCTCTGATCGAATAAATCTCTGCTGCTCCTCAAGGATATCTGAACATCCTTCACAAACTCGCATATATCTTTTTTTCTTTTCTTCTGTAAATCTTCTTCTGTCTTATTTTTACTTTTCACAATTGACCTTTTATTTATATGATTTTGGATTAGTCAAATCGTCATTATTTAGTATAAAAGTCGGCTGAATTAAGTAAACTCTATTTGCAAAAATCCTTCAAGGGCCGACAGTGCTCGGTGACCATATCTTTTATAATTTTCCGGAGACCGAGGGAACTCGGTAAACACCAACAATCCTTCACCTTTGATAACCGACTGAACTCGGTAAATACTAACTTTCTTCGGCAACCGAGTGAACTCGGTAAACACTAGACTTTCTTCGGCAACCGAGTGAACTCGGTAAACACTAGACTTTCTTCGGCAACCGAGTGAACTCGGTAAACACTAGACTTTCTTCGGCAACCGAGTGGACTCGGTAAGCACTAATATCCCTGACTGGCAGACCGACTGAGCTCGGTATAAGCAGATTGCTGCGGACTATGACATAGTGTGACATCAAAGACAATACATAATTGAGTAGCAATTTCCTTCAGACAATTGTTTCCAACAATCTCCCTCTTTGGCATTGATGGCAACACAATATGTCATAGCATAAAAAATTTGAAAGAGTTAGCTTGGTTTGGATTCAAATCTCCCTCTGTCAGCAAACTTCCTATATCCTGAAAATTCTTCCTTCTGACTATTGAAAATTTCTTGAAGTAATAGCAAAGACATAGCAAACACTCCCTCTTTGACAACACATGCCAAAGACAATTCACATATTACCAGTGAAAATTAATGTACCTCAAGTACTGATTCATATGCAATGATTCCTTTAATATGCTGCATCAACAAGTTGATTTTCAATCATGTTCTGGTTGATGCATCACTAAAAATGTATTTAGTGAGCCTCGGATAGGGGAATGACCCCTAACTTACCTCTTAGATACATAAATGCATCCTTAGGTAATGGTTTGGTAAAAATGTCTACAATCTATTCTTTTGTATGAATATATTCTAATCTGATTTCCTTGTCCTGCACCAATTCTCTGACAAAGTGATATTTAATAGCAATGTGCTTGGTTTTGGAATGCATCACTGGATTTTTAGAAATGTTTATTGCACTGGTATTGTCGCAAAATATAACAACTGGTTCTTTGATTTCAACCTTCATACCTTCTAATAGCTGTTTAAACCAAACAATATTTGAACAGTTTACTGCAGCAGCAACATATTCTGCTTCGGCTGTGGATTGAGATGTGCAATTCTGCTTTTTACTAGTCCAGGATACCAGTCTTTTTCCAAGAAAAAATGCTCCACCACTTGTACTTTTTCTGTCATCAATGTTTCCTGCCCAATCAGCATCAGTGAACACTTTCAAGTCTAGATTGCCTCCAAATTTATACCACAAACCATACTCTTCAGTTCCTCTTAAGTATCTTAAGATTCTTTTGATTGCCATCATGTGATTTTCCTTAGGTTTTGCTGAGAATCTAGCTACTATACCGACTGCTAAGGCAATATCAGGTCTTGTATGTACCACATACTGCAATTTTCCAATCATAGATCGGTATAGGGTCTGATCAACTTCTTTTGAATCATCATTTTTGGTAAGTTTTAGTCCAGTGCACATGGGTGTACCAACTGGTTTTGAATCTTCCATTCCAAACTTCTTAAGTATCTCCTTAATATATTTGGATTGAGTAATGTATATACCATTCTTGTTTTGCTGAATTTGAAGACCAACAAAGAATTTTATTAAACCAAACATAGACATTTCAAATTCTCTGTTCATTTGTTCTAAAAATTCTTTGCACTGATCCTCATTCCCTGTAAATATAGTATCATCCACAAATATTTCTGCCAATACAATTTTGTCATCCGGTCCTTCTTTAATATACAGATTGCTGTTATCATTAGCTCTTTTGAAATTAATCTGGATCAAATAGTTATGGAGTCTTTCATACCATGCTCTAGGAGCTTGTTTTAAACCATACAATGCTTTGTGTAACCTGCAGACCATGTCCCTTTTATCTGGATCAACAAAACCTTCAGGTTGTTCAATGTAGACTTCTTCATCAAGAATTCCATTGAGAAATGTAGATTTTATATCCATCTGATATACCTTAAATCCTTTGTGTGCTGCATAAGCAAGTAGAGTTCTTACACCTTCTAATCTTGCAACAGGAGCAAAAGTTTCTCCATAATCTATACCTTCTTCTTGAGAATAACCTTTACATACCAGTCTAGCTTTGTTTCTAGATACTTGACCATCTTCATTCAGTTTATTTCTGAATACCCATTTTGTTCCAATTACATTCTTATCTTTAGGTCTGGGTACAAGAGTCCAAGTTTTGTTCTTTTGTATTTGTTCTAATTCTTCATTCATTGCTTCAATCCAACTTTCATTCTCTAATGCATCTTTGATATTTCTAGGTTCAAAATCAGTAAGTAGACATGTACCTTTTATCTTGCTTCTTGTCATAGTACCATCTGATTTGTTTCCAATGATTTGATCTGGTGTATGATGTCTTCTGACATATTTGGCTAGTATAGGTTCCTTGCCTTTTGAATGATTCATGCTGTTGTCTTCTAGGATCTCTTCTTCAGATTGCTCGGGCTCGGTAGATATTTGCTCGGTAACTTCAGGCTGAGACTCGGTCTGAATTTCTTCCTGTGACTCGGTTTGAACTTCTTCCTGTGACTCAGTAACTGTGCTCGGCTCGGTAGATATAGCTTCCTTGTTGATAGTTGTGTCTGTCAATGTTTCAGGTTCAATGTAAATGAATCTTCTGTAGTTCTTAGGTTCCCTTTTGCTTTCTTCCTCAGTCTTTTCTGCAAACTCATCAAATTTCACATGTATACTTTCTATGACTTTGTGAGTAGATAAGTTCAGACATTTGTATGCCTTGCTTTTGCTAGAATATCCTAGGAATATTCCTTCATCACTTTTCACATCAAATTTATTTCTTCTGGATTCTTTTAAGATATAACACTTGCTACCAAATATTTTCATATAACTTACATTAGGTTTATAGCCATACCATAATTCATAAGGAGTTTTGAATGTGTCTTTCTTTAGTTGTACTCGGTTCAAGGTATGAACTGCAGTGCTGATAGCTTCCTTCCAGTACTTTATAGCGATGTTCTTTTCTATCATTAGAGTCCTTGCACAATCCATAATAGATCTGTTCCTTCTTTCTGCTATTCCATTCTGCTCAGGAGTTCTAGGAGCTGATACCTGTCTTTTGATTCCTCTTTCAATGCAGAAGTTGTTAAAATCATGGGAGATGAATTCACCACCTCTGTCTGATCTTAAGCATTTCAATCTTTTCCCTGTTTCTTTTTCTACTCTTGCTAAGTACCATTTGAACTTTTCAAATGCCTCTGATTTTTCTCTTAAATACATGACAGTCATCATTCTAGAATAATCATCAACGAAAAGAATAAAGAATTTATCTCCAGTATAGCTTTGTATTCCAATAGGTCCACATAAATCAGTATGCACAATTTCCAAAATTTCTTTAGACTGATAGTTCTTACTTTTGAAACTAGTTTTACTCATTTTGCCAATCTGACAATTCTTACATAGACCAGTGTCAGGTTTCTTCAAAGTAGGAATGCCTCTAACCTTCTTGAATTTGCTTATTTTTATCATGTTATCAAAATTCACATGACATAACCTTTTGTACCATAGCCAGCTTTCTTCTATTTGAGCAATAAGGCATGAATATTCATTGAGATCAAGATAAAATAAGTTACCTTTTGTTTGTTTGCCTGATCCAATGAGTTTTCCTTTTCCATCCAGCAGTCTTACTTGACCATTCATGAATTCAACCTTGAAACCAGTGTTGATTAGCTGTGCTACACTTAGAAGATTATGTTTTAGTCCTTCAACCCAGTAAGCATTATCACATATGAGTTCTTTGGTTAATGAGATTCTTCCTTTTCCTTTTATACAACAAGGTTCATTGTTTCCAAATCTTACATTACCATTGTCACAGTCTTCTAGATATTCAAATTTTGTCTTGTCACCAGTCATGTGGTGTGAACATCCGCTGTCTATTATCCATATATCATCTTTGCTTATATGAGAAATAAGTGCTATCTTATCTTCATCATCATCAGATTCATCTTTTATAGCAATAAAGACAATTTCTTCTTCACTATCATCAGAATCTTTAGCCATAAAACATGATTTCTTACCTTTATCCTTGTATGATTTGAAATTCTTTTTGCCATAGTACTTGTGACTTCTCTTTTCTTCCTTGACTTGCTTGTTTGGGCACCTAGCTGCAATATGTCCAATTTCTTCGCATGAAAAACAGATTAAAGGAGTTTTACCTTTATACTTACCTTTCCCTCTAGAGTACTTCTTTGCAAGTAATGCTTCTACAATTTCAAGATCACTATCAGAACTTTCTTCTGATTCTTCTTCACTGTCTGTCTGAACTTCTTTAATTTTCTTGTTCTTCTTTAGTGAAACCTTGGCCTCAAATGCTGATTCAATATTTTTGGAGCTAGGAACATAGTTGTCATAGTTGTCTAATTCAAAAGCTGTCAATCTTCCAACTAGAGCATCCAAGGTTATACTGTGGTTTGCTTCACATCTTCTTTCTTGAATAGCTGATAATCTTATTGCATAGATAGGGAGTAGT
The DNA here is from genome assembly GCA_027943335.1 of Chamaecyparis obtusa. Taxonomy (NCBI): domain Eukaryota; kingdom Viridiplantae; phylum Streptophyta; class Pinopsida; order Cupressales; family Cupressaceae; genus Chamaecyparis; species Chamaecyparis obtusa. The sequence goes on from BSBK01007940.1 coordinate 77,426, forward strand.
GTTCTGAGTACCTTACTTATAACAGTCTCATCTGAGATTGTTCCTCTAGAAGCTCTGATTGCACTTACACTTGCTTTGATTCTTTCAACATATTTTGCAATGTTTTCATCTTCCTTCATATTCATCTTGTCAAACTGTCCTCTTAGGCTTTCTGCTTTGGCTCTCTTCACATTTGCATCACCACCATATATTTTCTTCAGTGCCACCCACATTTCATATGCAGTAGTGCAGTCTTTAATATCATCAAATTCTTCATAGCTGAGAGCAGATGCAATGTCTATCATCATGGTGTTGTGAGTCTTTTTATCTGCAATGTCTTCAACAGTTAATGCGCCATTAGGAATTGTATACTCTTCATCAATGTATTTGCATCCTGAATCACCAATGGAAGCCAGATGAAGTCGCATGAGACCTTGCCATGCTGAAAAGTTATCTCTGTTAAGCTTTGGAATTTCCCTCTTGTAAGACATCCTGATCTTTAGCTTAGGTCTTTGAAACCCTTTCTGCAAGCACCAAAAGCTCTGATACCAATTGATGGAATATGGATGAAGTGACTGAAGGGGGGGGGGGGGGGGGTGAATCAGTCAACCATAAAAACACTTCACAATTAATTCTTTGCAGATCCTTTAAGATATCTTAACAATGTTTTCTGTTTTAGCACTCGGTAAATAGATTTCAGTAACTTTGAAGATGCAGAAAGTATTAGCAATATTATCTTTAGATATTCATCAGTGCATGTAAATGATTGAGGAAGCAATTAAGAACACAAGAGACACAAGATTTAACGTGGAAACCCAATATGGGAAAAACCACCAATGTATCTAGATACTGATTTTCACTTTTCTGAAGTGATGCCCGGTTAGAAGCCAACCCGGTAAAAGGTTACAAAACACACTGTTAGGTGTGACCTTGTTAGAGGATTTAAAACACCCTACAAGGAGTGGCCTGGTAAGAGGTCTTGAAAACAATTCAATGGAATTGTCACCTTGTTAGAGGATTTATATTATGGCTGTTAAACCAACTCGGTTAAGAGATTTAGAATTCACTGTTACAATGATAAGAAGGTAACAATGAAAAAGTGACCTGTATAATAATGCAACTGTCTTGCTGATTACAGATCTCTGTTCTGCATAAGTCTGATCCTCTCTGATCGAATAAATCTCTGCTGCTCCTCAAGGATATCTGAACATCCTTCACAAACTCGCATATATCTTTTTTTCTTTTCTTCTGTAAATCTTCTTCTGTCTTATTTTTACTTTTCACAATTGACCTTTTATTTATATGATTTTGGATTAGTCAAATCATCATTATTTAGTATAACAGTCGGCTGAATTAAGTAAACTCTATTTGCAAAAATCCTTCAAGGGCCGACAGTGCTCGGTGACCATATCTTTTATAATTTTCCGGAGACCGAGGGAACTCGGTAAACACCAACAATCCTTCACCTTTGATAACCGACTGAACTCGGTAAATACTAACTTTCTTCGGCAACCGAGTGAACTCGGTAAACACTAGACTTTCTTCGGCAACCGAGTGAACTCGGTAAACACTAGACTTTCTTCGGCAACCGAGTGAACTCGGTAAACACTAGACTTTCTTCGGCAACCGAGTGAACTCGGTAAACACTAAACTTTCTTCGGCAACCGAGTGAACTCGGTAAACACTAGACTTTCTTCGGCAACCGAGTGGACTCGGTAAGCACTAATATCCCTGACTGGCAGACCGACTGAGCTCGGTATAAGCAGATTGCTGCGGACTATGACATAGTGTGACATCAAAGACAATACATAATTGAGTAGCAATTTCCTTCAGACAATTGTTTCCAACAATGAGAAGGGAACATCAACAAAAGTAGGTATTACATGAAATTAAAGGTATTTTCATTGATGCTTTTGAGATGGATGATGTTAATGAATCTACAACTATTCTGGAGAAACTTATGCATATAGTCAAGAAATTGAATGATGATGACAGTGAAGTGAATGGTAAGTTGTTATAGTGGTCAGAAAGGAAGTTTGAGACGAAGGTACTCAATAAGGTCTCTGAAGATATTACAGTCAAACAAGTAGAACTCTCTACCTTAATAAAAAAATTAGAAGTTGTATAGAATGTACATTCCTTGTACAAAAAGTTATGCACTCTTGAATAATTTACAAAGGACAATTAGGATCTGATAGACAAACTAAAGCTAGATCTAAAGTCTACAGGTCACTCATTGAGCATGGATGCAAGTTCCAACTCTATTCATTTTACCAGGTTATTACATGCCCAAGGTAGATTAGCCAAGTTGGTGGCTAATGATGGTGAATAAGGGCTAGACTAATCTCTATACAAAAAGTGTTGACACCTCATCTCAAGGTTATGCAGAGGGAGTTAGTCATGGAAAAAAGGTTAATACAGAGAGACCCTCATCTTTCTATTACTGAAAGCCTAGTTGAGCTAGCTACTGAGCTAGAAATAAATTCCAAGATTTTGAAGTCTGTAAGGTCTGGTTGGGACAATGCATTAGAGATGGTAATGCAACTTCAAAAACCTTTATTGGACAAATATTTCAAAACCCCCACTCCCCAGGAACTTCAAGTGACAAAAACAAGGGGGAAATGAAATGACATGACAAGATAATAAAGGGGGAAATATTAAAGGTAAAAAGGGAAAATGGAAATGACAGAGTTTAGAAGAACAAAAAAGAGTAGAAATAGGAAACTGAACACAGTGGAAAAATGGTATGACATACTAGTTTTGAAAATGTATATATTTGATTGTATGTCAAAAAGGAGTCTTATGTATATATATGTAAAATATTTTTGAAGACGAGTCAAAGTCTTAGGGGGAGTATTCATATAGAAGTTTTTCATATTACTAAAGTACTCATGTAAGTGTAATGTAAAATGTCATGACAAAGTGTTTTTACCACTAATGTCAAAGGGGGAGATTGTTGATCCCTAAGTTTTGTTGTCTATTAGTGTCTTACACTTAGTCATTTTCTAGCCAATGTTGGTTGGTCATCACTGCGACTGAGTCATCATGTATAGGCCAAGTCATGTATATTGTACATTTACTGAGTAGTAGTTACTGCCGAGAAAGTCAGAGGTCACCGAGTACTTAAATATTAGCCAAGCTAGTTTATGCCGAGTTGTGTAGATATGTTAGTGTCAAGCACCAGTAAAGGAGAACAATAAGTGTTGAGTGCCAGAGATATCAAATGTGGAGTAAGCTAGATTTGACATATGTGTTTGTAATGGTACAAACACTTAGGTAAATTTTTTTGGCTGACATATACATGATATTTATTGCTTGTTGAGGAAATCATGAAGTTGATTATGCCTAAGAATTGTAATCATTAATCCCTATGTAATCCATGTAATCAATCATAATTAGGGAATGGTTAAGTGGCATAAGTAGATAATATAGATCATAGATCTCAAATTCAAGGATTTGATCTATTGTTTATATAATATGAGATCCAAACCCTAAAACGTATCAAGGGAGCATAGTAGAAGAGTATGAGTATGATGAAGATCTCATATTTGTAGAACATAGAAGTGTGTTGATAATTAGAAATAGAGATCAGTGACCGAGCTGAGTAGTGAAGGACAAAATTGAGACATATTTGATAGAGAAGGTCAAATCTATATTGGAAGGAGAAGATATGTTATCAACAACATAGTGAAAACTAAAGGATCAGGTATCGATACATTCTAACAGGTGAATCAGGGTAAATCTCCTAACATAGTGGTTTTAGCAGACTTAAGTAAATCTCTTAACCGAGTGCTTACATTGTTGTAAGTTTAAATCCTTTTGAAAGGTAGATTGTATAAGTATAAAATATCTTAACATGGAAGACCCCTCACATGGTAGATCATCATTTTATGGTCAAAATTGTAGCCCTAACAGACAAAATTTAGTACTGCAGTAGTGAATATTTTTGGGTGTCATCCCCACCCTAGTTTTACCTTTCAATGGTTTATGGGTAACCAAAATCATTGTGTTATGTTTCATTTTCATGGATGATGATTATATTGTTACATCTTTTACAGTATTGAATTTTATTTTTTGTATGATGCAAGTAAGTTTATGTTAAAGTGGAACAATTGGTAGATATCTGATTCACCCCCCTCTTAGTATATCACTTTCCCATAGTAGATATCCAACACTTTAATGGATTTAGATTATGTCACACTCCCTCCTTTGTTAGAGAATAGGTATTCACATGACCATCATGTACAACACACCTATCAAACTGCCACAGCCTACCCAACAATATATGACATGCATCCATAGATATGATATGGATGTGTTATGGGTGTGGATATTTCTGCCTCTTGAGTTTTAACTTTGTGACCATCTCTTCTGACACCAAATTATCAGTGCTTCCACTATCAATAATCACATCACAACATTTATCCTCACACTTGCACCTAGTGAAAAACAAGCTCCTCCTTTGCTCAGGTTCATTCTCACCACTCAATAGGACTCTTCAATTAATTAGTGTTTCTCCTCTTTCAGAATCTTCAGAATGTGATGATTTGGCATTTTCATCCACATGTGCAACTCTAGACTAGCCTTCAATTCTCCTATCTTTCCTTCCTTGGTGTTGAGGACATTCATATGCCATATGACCTTTTTGTCCACAGTGAAAACATGTTTCACTAAAGCCTCCTCTTCCTAATTCTTGTCCTCTTCCTCTTCCTCTTTGATCTCTGTTATTCTAATCATGGAAATGATTGAAATTATTTCCTCTAATTTTGATTACTACTGGCCTCATCCTTCTTTTTCTAATCTTTATTTTAGCCTCCATAAGACCATCCACTAGATCTTTCGCCATGACCTCTTCCACTTTGCCTGCTTTCAAACTTCTTGTTCAAACATTCCTCAACTTTTAGGGCAAACTGGTATGCCTCTTCAATACTATTCATTCAGACCAAATTCAACTCCTCCTGAATGCTTGGTCTCAACCCATTGAGGTAACAACCAACTTTCTCCTTATTAGCTTCTGTATGGCCCGTTCTGATGAGGATTCAATAGAACTCCTTCGTATACTCCTGAATAGATCTCCCTGCTTGCTTCAAACCTTTCATTTTCTTCAGTAGATCAAGCTCATATTCAACATGAATGAGCTGTTGCGTCAATTTATCTACCATCTGATCCCATCTTGTGATTTTCTCCATTCCTCTTCTATTTCGCTCCAACTGAATCTCCCGCCACTAGATCTTCACATGACCCTTTGTAATACCCCAAAAATGGGTTTCAGTACCATTGACCTCATACATTCTATCTTAATTCTGCATCGGGGAATATTCTTAAATATTCCTAATCTATTCTCATTATTTTTAATTAAATATTATTTGGTGATAAATGATATTATTTTATTTATCCTAAAGTTAATTAATTGAATATGTTGAATACTTAATTAATTGAATTTAATTCTGCCACTTAATTATTTAATTAGATTTAATTGAATTTATTCCTAATTAATATTATTTTTATTTGACAATAAATCAAATCTCTAGAAATAATTGATTAAATCAAGTTGTCAAATTTAATGATATAGTTTTGGGGATAAAGTTTAATTAAATAATTGATTAACCCATATATTAGTTATTTTTATTCAAAAATTAGTTAAGTTGAGAATAAAACACATGAAATATTAAATAAATTCATAAATATCCATGCATAATCAGAAAAGAAGTTAAACTTTAAAGCAACTATTCAATTCAATTTGTTAAATTTTTGGACTCAACATGTGATTGTGAGTTAAAAAGTGATATGAACTCCTAATTTGAGTTAAAAAGTTGATTTTCCATGATTTTGTGAGTTAACTATTTCTAATTTTCTAATAACTCAACAATCAATTTGAGTTGATAAGGGAGAGATTTTTGGTTTCTCATGAGTTCTCAAAAACCCTAGATTTCTATATAAACGAGGCTCAATCCTTTACAGACAACCATGAATTTGGAGAATCTTGCTCGTGCGATCTAGCGAATTGTGAGATTGTGCAATTTTGAGATTCTTGTTTATCATTGTTTCATTCATTTTCATAGCATTCATATTATTGCTAGATTAGATTGCATTCCATTTTCATCTAGTTTTAGATCATTTTACATATTTTTCATCCAAATTGCATGGAAAAATAAAAAATATAGCTTAGATTTGCCTCCATTTTTAGTAGTTTCATCATTCAAATCCTTCGTTTAGGTGTTGCATCGTCATTGATCTTGGTTATTTCTGAGAATATTATACTCACATCTACTAGAAGGTAGTAAATCACCTGGTTAATGATATTTGTCTTATTTGCAGATTTTCTGATTTGTCAACCAATAATGTTTCATTGAAGTGTTATGTTTTACAGGCAGGTACAATTTCACATGCACATTTCTGGCGCCCACCGTGGGGCCCAACAGCGGGTTTCCATTATCAAATTCTCATTTTTTCTGACATTTAAAATTCAAGCTTCGATTTTTATTTTTTCTTCTATATAATCTCGTACAACATTTGCAGATTGTCATACCAGAAGTCTCTATTTGTCGTACGAAAAATGATAGTTTGCATTGTCGTACCGGCTATTTGGTATTATCGTATGAGATTCCAATTATCGTGTGTGCACAAATCCAGAGTCATAATTTTTGGATTGTCGTATGGGAACCGGTACATTATCGTACGAGTTTTGACACCAGATTTCTATTGTCATATCATATTTTTGAGTAGTTTTTGAGATTTGGATTTTAGATTTTAACTAATAGCTAACCCAGACAATTGATACTTGTTGTTGGTTGATCATTTTTACAGCCTAACACATCTTTGCAAGATGAAAAGATGAAGATTGAGCATAAAAACCCATTTCTTAGCCTCTTCTTGTCTTGACTTCCAAACCCTTGTTTGCAGATAACCCCATTTAAAAAAAATCACTTGTCAAAGACGCTCATTCAACAAGATTTGTGATAGGTGGTTTTTCAAGTTGCCTAATCTTCTTTGAGAAAATATTCTATTTTCTTAGATTTAATTTTTCATAGGCATCTAGCTAATTAGGTACGTGCACTTATTTCCATTGAGGTAGATATTGAGGGGATTATGCTCTTCTCCTTAGGAGAATCAGAAACCCATAAGGTATCTTACCTAGTGCTAGTTTGTGTACTGTCTCTGGATTAAATCTACTTGATATGTTTTGGATAGGGAAAAGGACAAGATTAGGGCATTATGCTCTTCTCTTTCAGAGAATTAGAAACCCAGATCCCGTGGTCCCCAACCTCACATTTACATTAATCCTTTAGAGGGCCTGCCAGAGAGGTAAAAAGCTCCTGGGAATGACCCAAGTGGAGACAAGTCTTACACTGACTCTTCCACCCCACTATAAAATTTAACACTTCCTTGAGGTTAAATCCTTGAAAGACATAGCTGCACTTGTTCCTTGGATTCATTCCATGAACATGCTTTGATTTTGTGTAGAGCAGAGCCACTTAAATCTTGCTTGCAAGACTACATTGGTTTGAGTGCTCATAGGGTTAATAGCCTAAATCCTACTTGTGAGACTATAGGAGACAGTTGTGAACGGATGCCTTGATTAAAAGCCTAAGCTAGTTTTCCACTGATCTACCCTTGAAGGATTTGTAGTGCTTGTGAGAGGCGAATAGTAATTTCCCTAAGAAACTCATCATATCAAGCCCTCTTCGACACTTGAACTCAGCTAATATGGGCTTCAACATCCATTGCATATTGTTGGACCTGCATATTCTAAGGAATCCTTGAGTGTGTTCCTAAGTCAATGAGCAAGTAGTACATCTCTTATCCTAGCTAGGGTAAGATAGGTGTGATTGATTCATCAAGTCAGTTCCCTCTATTTTCTGTGATTGTGAACCTACTTCTATGATAAACAACCTAAGACAATCAAATACACAGATTTTCAAAAACTTGGACAAAAGAATTTACAAAAAATATGATACCAAAAACACCAAACAATTGAAAAACTTGCAAAATTTAAAACAAAATCCTTTTCTAGTGTAAACTATCATTCTAAGTTTTCAATTGTCATATGACAATTGCTTTGATCTTCAATTTTCATGCCAGGAGCCCCAAATTGTCATATGAGTAGCCATACTGTGTCGTACGAGTCTTGATATAAACCCTTAGAAGAAAGAAAATCCTGGAGTCATTTGTTCTACGAGCTTCTACAATTGTCATCCTAGACCCCACTCTATGTCGTACGAGCTTGGATACTGTCCTATGATAGTTTACCAAAAATTTACCAAAAAGTCAAATCTTCTCAGAAATTTAGTCAACCAGCAATTATTATCCAGATTTTGTCAAAATTCTCACTATGTTAGGAACATAGCAAAGCCAACATAAAATTTGTCCTATTTTCCTAACATGACCAATTGAGCTTGATTTTCCATCCGATTGATCAGTCTAAATCTTGTCTCATCTTGTGTCAAAATCTTGTCAAAAGAAACCCTGATTTAATATCTCCAAAGGACTAAGTGTTGTGAATACGTGTCCACCATCTTTTGGGTGTCTACTTAAACATCTCAGACACTATATCCATCATTTACATCTGATCTATCTTTTTGAAAACCAATCTTGACAAGGTTGCGTCACTTGGTATTTCCTAAATCAAGACTATCTTTTAGTTGTCATATCTGGTTCTAAGTGTTCATCCAAGGTTAATGGTGGAAACTAGAGCTTCATCACACAGAAAACCTTGAGAAGAACCAAAGGTCTCACCTTCATCATCTTTTATTGTTCAAACCTTTCATCAACCCTACGATACAAATCTTTATGAAGAAGATGCCCTATGTAATCTACATCTAAAGGAAGGTTACTCTAATCCTCCTCAATCAATTCTAGGTAGTAATCAGTCAATCCTAGGAAATAATAAAATTCCACCATGTTACAAGGTGGGGGTAATCAAGGCTCACAAGGTCACCAATCCAATCATGATGGAGATCAAGAACCAACACCTTCAGAAGTTGAACGGTTCCGTAATGATGACCTCTTTCAAAAATTGATGAGACACTTCTTAAAAGAAGAGAAAGAGGCACATTTCCTACAACTGGCTCAACAAGGAGCCAAACTTCCTCGAGACTTTAATGTCAAAAACATCATCACACAAGAGGAAGAAACTCCCATCATGGCTATGATGAAACAAATACATGCCATGCAAATAAAACTTAGCAAGCTAGAAAAGGAGAAAGAACCTAAAGAATTCTCTATGGAAGACCTATGTCCATTTCCATTCGATCAAAGCTTTTACATGCCACCCTTCCCAAAAAGAGTGGAATTACCCAAATATGACAAATACAATGGAAATTCTGATCCTCAAGATCATGTTAGAGAATTCTATACTCTATCCATTGAGTTTATGCATGAACCAACATACTTAATGTGTCTCTTCCCACGATCTTTGGGAGGGGCAACCATCAATTGATTCTCTAGAATGCCTCTAACTATCAAGACCTTTGAGGAGTTAATCAAATTGTTCTATCAACAATACTCCTACAATATCCAACATCTAGTCACCATGATTGACATCTACAATATGAAACAAAACCCTAGAGAACCCTTCCTAACCTTCCTCAAACGCTGGAGGAAGAATTTTTCACTCTATGCCTGACCAATTTTGAAGAATGAGAAGCTAGAAATCTTTATCAATAATCTGATTCCAAAAATCAATTATCATCTGCAAATGCAAAATCATACATCCTTTAATAAAATGGTAGAAAATGCCATAAAGATCGAAAATGTGCTTGTTTGAAAAGGAGACATATCACTTCATAAAGAAGAAAAGTATGATTCAAGATCTAGTTCCAACAAGGACAAGGGAAAAATATGGAACAAGAACAAAAACATTGTCAAAGATGGTGTTGTTGATCATATCCGTGCTCCATCTAAAGCACCAACATTTAATCTCACCATTGGCACCCAAGCTATAAAAGATTCATATTTGAAAGCAACTAAACCTGCTAAAAAGTCAACTAACTATAAAGCTTGGGTTACAAAACCAAAGCGCGAGTTCACTCCTCTAGGTGAGTCCTTGGAATCTGCCATGAAAACTCTCTTGGAAAATAATATTATCACATTACTTTAGATCAAACCATACGACCCCAAAGTCAAACCTAAGTGGTGGAAAGAGATCGATTTCTATGATTTCCATCGAAACAAGGGTCATAAAACCAATCACTGCATGCATCTAAAACATCTCATTCAAGATAACATTGACACTGGAGAAATTTTGATAGATAACCATAAATCTAATAATGATCATACAACATTCACAGAACCTTTTCCGAAGCATAATCAAGGAGATTCATCTTCTAAACCAAACATGGGTGCTAAAGTCAATTACACTTATAGTGGTAACAATGATGTCATCAATATGGTGGAACCATACTTATCTGAATAGTACAATGTCATCACTATTGTCAAAAAGGACCGAGATACCAAGACAACTAATGGAGTTACTCAATCTCAAGCTCAGGCAATTCTCCAAGGACAAAACTTGAGCTCATCAAACACGCGAAAGGTGCCATTTAATCTTGAATTTGCATCTAAACAAAGGACTAATTCCAAATCTTCCAATTCTAAAGAGTCCAAAGAGATATCATACAGTATCATCTAGAAACTGCAACACACTAGTGCCAAAATCTCTATATTCGAGTTGCTTCGCATCTCTCCTGCTCATCGTGCAATTCTGGACAAAGCTCTAATTGGCTCTAATGTTCTTGAAGATCTTGATCTTGATAGATTCAAAACAATGGTGGGTCACTTGACATCCCCTCAGTACATATCCTTTTCAGAAGAAGATGACAACTCACTGAGCCATCCACATAACCAACCCTTGCATATTGAAGTATTAATCCAAAACCGTCATGTCAAACATGTGTTGATAGATGGAGGCGCTGGTCTAAACATTTGTTCCTACAAATTAATTACACAACTGAGATTTTGAGAAGATTCTATTGATCCTAAAAATAAGATAACCATAAAAGCATATGACGAACAAGAAAGAAATTCCAAAGGAGTCATTGTGCTACCTATCAGTACAGGACCTATCATCAGGGATATCACCTATCAAGTACTAGATCTTCCATTGGCTTATAACATTCTTCTAGGAAGACTCTAGATTCATGAGATGCAAGCTATTCCATCAATGTACCATCAATGTCCAAAATTTCTCTATGAGGGAGTAGAGGTCACTATACTTGTAGACACATCAGCATCTTGCAACACATTGAAGGAAAGTGCAGATAAACTTGTTCCACATAATAGAGAGTCTTCCACCAAACAAATAGACATAGCATCTACATCTAAAATAGAAGACCTATCCAAAGGAGTCAAAATCAAAGACATAGGCATGGGAGAATACATAATGGAACCCATCCTATCTCTCACATCTCTCCCTCTTTTACCAAAGTCTTATGGACAACCTTCAGAGAAAGTACGACCTACAACCAAAGAACCTCAAGTTATCTTCGATGGGAGTCTCATCACATAACAGGTTTCCAAACAAGAATTAGATGATGAAGAGGCAATATTAGCTTGTATTTACAAATACGAGTCTCAATCATAGACAATTAAAAAATGTGACTCTAAAACACCCAAAATTCATACAAAATCATATGGAACAAGTCACAAGCTAATGTCTAAAATAGGATACATAGGAAAATGACCTCTAGGAAAAAGAGGCAAAGGCATCATTAGACCCATTGAACACTGTGGGAGAACAACCAAAGATATTACAGGTATAGGTTATCACGAGAAACCTTTCCATCTTGGTGGAAGCTCCACACATGTCCAAGAACAAATATAACTAAAGACAGATATTCAAGAGCAGGAAGAACCACAACACTTAGACAATGATGATTCAGACACAACTGATGTTTTTCCTTATGAGCGTATACCTCAACATATATTAGACCTTCTTGAAAATGAAAAGGAACCTAAAAGAATCAACATAGTAGACACACAAGAGCCTACTACTGAATAAGAGACAGTCACCACACAAGAACCGACTGATCATGAAAACATGCAAGAAGAAGAAGGTGAACCTATCACAACAGTGATTCTGAGATAGACTCCCATGAATATGAATTCCTCTCAGACTCTGAAGGTAATCTTGCTTGGGGAATCCACCTTGATTTCACACATTCTTAATTTTCCTAGAGATCCAGATGAAGAATCAAATGACTGTGAATGGGGAATTATTCTAGAAGAAGATGAACTTATAATAAAAAAAATACATTGATGTCATTCACCGATACGCACCTACATCTGAAATGAGTCTAGAAAAAAATGACATACCTCGTGAGTCTGATTCACTTATCACTAACGCAGGATCCAACGATGATGTTGAGACGCTTAACAAACTGAACATTTTGAATAGTAATATCATCCTTGAATTTGAGAGTTGAATCAAAGCCAATGATGACAACACTGTATGCATAAACACCATTACTCAATCCTTTCCCATGCTTACTATCCAACATCCTTAGCTTATTGACCAAACATCCACTGATCCAAGCCAAGACATCCATACTTTCCAAATGGACTATGCTCTCGCATGCTACCTAAATATCATAGAACCCATGACGACTTCCATCAGGAAACCTAGCATCATCATGATAGAGTCATATATCAAGTATCTCAGTCAAAAGAATAAAAGAAAAAAGAAAAATAGTTTTGAGGGTGAAAACCACTATGTGGCAATCTTAGAACCTAAAATAGTAAAAATAAAAGATGTATCCAAAGGTGAAAACATCTCCGAGGCACCTAAGGATGAGATATTTGATATCCTTCCAAGTCACTTATAGGACAGATCTCTAGTATTGATAGAACCAACTCATTCTATCAATTTGGGTACCAAAGAGGAACCTCAGTTGATTCATGTAGCACAATCTCTGTCAGAAGAAGAAAAAAAAGCATTCACAAAATTCTTAACAGAGAAGAAAATCAACTTTGCATAGAAATATTCAGACATGCTTGGATTAGATCTAAATATAATCATGCACCATCTCTCTATAGCTCTAGGAGTCAAACCAATCAAGAAAAATTTGAGTAAAATGCATCCTCATGTGGCACTCCTTGTCAAAGCTGAATTAGAGAAACTACTAAAAGCCAAATTTATCAGAGTCATCGATTATGCAGAATGGATCTCAAACATAGTTCTAGTTTCAAAACTAGATAAATCAATCAGAGTGCACAGATTTTAGAGATGTAAACAAAGCATTCCCTAAGGATGGTTTTCTGTTACCAAACATTGATATGATAGTGGACATGACTGTGGGCTTTGAAATGTACTCTTTAATGGATGGTTTCTCTGGATACAACCAAATCCAAATTTCTCTAGAAGATCAACAGAAGACAACTTTCACTTGTGCATGGGGTACTTTCTACTAGAACATCATGCCATTTGGTCTTAAGAATGTTGGTGCTAAATATCAACGAGCTATGACATCTATCTTCCATGATATGATGCATCCAACTATGGAGGACTATGTTGATGACACCTTAGCTAAATCAATGAAAAGATCTGAACATCTAGCTGACTTAAGAAAAATACTAGATAGAATGGACAAATTTAGTCTCAGACTAAACCCTAAGAAATGTGCTTTTGGTGTCACTTCAAAAAACTTCTAGGGTACATTGTTTCAAAGAAAGGAATTGAAGTGGATCCAACAAAGTTCAAAGCAATCATGGAGATGAAACCTCCTAAAAACATCAATCAAATGAGGACCTTACAAGGAAGGGTGCAATCAATTAGACGTTTCATCTCTCAATTAGTGCATATATCACAACCTTTCACAAAAACATTACATAAAGATGTGAAAATAACTTCAATCATATCAAGCAATATTTGGAAAATCCCCCTATTCTGATGCCTCCTATACAAGGGGATCCATTGATATTATATGTATCCTCCATAGATACATCACTGGGGGCATTACTAGCACAACATGATGAGAATAAGGAGAGAACTATCTACTACATTAATAGAACATTGGTAGCTTATGAAGAGAACTATTAAATGATAGAGAAAGCGTGTCTAGCTATCATCTTTGCATCACATAAGCTAAGACACTACATGTTATCTCATACTACATAATTATTAGCAAAAATTGATCCATTGAAGTACTTATTAAGAAAAGCTGCCCTCATAGGTCAACTAGAAAAAAGGGTAATGCTACTGAGTGTATTTAACATCGAGTATGTTGAAAGAAAAGCTATCAAGGGACAAGTTATTGTATATCAATTAGCTGAAGCACCAATGTTTGATGATCAACCAATGCAAATGGAATTTCTTGATTCATCTATCATGAACCTATCTTCTAGAACATGACAGTTATTCTTTGATTGATCCTACACACATAACAAAAGTAGAGCTGACATCTTGTTCATAACACCACAAGGTTACTCCATTCCAAAGGCATTCATAATTAAATTCCCTTGTACCAACAACATAGATGAATATGAAGCTTTAATGAATGGTATGAAAATAACAATCAAATGGATAGTAACAAAACTACACATTCATGGAGACTCACAACTGGTCATACACCAAGTCAATGATGTGTATCAAACAAAAGATGAAAAACTTGTTCCATACAAGTGCATGGTAGATGATTTAAAGAAATACTTCATATCTATCACATTTGAACAAATTCCTAGAATGGAGAACAAGGTTGTTGATGCTATGGCAATGCTATCATCTTTACTATAGCAACCCAAACATGAGCTACGCTATGAGTTCCAGGTGGAAGCACTGTCATTCCCTACCTATGATTTTCTAGAAACCTACATGATCTATAATGTTTTTGGTCATGATTCCTCCCGCTACAAAAATATATACCCTACCTTTGAGACCAAATCATTCCTGATACCTTTAACCGTCATGAAAAATGTTACCTTATCCGAAACACATCACAATATGTCATTATTGGTAATGATTTATACAAACAAAGTCTGGATGGTATACTTCTTAGGTGTTTAGAATGTGAAGAGTCACAACATGCATTAGAAGAAGTCCACAAAGGTATTTGTGGATCACATTCCAAAGGTTTGACACTAGCTCGAAAACTCATTAGGGTAGGGTACTATTGGCCAGACATAGAAAAAGAGGCCGTGAAATATGCTAAGAATTGTTAAAAATGTCAAGTTCATGGTAATTTGATTCATGCATCGGGGAGAGATTTGATTCCCTTTGTACAACACAATGGCCTTTTTAGCAATGGGAGTTTGATCTCATAGGGGCTATCTATCCTCATTCTTCTAATGGTCACACCCATATAATCATAGCTATAGATTATTTCATGAAATGGGTGGAAGCAGTTCCTTTGACACAGACCATTGGCAAACAAATCTCTATGCTCATACTAAATTACATTATTTGTAGATATGGTATACCACACTGCATCATCACAGATAATGGAGGCTAATTCAAGAGCAAGGACCTAGATTCCTTATGCTCTAAATTCAAGATCACTTAACATTGGTTGTCCATTTACTATCCACAAGGGAATGGACAAGCTGAAGCATCTAACAAGAATCTATTAAAAATCCTACATCATATAGTCAACAAGATAGGAAGAGATTGGAACCTAATGATAAATCCAACTCTTTGGGCCTATAGAAAAAGTATCAGAATGCCCATTGGGGCTACTACTTTCGCTTTAGTATATGGGGCTGAAGCGATACTACCTATTGAGGTTGAAATCACATCACTATGAATTAGAATGCATGGTCTAGTAACTGATGATGATTACAGAGTGTCTAGGTTATAAGAACTTGAACTACTAGATGAGTGCAGGCAAGCTACATATGATCATCTCAGAGTATATCAGAAATGGATGTCTGGAGGCTACAACGAGAGAGTCAGACACATGGAATTTCAGGTTGGTGATCTAGTCTTGAGAAAAAACACTAAAAATCAATCTCATCGAGAACGCAAGGGGAAGTTTGAACCCAACTAGCTAGGTCCCTTTATTATCACTACTACTTTTGGCTCTAGGGCCTATCAACTCTCAATGAATGAAGGAGAACAACTCCAAGAACCAATCAATGTTCTCCATATGAAGATATTCTACGCCTAAGACATTCAATCTATGAAAATGTCTGAAAAAAGTATAAAAATTAGAAAAAGTCTCGAAAAAATGATCATCTTGGTGAAAACCTAGCAATAGGCACCTTGGTGATTCATAAAAAAACAAAAAAAATGGAAAAATACAAAGAAATTGAAAACATGAAAAATAAAAAATAAAAGAAGAAAAAGAAAAAGTGCCTTGGTGAAAACCTGGTAAACAAGCACCTTGGTAGCAAAAATAGAATCTCTGCCAAGATGGTGAAAACTCAGAAAATGGGTGCCACTTGTGTCCAAATGCTCCATCTATCAGTGCAATCTTGGTATTTCCTAGCTTTCAGTCTGCTTTAGTTTGTACATATCTCCTTGTTTGCTTTCGCATCCTGTTTTCAATAAAGTCAGTCTATGCACCAAGCAACCAAAGCGTCTGTATCCTATCAAAGTTTCAAACTTGGGGGCAAACAATGTCATATCCTATGGTCCTCAGTATACCTCAGATGAGTCATATCCAGTCAACATCCTTCAAAGCTATATTCGAGCCAGTTTGTCTGTCTCCCTACCAGAAAAGGATTTTTACATCTAACAACAACACAACCAAACTCCAACAAAAAATAAAACAATCTTTGCACACATGCTTTAATCTTCTTGTATGCTAACTGATTC
This sequence comes from Chamaecyparis obtusa, assembly GCA_027943335.1. Lineage (NCBI taxonomy): Eukaryota > Viridiplantae > Streptophyta > Pinopsida > Cupressales > Cupressaceae > Chamaecyparis > Chamaecyparis obtusa. The sequence continues at coordinate 94,152 of BSBK01007940.1, forward strand.
ACATTGAGATTTTTGCATATTCTATCCCTTTGATCTCCTCGATGATATCCTTTCACAGGATTTAGAGAGTGATGACTAGGGGCATAATCTTTTCTTTGTCTTTTTTTTGTAAGTAAAAATCTATAACTTTGAAAATTTTGGATTGAATTGGTGTCCACTATAAGTGCCTCCATCACAATTGGATGGCCATGTGTACCTTGACCATTGATACTCAGAAGCTTCAAGGAAGTTGGATCTAACTTTATCTTTTTGAGTGATTTCTTACTCCTACTATGAAATAGGATACTACCCAAGGATGTGAATGATAAAGGGTCATTGTAGGTAATTCACATTAGAATTAGAATGATCTCGCCACTACTTGGTGTGTTTGTACACAAGGTGTATTCAGATCATCACAACATTTATGTTCTGATGCTTATACAAATTGCTAAATTAAAATGGATAGGATATTCAAGTTATCCTAGCTTTTGTGCCTTGATGCTTATATCTAATCTGACATTTCAATCTAAAAATCAATATTCATATGTTCATGGTTTCCTAACTAGTGAGCATTGTATTGATTATTCGGTGTTACCTAAAAATATTCAGTGATGATAATTCAAAATGACAAGTGAAATGAAGTCATAACCTCTAAATCCGATCTCATATATATATCAAATGTCATAATAGTACAAGGGGTGCACTAATGGCACAATATACAAAAAAATAAGCTACAGTGAGCTATCAAGTGTGATAAAAATGATAAAAATAAGAAATATCAGGTATCAACTATCCACCTCATCCTCAACATCGGGTGTTGCTCCTCCTCCTATAGGTACATCAGGTGGTGGCTTAGCGCATGGGGCCCTAGCTCTCTCAGAATCTATCATGTACTGAGAGTATGATGTGACTCTCTGCCCAAGTGGCACCACTGAGTAATATGCAAAGACGTAATATGACACATACCCTGTCTAATGTACAACCTATACCTATCATCAGCCTCTTGATCTCAGAGCTATCTATCCCGCTCCTACAGCTGTACCTCTAGAGATAAACTATGTGCTCTATGATCCCTCAACTAATGCCAGTGCCACTTGATCATGTCATGTGGCATCGACCTTAATCTAGGCTCTACCTTTGCTGATGCCTCACCCTCCTCCATAGCCTCATCACCACCACCAACACCTATGTCATTCCGCACCTTGCGGCGATGAACCTCTGCTCCAAGGTCAAAATATGGCACATCTTGTGCCTCCTCCATCGGTGCATCTTGATGAGCACCTAGGATCTCCTGAACACCCACTGTGCTACCAAGGCTAACTAATGTCCCACCCTCACCTTTAGTATACCGACACTGCAAAACTACTGGTCTAGCTGGTGGCGCCGCCCGTGGTATAGTAGGTGGTATCATATGTCCTGCTGGCCTCAGAGGGGTCATAACTACTCTTGACCTTGGTGGTATAGGGTGCACCATTAGGATATGTACCTCACGTCTCCTCTATCCTCTGCCCATAGGGGCACCACCCATGTCCTCAACATCCTCCATGGTCAGAATCAGCTCCGTAGGATCAAAAAATTGCCTAGTCGGATGCTCTTCCAGATATGCAACATTTGCAGTCGTGACCCCTGCATCGACTACCTATGGTCGGTAGTCCCAATCCCTAGCCTATAGCCCATTGTACTCCTAGCTACATAGTGCATATGATAACCGAGCTGCCCATCCTAAATCAATCTCTCACACTTGTCAGGCATAGATGGTGAATTCCTGAGCCTCATCCTGGATCAACCCATACTGTCTCTAGACTTGACCAACCATGAATCTCTCCAAGACGGTGGTAGACTGCCCTATCAATACACGACTCTAGAAAAAATACCTAAACTAAGCATGAGCTATCATCCAGGCCTTGATCTACAAGTAAGGTTTCCATGTCATCGTAGTCATATCATCCAGTACTCGGCACCAATACTCAGTGCGCCCCATCCAGACCTCTATGATGAATCCAAAATATCTGTATATGAGTGGCTCTTGAGGCTGCCTCTCATCTCCATAAATTAGTCTACAAATGGGAATATGCCCTCATGCCCATATCGAAAGAACAATGACACCTGATGCAAATGTCTTCACCTCATTATAGACAATCTTGTGCATCTCAGAGAACATGTGTACCAACAAGCATTAACCCAACCCAAGCTCTATAGGACTTAACATTAGATGCTGAATCATCGGAGCCCAGCCCATCAAAAGACCATTCTGCTGATGGTCAGACATAATGATCCCCCTGATAATCCCTACAATGATGCACTCTAAATGATGGGTCTAGCCATATCATTGTATGAGCACCTCCTAGGAGATATGTTGCGTGATTTGCTCATATGCGCCAAACAAGGTACGAAAGGCCACCAATCCTGTGTTACCTGCACTAATATAGTCTGAGCGAGGGCCATGAAAGAGAATACAGAGAATCCTGTATACATCCTCTGGGGTAACTATAAGCTCCCCTGTTGGGAGGTGGAAGGTTTGTGTCTCTGAATGAAAACACTCAATGAGTGTAGTGATCAATTCGTGGTTCACCCGAATATCAGGCAAACTAATGAGATACTCAAATCTGTACGCTGCAAGGTGCACTCTCGTGGGATCAGGTAGGGACAAATAGAGTCTTTGTGTGGCTAGTTGGGATATACAGACATGGACATCTAGGTACAAGACCTACACAACACAAAAAAAGGGATGACTATCAGAAATTTGTTAAAAAATTAGGCTATATGCATGCAAAATGAGAAAATGAGCATATCAATAAGTGCTTTAAAGGTTAAGATATTCAGCTATGAAATCAAAAATTATGAAAATTTGGCCTAAGGACCTCAAAAAATGCTTTCTATTTTCCATACGACAATTCATATTGGTGCCAATTATCGTACGACAATGTACAACTACCCATACGACACTTCATGGTTATACGACACTATACAAGTTCTCGCACGACAACTGAGGGACCTGACGAAATGTTGTATGACCGATGGGTGTCCCTCATATGACCAACTACAAGAACATGCACGATACTCTAATTGGACTTGGACTATCATACGAGTCCCCACAAGTTGTCGTACGACATTACGTGATTCAAAAATTTAAAATTTCAAAAATTGTCCTAAAGATCCTAAAAAGCATAAAAACATAAAAATTTGAATTCACAAAGAGGCACAGAGGTCCACTTACCAAATTACCATACTGTCGAGGTCTCTGGAATCGCCACGAGTGCTCAAATTGATGAGAAGACACATGAACTTGCATTTTGTCTCTCAGAGGGCTCCAAACGTTTATAAAGTCAAAAGGTTAAAATGAATTGAAAATGACCCTTTTGGGCCTTATATAGGTTTGGACCTAATTTTTTAAAGTGCTCCATTTTGCGTGAAAATTGCATCCCTTGCTAATTTTGACGTTTTGAACCCGTTTTCAGGATCAAAATTGAAATTTGAGATTGTTTACTTTGTCAAAATCATGATTTAAAATTTTTGGACCTAGGACGACTGACTGCTTGCATAATCAACCTTCGTAACATCACAAGAATCCAGTATTCAACTTAACTAATTATCTCACATCAAACTCTTCACATTTCAACTTGGTCAACCATGGTCAACTCATGGTCAAACCTAGTCAAACTTGGTCAACATGACCTCTAAACGATGTAGAATGCATCCCTAGATGTGTATAACCACTTCTATAATCGATTACTTTGCTTCTACCCATTTTACACTAGCTTTCTTGCCAGATTTTGATTTTCATCCCGAATTAGGGGGCATGGTATTGCACATCATTAATCAAATATGTCAATCAAATTTCCCTCAGTAATCAAGACAACCACCATGTCTAGTTACTGATTTATCAAAGTCCTCATCGCTTGGGGCACATCGCTTGGGGCATATCAGATTCATCAAAATTCATATCAATATGGTGTTCTCTTAATCTTGTGAACTATATCATCTCTTCGTAACCATCAGTTCATTAGTGCTATTTCCTTGATTCTTTGTAAGTGAAGGGTTCAGATTTGGCATCCTTTCGATTCCTTTGGACAATCAGGTTTGGAGTCAGGACCGTCACTTCCTCGCAATCATAGGTTCAAAATCAGGCGTTTTGACACTTGTTTGTAATCATCGATTCATTGCTGGTACTATTGACATCATCTTAGTTCTTTGGTCAACTAGGACATGAATCAACATCTTCAAATCTTCCAATCGATTTCTGTCTTGGAATTGGTTAATCTCTTAGGATCTATTTTTCCATCACATAACTGAGTCTGGATCTCATAAAAAACAAATTAATCTTTCAACCACTGCACTTTGCACATTAATTCAAAGAGGGGCAAAATGTAATACCCCCAAAATGGGCTTCAGTACCATTGACCTCATACATCGACAAATCAATCAAAATCAACATAAAAGTCCTAACCTAAGACACATCTACACATCGAATCATCAAAACCCTAATCAATTCTATCTTAATTCTGCATCGGGGAATATTCCTAAATATTCCTAATCTATTCTCATTATTTTTAATTAAATATTATTTGGTGATAAATAATATTATTTTATTTATCCTAAAGTTAATTAATTGAATATATTGAATATTTAGTTAATTAAATTTAATTTTGCCACTTAATTATTTAATTAGATTTAATTGAATTTATTCCTAATTAATATTATTTTTATTTGACAATAAATCAAATTTCTAGAAATAATTGATTAAATGTTTATTTAATCGATTAAATCAAGTTGCCAAATTTAATGATATAGTTTTGGGGATAAAGTTTGATTAAATAATTGATTAACCCATAAATCAGTTATTTTTATTCAAAAATTAGTTAAGTTGAGAATAAAACACATGAAATATTAAATAAATTCATAAATATCCATGCACAATCAGAAAAATAGTTAAACTTTAAATCAACTATTCAATTCAATTTGTTAACTTTTTGGACTCAACATGTGATTGTGAGTTAAAAAGTGATTTGAACTCTTGATTTGAGTTAAAAAGCTGATTTTGCATGATTTTGTGAGTTAACTATTTCTAATTTTCTGATAAATCGACAATCAATCTGAGTTGATCAAGGAGAGATTTTTGGTTTTTCATGAGTTCTCAAAAACCCTAGATTTCTATGTAAATGAGGCTCAGTCCGTTACAAATGACCGTAAATTTGGAGAATCTTGCTCATGCGATTTGGCGAATTGTGAGATTGTGCAATTTTGAGATTCATGTTTATCATTGTTTCATTCATTTTCATAGCATTCATATTATTGCTAGATTAGATTGTATTCCATTTTCATCTAGTTTTAGATCATTTTACATGTTTTTCATCCACATTGCATAGAAACGTAAAAAATATAGCTTAGATTTGCATCCATTTTCATTAGCTTTCATCATTCAAATCCTTTGTTTAGGTGTTGCATCGTCACTGATCTCGGTTATTTCTGAGAATATCATATTCGCATCTACTAGAAGGCAGTAAATCACCCGGTTAACGATATTTGTCTTATTTGTATATTTTCTGATTTGTTAACCAATAATGTTTTACTGAAGTGTTATGTTTTACAGGTAGGTACAATTTCACATGCACACCCTTCAGTCTGGCCTTCACAAACTTGACCCTATCAGGATCCTCGATATCTTCATACTCAAAATAGTCTTCTAATTCATTGATCTAGTCAATCAACTTCTATAGGTTAAGATTTCCTGAAAATGTAGGAACCTCAATCTTAGGTCCTTTCCCAATCTTGGAAATGGCCTAGAAAATCCTTTCTTCCTCTTGGTTCAGAATTTTGCCTTCTCCTTCCTCATCAAAATTTCCTTATTTTTTGGCTTCATCCTCGCTTTCATCTCTGACTGTAAGATTCATTCCTCTATGAATCTCTTCTTACAATGCTTGAACTTATGTCTGGAGGGCTCTAACCTCAGGTGGCACACCAACAACTCTTTCGCCATGTTCCTTTTGTGGAGGTATTTTCATGCTTATCGCTGAAACCCTCAACCATGGTCCTGGTGCAAAATACCTCATAGTCAACGATCTATCTGCACACTTAGGAACTCCTTCTCTAATACCACTTGATGAAGGGTGGTCCCCTTAATACCACAAACACATAACATAAACAAAAAAACAACAACAATTTGCAAGAACAAAAAATGGGCTTCTTATTATCTCCACAAGTGTGGAATTACAAATTTTAGAATTACAATATGCAAAGCCACATGGGCATTTCCCTTACAATATTCTATAGGGAAAATCCTCAAATTATTACCCAGAACTACTCAGAACTGCCCTAGAAAACACTACGAGGCTTCCTTATATAGACAATTTTCCATCGCTTGAGAAGTTTCTAGAAATTTAGCCATTAAGACCGACTTCTTATTTTTCATAATTATTACATTAGGATCGGCTCAAAATAATTACAAATTTTATTTTCAGGTAGCCCAACTTCTGGAGGCCATAACTTTTTAACCGTAGCTGCATTTGGTTATTATAACCACTTTTCATAAATGGCATGAGGACCTGATCTACAATGCTTGACTCACACAAGCTCCAATTAGTCAGGGTTCAATCGTGATCTAGAGCCTTGAAGGCCTTCAAAATTGAGCTTAAATATTTTATACTCCAAAACCTCAATAACTTCACCAATACAGATGATATGACAATGAAACTCAACTGGTAGGCTGATATGACTAAGATGAACCTCCACCTGTGAAATCAGAACATTTCGAGCTCGTATGACCAACTTACTAAAAATAGTAAGTTTCCATAAATATCACCTCTGCACAAGATAGCTCTTATTGAAAAGGAACCAAAAACATTTTTGGGTGATGCAAGATTGCTCTTACACCCAGGATTCTCCTACATTAGTTTTCTTTATTATATTTTCTCTTTAGCAACCCATATTAGAGCGGGATCAGATCATTACCCTATCACTTTTATTGTTGATCCTAAAAATGGGAAAACATTGTTTCCTTTTAGATTTGAAAAATGTGGACCATGCACCCTGATCTGGAGAGGAATATTAGGAAATGGTGGAAAGTCAAGATTGAATGCACAACTATGTTTAAAGTTGCTAAGAAGCTTAAATTTGTTAAGGATAATATCAAGAAATGGAATGAGGATAGCTTTGGGAATATTTTCTCCTCCAAGAATGATATCCTTAGGAATATTAAAGAGATTCAAGATATTATTTAGATAGATGGGTATAATACGGTGTCTAAAGAAACTAAAAATGAGATGCTTGTGAAATTCCATGATATTATAGCTAAAGAAGAGACTTTTTGGAAATAAAGATCTAGGAATGTTTGGTTGAAAGAAGGAGATAGGAATACCAAATATTTTTTTATGTCAACTCTGAAACACAAAGAAACCAATAGAATTTACAAGACTATTATTAATAGTAATGGGGTCATGGAGGAGGAGAATTCTATTAGTTTAGATGCTAACAATTTTTTCTCTAATCTGTTGGAAAAGGATCAAGATCTGGATATGGAAGCTCAAAGGGAGCTATTGGAGTGCATTCTATGTATTTTGAAGGAGCATCACAATGATTTTTTGATGGCTATCCTTTCTAATGAGAAAATTTAGAAGGTTGTTAATTCTTTTTAAGGGAGTAAAGTGCCTGGACCGAATGACTTCCCGATGTTTTTCTTCCAAAAGTATTGGGCTATTGTTGAAAAGGACATCACTAGTGTTTTTAAAGAGTTTTTTGGATCAATTTTTTTTTGAAGGAGATTAATGGGAGTTTTCTAGTGCTTATTCCCAATAGGCCTAGAGTTGATACCATGAACTAATTTAGACCTATTATCCTCTTCAATTCTATCTACAAGATCATATCAAAGGTGCTTACTTCTAGAATCCTCACTTTTCTTTCCTTAATCATATCTCTGCAACAAAATGGATTTGTGCCTAGGAGACGGATTTTAGACTCTATCATCACTGATCATGAAAATATTCATTCTCTTGTGATGGCTAAGAAGGAAGATTTTATTTTGAAGTTAGATTTATCTAAAGCGTATGACAAAGTGGACTGGGATTTTCTTCAAAAAGTGCTTCTTGCTTTTGGTTTCAGCATGAGAATTGTTTAGCTTATTATGCAATTGGTTTCTTCTGCCACTTTCTCTATGTTGGTTAATAGGTCCCCTACCCCTTTTTTCAAAACTTCTAGGGGATTAAGATAGGGTGACCTGCTCTCCCCTATGCTTTTTTATTATTATTATGGATGAATCTTTTGGAAGATACATAGCTCAACTTGTTGATATAAAGGAGCTTAAAGGCCTAAAACCTTCATCAGCTAATCAAATTTTTTTGCATCAACAATTTGTTGATGACTTGGTTGTTATGGGAGAAGCTTTAGTGAAGGAAATCTTAAAAGAGCTCTGAATAGGTATGGGGATGCTTTTGGACACTTTATCAACTAGACTAAGAGTTATATCTACTTTTTTAACACTCTTGACAAAAAACATGTAAAGATTAGAAAATTTTTGGGATGTCAGATTGGTAGTATGCCTGCTACCTACTTGGGTCTTCCTCTTTGTCAGGATCCTTTAGAGTCCTTTTGGATATCTCTGATTGATAAGTTCTATAAGAAATGGACTAAATGGAAGGGAACTTTTTGGATCCAAGCAGGTAAAATTTAGCTATTGAAAACTACTTTGCAAAGCATACCTCTCTATGCCATTAGTCTATTTAAAATTCCACTTTTTTAACACTCTTGAAAAAAAACATGTAAAGATTAGAAAATTTTTGGGATGTCAGATTGGTAGTATGTCTTCTACCTAATTGGGTCTCCTCTAGAGTCCTTTTGGATATCTTTGATTGATAAGTTCTATAAGAAATGGACTAGATGGAAGGGAACTTTTTGGATCCAAGCAGGTAAAATTTAGCTATTGAAAACTACTTTGCAAAGCATACCTCTCTATGCCATTAGTCTATTTAAAATTCCAACCAAATTTGTTGAGGATATTGAAAAAATCAAAGGAACTTCCTTTGAACTAGAGTGGAAAAGAAGAAAAGGTTGTCATTAATTGTCTGGGATAAATTTTGTAAGCCCCTCATTGAATATGGTTTTGGGTTAAGGAGGTTGAGAAATATCAATGAGCTTCTCTTAGCTAATAAGATTTGGAGAGGTTATAACATTAGTAAGGGAGAAAAAATATTTGGGTGATTATTCTAGTTTAAAGTGGAATAATATTTGGTAGAACAAATATTTGGGTGATTATTCTAATTAAAAAAATTTCCTTTGGGCTGATTTTGTTCCTAGAGGATCTTATATATGGAAGGTTGGTAATGGAAATTCCATTAATTTATCAGAAGATGTATTGCTTTTAGACCACCCTTTATAGGACAATCTTGATTGGAATACCTTTATGGACCAATGTAAGATTTTAGTTGGGGTAAAGTTGTTGATTATTGGGAGATTGTTAAAATTATTGCTAGGAAAAAGCTTGGATTAAAGGTCTTACCCCCAAAATTAACATCTACTTTTGGACCTTGCTCCAAAACAAAATCCTTACCATGGAAAATTTAAAAACTAGAGGGATCTTTTTACCTAACATTTTTTATCTCTATATGCAGGAGGAAGAGACTATCAATCATATGTTTGTGAACTGTCCCTTTGCTGATAATCTTTGGACTAAATTCATGGAGCTCTTCAATTTGGATTGGGTTTTTCCTTTAGATATTCAAAATGTCTTCTTATCTTAGTTTTGTCCTTGTAAGAATTGTTATGTGAAAAATTGGTGGAATATTACCTTACCCATATATTTTGGGGTCTTTGGAAGGAGAGAAATGACAGAGTGTTTAGAAACAAGTCTTCTTCCTCTCAGGTGATTTTTGAGAAAGTAAAAATATCTATAATGGAGAATCTTATTACTATAGGAAATATTGACATTGTTAAGGATGAATGAGATCTAAGAGTTTTTGAGAGTTGGAAAATTAAAGGGAGAAGGATTATTAGCAATCAAATCAATTCGAGGAATGGAGCTAGATGGGATTTCCCACCTAATGGGTGGATGAAAATAAATTTTGGTGGGGCCTCTCAAAAGGAAACCCATGAATTGTTGGATGTGGGGGGGTGTTAAGAGATGAGTATGGGATAACAAACACAAAGGTAGGTGGACAAGGGCTACGGTACCTAAAGTAGGAGCAGCATGTAAAGCTATCAAAGCTATTCCTATTGGAAATCAATCCAACCATGTGGCGGAAGTAGTTTTTCTTACCAAGGTATCATTCTTGCTAAAGAATATGGGTGTAATAAATTTTGGGTTGAGGGAGATTCAATGAATATTATAAACAACCTTAATAATAAAAATACCATCTCATGGTCTATCTATAATGCAATCAAGGTGGTGAAAGATATTCTCAATACTTTTGATTCGTACATTATAACCCATTCTTTCAAAGAAATCAATACGATTGCTGACTGGGCGACCAATAAGGCCTGTAGTAGGGATGAAATCATCACTTGGCGCGGGGAGGAAAATATTTTGCATGAGGTGAGATCTTGGTTGGAGCTAGATTGTATCTAGAGTAAATAGAGAAGAGTTAATATTATAAATAATGATTAATAAAACTTTAAATTCCTCATTGAATCATTATTGGAGTGGAAAAGCACATTTTATGAAGGGTACTAAACATATGAAGCAACATAGATTATGGGTGTTTCAATAGAGGGTCCAACAAACTTACTCGCATTCCCACTCAAAACCAAATTTGAATTTTGAACAGTCTCGTCCTTCTCTCTTTTCCTCTCCAAATACTCTGGAATGGGGCCCCCTCCTAGATTCCTAGCACCCAGATGCACATCAGATTATTTAGAAACATCCTCTCCATCCTTTGCATTAGAGAATCCTCCTACAACAAAAGGACCAACTACTGCACACATGTTCCCACTCAAAACCACATTAAATTTTGAACAGTCCCACCCCTCACTTTCGTCCTTGCTCATGTCCTCTCCATGTTTTTTTTTTGCAGATCCACCACACTCAGGTGAGAAAGTTGTTAAGGCAATTCAAGTGGTTTCATATGGGCCCTTTGATCTCAACTAGGGTGATTTTTTAGATTGTAAGCATTTGTTGCATTAGTGCCTAAGGAAATATACAATTTGCAACTAGTTACCATAGGGGTACCAACCAATTTTTAGTCTTCCAACCCAAATGTATTTAATATTTCCCTTACATACCTAGACTGGCTAATGTAGATACCATCTTTCATCTGATGAACCCACAATCCAATAAAAAACTTGATCTCACCAATCATAGACATCTTGAATTACTTCTTCATCTCATATGTAAATGTTATTCTCATCTCATCATTTCCACTAAAAATGATGTCATCTACAAAGACTTTAGCAATTAGCAGTTTTTCATTCTTTTCTATCTTCAGATATACATTTCTTTTGTCACTTGTTCTGATGTAACCAATCTTGATAAGATATGAGTGCAGTCTTTCATACCATTCCCTAGGTGCTTTTTTCAACCCATATAAAGCTTTTTCCATCTTGCACACCATGTTCTTTCCTTTAGAATTAGAAAATCCTTCAGGTTGTTAAATGCACACTTCTTCTTCCAAAATACCAGTAAGAAATGATGACTTAACATGCATTTGATATACTTTGAACTTTTTGTAAGCAACATATGTAAGTAGAATCCTCACACCTTCAAGTATGGTCATATGTGAAAATGTTTCACCATAGTCCAGGCCTTCCTCTTGTGCATACCCTTTGCACATCAATCTTGCCTTGTTCCTTATCACTTCACCTGTCTCATTCATCTTGTTTATGAAAATACACTTTGTATCGATCACATTCTTGACCAATAGTTTATGCAATAATCTCCAGGTTTTGTTCTTCTCAATCTGTTCCAACTCTTCTTGCACAACTTTCACCCAATATTCATCTTTCAATGCATCATTCACTATTTTAGGCTCAAATTCTAAAAGAAAACATGTGCTTTCTCTTTCTTTTCTTCTAGTTAGCACAATGACATTCTTATCACCAATAATTTGATCACCAGAGTGATTCAATTTCATATATCACCAATAATTTGATTAGTAGAGTGATTCAATTTCACATACCAACTCCTCTTGTGCAACTTTCACCCAATCTTCATCTTTCAATGCATCATTCACTATTTTAGGCTCAAATTCTGAAAGAAAACATGTGCTTTCTCTTTCCTTTCTTCTAGTTATCACACTGACATTCTTATCACCAATAATCTGATTAGCAGAGTGATTCAATTTCACATACCTTAGTAACACCAATTCAAATCTACGAGCCTCATACCGCTTGTACTGGCTCCTCCTCATTAACTTGTCTATTTTGATTTTCAACATTTTTCTCCATCAGTTGTACATATACAAACCCTTGATAGTGTTCAGGTTCCTTCTTGCTAGATTCATAATTCTGCTCAAAGAATTCATCAATTATCACATTTGCACTTTCTATTACCTTGTTGGTTCTTTTGTTCAAACACTTGTAGGACTTTCTTTTTGTAGAGTACCCTAAGAATACTCCTTCATCGCTCTTAGAATCCTCTACTCCCAAATATTTTAAAGTAACTCATATTCAATGAGTAACCATGTCATAGCTCATAAGGAGTCTTGTTAGTTCCTTTATTTACCTATACCCAGTTCATTGTATACACAAAAGTGCTCACAAATTCCCTCCAAAATATTTTTGGCACAAATTTTTGAATCATTAATGTCCTAGTACTACCAATGATAGACCCATTTCTTCTTTTAGAAATACCATTCTGCTGAGGTGTCCTAGGGGCTGAAATCTACCTTTTGATTCCCTGCTCTTCATAATATGTAACAAACTCAAGTGAAGTAAATTTACCCCCTTTGTCCAATCTCAAACACTTTATATTTTGACCGGTCACCTTTTCCACTAAATCTTTGTATATCTTGAACACATGGAAAGCTTTGGATTTGTATTTTAGAAACACAACCCACATCATTCTAGAAAAATCATCAACAAATAGCATGAAGTATCTATTTCCATAATAACTATGAGTTCTCATAGGACCACATAGATTGCATGAACTAGATCTAAGATATTTTTAGAAGAATAATTTTTACTGATGAAACTAGAACTAGTTAACTTCCCAAGCTGATATTCCTTGCACTTTACATTGTCTAGTTTAACTAGATATGACAATCCTCTTACGACTTTATTTTTACTTACTTTAATCAAGCTATCAAAATTAACATGAAAAAATCTTTTGTTCCATAACCAACTATATTCTACCTTAGAAATCAGATAACTCTTAATAATAGTGTTCAAATGGAACAAACTACTTTTAGTCTATTCACTAGTAGCAATCAATTCTCCTATTTTCATAATGATCCCACATGTACCTCCATTGAACTCCAATATATATCCTTTTTTATTTAGCTGAGCAGAACTTAACAAGTTGTATCTCAGACCATCAACCTAGTAAATATCATCACAATTTGTTTTATCATTCAAAGCAATAGATCCTTTACCTTTTACCAAATAAGGAGCATAATTACCAAATCTTACCAATCCTCCATCACATTCCTCCATTTTGATAAACTTACTTCTATCATCAGTCATGAGATGAGTTCATCCACTGTCAATAATCTAGTCACCATTGTGATTCATGATTGAAACTAATGCTTTCTCACCTTCTCCAGAGGGTTCTTCCTTAACAACAATAAATACAATTTCTTCTTCATCTCTTCCATCAGATTCCTCATCTGTAACACCTTCCTTAGCTAGGTAACATGCCTTCTTGTTCTTATCCTTTAATCTCCTTCGCTTCTCCTTCCTATCATTATCAGGGCATTGAGAGGCTATATGTCCAATATTATTACATGAAAATAACTTCAAAGGAAACGTACCCTTATATTTACCAATATGTCTAGGCAACCTTTTAGCAAATAAATCTTCCAATTCCTCTTGTTCTCTTTCTTCAAACAAGACATTCATAATCATTAGAGTAATATGCTAAAGAACTATTAGATATCTCCTTTCCTTTCCTAGATGGTGCAAGAGTCAATGATTGCTTAAAAGAAGCTTCAACTTTTGGCACACTATTATCATAATTTATTAACTCAAATATAGTTAACTTCCCTATTAATGCATCAAGAGTAACAACAAAAGTTCCTATAGATATGGGATCTTGCATAGCTGAAACTCTAATATAATATTAAGGCAATAAATTTATTAACACTTTTATTACCACATCCTCCTTAGGAAGATTAACTCCAACACCTCAGATAAAAACAACAACTTCCATGATTCTATGACTATATTGTTCAATGTTCTCATTTTATTGCATCCTCATTTCATCATAATTCCTCTAAAACTATCTACCTTTTCCTTCTACACATGTGGATCTCTACCATAGATGATATTCAACTTTTCCCACATCTCATAAGAAATATCCAAGTCTTTAACATCAATATAATCTACATTTGAAAGAGTACTAGAAATAGCTTCCATAGTAGTAGTATGTTCTTGCCTAACCTTCAACTGATATGCATTCAAGATTATTGAAGGGATATATTACTTAGTAACCACATGATCCTAATAATAATCACCCATACCTTTAAGATAGAGATTCATCTGATCACACAATACTGATTAGTTCTCTCTTGTGAATTTAGGACCTTCCTTTCTCATCATCTTTGGATCTTTACCTCAAGCTATTAAGCTTCACCACAATAGAAGACCAGATCTATGATACCAGTTGTTAGTCCCAATGGATCAAATTGTTGAGAGGGGGGGTGAATCAATAATCAACCAATTAATCCAACTTTTCAACTTCTTTAAACTTAAACCAACATTCGCAAGATTTACTTAACAACAAAAAATGAAAACTTCAAACACATAAGCACATCCACACATCAATGAAACATTTAACATAGAGATATTTTTTTTGGAAACCTAATTTGGGAAAAACCATGGTGGAAATTAGTACCCACTATATGATTCAATCTTATGAAGTATTCCCTGTGAGGAGATGAACCCTGCTAGGAGTTTACAATAGCACTGTTAGGTGCTACCTGATTAAGGGATTTGCCTTAGTTCTATTAGGAAATTTACCTTGTTAGGAGTATCCTTTTTAGATGACTTTAAACACAAACTAATGTGCCACCTTGTTAAAGGATTTACAATAGGGAATTCTTAGGATCCACCTAGTTAAGGGATTTCAAATGCTATAGCTGTTAGGGAACAACAAAAAGAATGATCTGTAGAATAGCACAACCTTTGCTTGATCAGATCCATTGAAGCACACAATATCTTCTCAACACACTTAACTATGCCATGGCTTGATCACAACTTCCACTTTATAACTACACTTTCCCAACACACGATGAACACACTTCATTTTTAACTTCATCCATTATATATTGAGCTTTTAGGTTCACCACCTTAATCAAGCCCTAAATCTAAAATAAATTTGAATTTCAAATATCTTGCTTAAATCCAATGCACCACAAAATAAAATTCAATGTATAAAAAATATTTCTAAGATTATGTAAGAAAATACACTGATTTACATAGAATTTTGTGTCAAGTGGTCAAACACATTTTGACCAAACAAATCCTTCCTCTAGAATCTTCTCTATACACTAGCATCAAGCAATGTGATGCTAGGTCATCACCTCTAATTATCAAGACACATCAACGCATCATAACTAACACCACTTAATTCACCACCGCATCCATACCGGTCACCGATTCAAGATCTACAATCGATAGCTCAAGAACATAAGTTCTTTATCTTGAAACCACTTTTGTAACTGTAATACCTTCTCATCGGTCATCCAAATAAGTTGTATTCGCAAATGTATCTTTTACATATTGTCAAAAAAATTATCTCATGAATATTCCTCCTAACTCAACATATATTTGATAAACCAATCAAATCAACTATCACCTGTCACTAACTATTCTAGTAGTTGCACTGTTAACCTTCATCCGATCAAAACTATCTTGCTAGTCTATACCAACAGTAATGGTCACACATTTGATATTTAGAGACATCCCCAAGTCTCTCAAAATTATCACTACAACTGGAACTCATCACAATACCTTGTTCATCATACTTACACTTAGCAACATACTAGAAACACTAGGTCAATACTTGACATCAATGACAACCCAATAACTGATCATCATGTAATCAAATATGTATCATGACAACACTAGAAATCACTTACCATCACTGCATCAGTTATGCTAACAATTCCTTTGTAGGACTTTGAGAGTGGTTGATTCTCTTTTTAGCATTTGTAGGCCCTCTCAGTAGTTATGAGGATAGTTAGTAAGGAGTTGGTGTGATTTGGATATATTTGTGAGGGAATCATATGGGTGGTTTTGTTTCACCATGGGTGTGAATATTGCACTTGTGATTTTTTGTGTGACTTTCAGGCTTCCAAGAATAAGCTTATTCTTTGGTGTGGATGATTTAGTGCCTCTCTTGTTTACTTTTTGCATGAAATCTTGATTGATGTGGCCTCACCAGTATCGATAAGTTATGTATGTCCTTATGCCTAGTTTTAAGAACCATTATATTGTGGCTTGTTGCATGCCTAATTTGGGATGCTAGACCTTCTAAGGATTTTATTATTATATTTGAGCATTCATTATGTTCTTGGTGATTAGGTGACTATTCCCATGTTATGATTTTATACTAGCATTGTGAGATGCAACTAGTTTATTTTATTCTTGAGTCCATTCCAAGATTAGTATTGTGGTTATGATGGTATTTTATTTATGATACATTGAAAATTATATGGCTTATGATGTGATTTGATGATTTTACTGATGTATGTGCCAATGATAACTTGATTATGATTATTTATCATGTGTAGATGTTATCGACATTGGAGATCATTATATATGTCTATAATAAGAAATGATATTCAATGGTAAGAGTTTCTAGATCCAAAATCTTACATACATTGGAATACAAAACCTTCAATAAAGTGAATCTAATTAGCAAAACCAAAAGAGTAAGAGTGCTAAAGGGATATCTACACAATGTAAGGTTTTTAATTCCTTATGTAGAAATGATAAAGAAATGTAAATATGATCTATGAGAGTAAGTACAAGATGAAAATAGGAAGAATGAACTCACCTTGAAATAAGAAGGGAAAGATTAACCTTTGGATCCAAATTTGACATTTACTAGAATGTCAAAATCAGCTATAATTTCAGATTTGGGAACCTGATGCCTATGACTATCTACTATGCAATTTTCAGCTAAAAAGTGTTGGACTATGTTGAGATCTTGACTTAGTCACAATAGCTCCAAATATGATAAAAATTTCTAAGGGCCTACGATTATGTATGTGCCTTCCAGATCTAGATCTGTAACTTCACAATCTATTCCTACACATAGAAAGAAGGGGAGGGGTTTGCCTCAGTAAAACCCCTATTTAGGAATCAACTTGGAATTAAAATAAACAAAATGAAAAGAGTGTTGTCATGTAGTAGAGATTAGATCTAATTGATGAAGTATATCATACCGTGTAGATGTAATTGTCTCTTAGAATGTGATCAAGTATGTTGATACACTAGCTTTGAATCAACACAAAAACCAAAAGAAAATTATGTAAGACAAAACCTCATATAGTAGATGTTGTAATTCACAACAATGTTGGATAAGAAGAAGATTTTATGGATGAACGGAGATCTCCTCCCTTTATTGCAAACTCCTTTGCTTGACCTCCAATGGGGGAAATATGCTAGATCTATGGAAGGAAATGCCTTGATGGAATGATGAAATGAAAAATTAAAATTCTCAAAGTCTCTTGATGACTTCCTTGTACTTGAATTCTTGATTGGCTTGAATGATTGATAATGGATGCCTTCACCAATGGATGCTTGCTTGCACTTGGATCTCTTGAATTCACAATGGATAGAAGATAGCTTACTTGTACATGTTAGATTTAATGGATGTGAAAATGAGAGGAGTGATTCCCTTTTATACACATTTTGGAGCTCAAATTTTATCAAGGTCGACTATAGTTACAAACCTTGGAAGAAAATCCCACCATCGGGCTTCGAGCCATATTTAGGATTAAAAACCCAGG
This sequence comes from Chamaecyparis obtusa, assembly GCA_027943335.1. NCBI lineage: Eukaryota > Viridiplantae > Streptophyta > Pinopsida > Cupressales > Cupressaceae > Chamaecyparis > Chamaecyparis obtusa. The sequence continues at coordinate 112,226 of BSBK01007940.1, forward strand.
ACTATGTCAAGATGTCAACTTAGTCCCAAGAATAAGTTGAGATTTTTACTTGGTCCAAGTAAAATCACCTCAAAATTTGTCAGGATGTAGGGGAAAGTGACAAGGAGTGGTGGTAAAAATTGCAGCTTGCTAGGAGGTCAGGGAAAATCCCAAAATCCCAAAATAAATGCATAGGTCCTAGGTGGAAAATGAATTATGTGGTTGGATGGAAAAATAGGAAATCAAGCATAGAAGTTAGAGCCAACCTCGAGTTTAAGCAAGATTGAAAGAAGAGGAGGACATTTATTTGAATTAAATATGCATTTAGGTGCAATATGAGGTCCTACTATAAGAAACACACTAAAGGAGGCTCAAAATGGTCCTAAAATGAGTAAAAGTTAAGTACTTAATTTTTAGCATGATACATTTAGCCCCCACTTTAGCAGGAGTATGAGACAAACTCATGCTCACTATAATACCCACCTCTTTACTACAATTTATATTTATGATGCTGACCCTTTTTATTTCTTTTTATGTATATTGTATCTTTAGTCGTTTATAATGATTCAGTGCTAAGATAATTTGATAATTTGATTTATAACATGTTAGTTAGAGGATGATGGTTATTTACATATGATGATGTTATTTATGTTTATGGTTTTATTGACCTCATACTTGCATGTGTATGGTTGGCATGTACATTTTATATTTCTATTTGATGTGCTTGATGTGGTTGAAGGACAAAGTTGTAGTCACTTGCTTGTGAGATCTACACGATCGACCGATCCTCTAAATTTGTCAAGGTGACGTTATTCATGAACCCTCCCTTTAGGCTTGATTTTTGCATTTTGGGTATAGTCAACTTTTCCTTATTGTTTGCATGCTTGTAGGTTTGATGGGATTGTGTTAAAATAAATAATAAATTTAATTAAAATTAATTATATGATTAATTAACTAAATCTTATAAAATATGGAATTATTGAATATAAGGGTATTTAATTAATGAGAATTTAATACTTATGTTTAGTAGGGATTTAATTAATAAAAAAGCTAACTATAGGAAATTGGGATTTAATTGAATATTATATCCAATTTGAGAATTAAAGACAAACTAATGTAATTGATATTTACAATTTCGAGTGCATATTTAAAATATGTTAAGAAATAATAAATCTAATTAATTATGACTATGTAATTTAATTATGCATTCAATTTATTAAATCAATTAGGAATTCTAAAGTAAAGTTGATTTAAAAGTTATTATTTAAAGTGCTTATAATTATTATTATAATTAATTAATTATGCAAAAGAGAATTGATAAAAAGAAAGAAATGAGTTGAGTTCTAATTCATGATTGTGAGTTTGAGTTCGTTTTGTTGGGTTTTCTATATTAGAGTCTTTTTTGGTCATATCATTCTTGGATTTGAGGTAGGGTTTTGAATCCTTTTGTAATTTTCATTTGGAAAGCTTATCTAGCGTGTGCCTACTTATGTGTGTGATTATTGGGAATTTTCTTCAAAGTTTGTGATTTTAATCATTAGGGTTTATTTTGAAAACCTTGTAGGAATTTTTTGATAAATTTATCTTCTTAAAATGGTTGTATTTTGTATGTTTGAGTTTGAGATATTTGTCTGGTAAAGGTATCTCTATTATCAGGGTTTTGAGACATTCATGTACCTGTTAGGTCTTTTTTTAAAATATTTGGTCTTCCTTTGAATTTTGGATATTCGTTAGAAAATGTATATACATGTGAAAAAAAGATAATAATAAATAAATAAAATAGAGTTTTATTTATTTATGAAAAAAAGAAAAAAGAAAAGGGAGTTGTTTTATAAATAAAAAATAAATTAAAAAAATAGTTGGGTGGGGAGTTAACCTCACCCACAACAAAAACTACTGTCGTAAGCAACAACTGCTATCGATGACAGAGCCTACTGCAATAGCTTCCATGGGTAGTAGGCTGTCGATGACAACCTTTGCCATCGTAGTAGCGGCAAGGTTGCTAGAGGCAATGTGACCACAACAACGTGGGGTGGGGTATTTCCGCCCACTTTCAAATATTGTTATTTTTAAAAGAAATATATTTAAACAAAAATATTAATAAATTAAAAAATAATAATTTAATTTTAATATTTAATTAATATTTATTAATTATAATTATTAATATTTAATAATTAAATTATTAATATTAATATTTATTAATTAACAATATCAATTAATAATTATGTTCATGTTATATAATTATATTGTATTTTTTTATAATTATATTTAATGAATTAATTTATATAAGGAATTTTATAAATTAATTTATAAGATATTAATATTATGATTATTATTTAATTATATTATTTTTTAGTAATTATATTTAATAGATTAATTTGTATAAGAAGTATTATAAATTAATCTATGAAGGTTAATTTTGTAAATAGTTGATTTACTCTTATAGAAATATTTGATGTGAGTGTGCTTAGTAACATAGTATTTTTTTATTGGGATGTGTTCTATTTAGCCTTGTTGATTAAGGTCAGTTTGGGTAGAAGTATGCCCTAGGTTGGTTTTTTCTCTTTGAGACTCAAATTATTTTATGGTTGTTACTCTTTGGGGGTTAGTTTGTGGAAAGTTCATAACATTTTTCATTACACGATTGGTTCTTATGTGCATCTATGAGTTAAGTATGTATTCTCGAGTCTCGATCATTACTCTAATTGACCTTAAGAAGGTGATGACCATTATGTTGTTGAGAATTTTATTTAATTGGTCACCTCGTTTCTTCTATTATCATTTATCTATATCCGAAGTGATGGTCTTTAATTATGTTATTACTCCAGGTTGGAGAGTGGAGTCATTGATGACTTGTTCTTGAGTTTCATTTATCTTGCAATATGATAACCATGTGTATGTGGTATTTGATTCATTGAGATGTCCAATATGGGACAAAATTTTTGGATCCTTGTATAGGATGATATATTATTTGTTACACTCCAACACTTGTCTTTGATGACTTTCATGGTTTACTGGTTTACGAGAAGTCTTTTATGGTTTTGGTTTTGGTTTTTCTCTGGTTCTTTTTCTAGGAGCATTAGGGAAGGTTATCTGGGAGCATAGAGGGTAAGTGGTATACTTTGGAAGTGTTGGAGCCCTAAAGTGGTGACCTGGGTATCTTTTGTAAGTTAATTTAATAAGTGATAAATTAATAAATTTATTGAGAGAAAACATTAATAAGATAATTGTGTCTCTCTCATGCCTTGGGTGCTAGTACAAACTAGGATGGGAGTGGGAGAAGATGCTTGCCCTTCCAGAGAGACGTTGAGGTATGGCATAGTTGGTTTTCCTTATCTATACGAAAGGATTACTTATACTGCATAGAGTCACTAGGGGGATGGGGTCCAAAGAGACTACCAAGGTAACCCTAGAGTTGATTTATATGATGACACTTCCTTATATGTGCCCTAGGTTCCTATGTTGCATTTGGTACACATGATTTGTGTCTTGATCATTTATTCTTGATAGCCTTATAACCATTACTACCATTTTATTCAATGTACCTTGGCATTAGTGTTACTTATTTATGGATGTTTTCTTGAGTGAGGTCTGTTGTTATCTCTTCAGCATGGTGGGAGTAGACTTCTTGATTCCATGTGGTCGGATGGTAGTGATTCTATTACCATTGAGATCCGGTGTTCATGACTTTGTGCTTGGATGACCCTTGATGTTGCTTCTATCTTCTTGTTCATTGCTTAGAGACTGTATGATTATCATCATAAGATGTATATCTTGTATTCTATTTTATGTATTGATTAGTGACATTGATTTTAGAGATGTATATGTATTTGTATTGTATTATTTTTATCCTTGCGACATGTGTAGTGGAAGATGTATTATCTTGAAGGATATGATGTATTAGTTTGTATCCTGTTGTATGTACCTTTGATTACATTGATGTAATGGATGCATCATATTATTTAATTGAAATGAATATGTTAGCGTACTTTATGATTTGTGTTCTTTTCATTATGATTAAGTAAAGAATTAGGAATAATTCAATTTGGGGTTTTGTAATGCATGTAATATTCATCATGTGAAAAAGAGATAAGACAACACTAAGTTCAAGTACATAAGCCCCAAAACCAAGGATCTCAACTCCACATCCACGCACAAGGACACAAAAATAAAGAAGAAGAAAGACAAAAGAAACAACACACAAAAGGGGTTAGTACTAAAAAAACTTCAAATCAACTAGTAGAAGAGATCTTGGCTAGAAATGTTCCACCACTAATATCATGTTTGGAAAGCTATTGCAAGAGCACACATGATCACATAGAAAGGATAAGAGTATCACCAAAGATGATACCAACTCCATGATCTAACCTAATGGCATAGCCATGAGAGCATAGAGAGAGAGAGATACCATGAATCTAATGGGCTAGCAATTTTTTTATGCTAGGTGATCCATAGGGAGAGAAAGGAAGATGAACTATGTTATGATTATTTCCACTCATATAAAAGAGAAAGAGAGAAAGGAGAATTGATGGTCTAGCAAATTATGTTACACTAGTCAACTTTACATTGAAATATTTGTGCATGATAATGGCTTAAAATTTTTTTGCAAACAGGGGCAGCTTAAAATTGTTCTACACATACTGGTGGCTTAAATTTTTCTTTTTTGCACATATGGGTGTCTTAAAAATGTTTTGTGCACAGGGGCGGATCAGGGATCAATATTGTGGATCCATGAAAAACAAAATTATACATATATAGTACAAGGGAGGCTATATGTGTATGCCCCCTCCTTGTGATGGAAACTTAGGAGACATGATAAGGAAGAGACTCAATGATACCTACTTCCAAAAACAAGAAGATATCCTTAAAGAAAAAAAGTATGCCATAAACTTAGCTAAGAGGGTTGAATCTTACGAGATAAGAAAATAGATAATTGTGAAAGGATATTCCACTTGTGGGAAAAGAGCCTTGAAAGGAAGAGATCTTATCTAAAAGACATCTAAATTCAAGGGGAGATCTTGAAAAAAGATAAAATCTTTAAGACAAAGAGAGGGGAAGAGAACAAGAATGTACCCTTTTGGGCCCCTATCGGTAGGTGAAAAGGGATTCTTGACGAAGGATAACATACTTTTAAATGTAAAGTAAGGAAATTTAATTATTAGGAACATATTTTTATAAATAAATAAGAGGTTTTGATCAAGGATACACAACTCTTGTATAAGAGAGAATACCGAATCAAAATGAACAATTCTTTATAGTAAAAGAATGTCACAAAATAAACAAATGCCACTATACTAAGGAAAGTAGATCCCTATAAAAAGGGAGTGGAAAACAAACATGAAACCTTTCCCCCCAAGTGTGAAGGTAAGATAAAATATGTGATGCATCCCTACTAATATTTACCTCATAATAGATACACCATTCTAAGAAAAATAGTTTGTAAACCAGAGAGAACTCCTAATGTAAAACATACATATTTGCACTAGAAAAGATATCACATTATAAAGTAAGAAAATAATGAAAGAAAGAGATGAATGAAATAAAAATATGGATGATTATTTAGTAATAGACATGCCCTTTTAGGCATGAAAAATATTGTTAAGCAAATATGTTAGTATATTGCATGAAACAAAGTATCTCATACCAAAAAGGATGTACCATCATAAAATAATACAAATCCATGAAGAGACAATGAAAAGGAGAAATACGGATGTTGCATTATGCCTACTTAGTGGTCAACCCAATTATACAAGATATGCACTTCCAAGAAAGGAATACATTGTAAAAAGGATATCAATCTCAATAAGGAGAAAGATCCTTGAAAAAAAATCCCATACATGAGAGAAAATCAAAGTATAAAAGAGATGATCAACAAAGAGATAATGGATCCCTTTGAAAGAAGAAATATGAGATAATGATAACTTTCCCCCCAGTTAAGGGAACAAGAGGGGTTTCCTATTATGATGCCCTTAATGCACATTAATCAAAGAGATTTTCTTAATAGAGAGTAACATAATAGGAAAATAATATGCTAAGGTATTTATTTAATAAAAAGGAAATGTAAAACATCTGGCGTTAAATGAAGAAGACATTTATCAACCAAATTTTGAACATATTATCTAAACTTAATATAGTCGGAAAGAGAATATTTGTTAGTATGATGGTAGCAACACAAAAACTTTCTATTAATACGTATTTGGTCTTTTGGAAATTTTGGATGAGGGAATTTAAATCTAGAATCATTTTTAATCTTCCAATGGATTCTTTTGGCTAATATTGAGTGGTCATAAAAAGATGATGTGTGACTAGATGTGGTGGGAAAAAGAATATCAAGAGTAGGGTTTGGTTGTAGTGAGGAAAAGTGATATCTTGAGATATGAAACATAAAGCACATAAGTGACATTTTTTAGGAGGATCAATATGAACCTTAATACCAAGTCCTAGACCACTATGTCCTTGTTGAGTAGTGATTCCATATCCCGTATTGTAAGTAGACTTGATTGTAGAAGGTGAAGGAGATTCATCTTGAGGTTTGTGAGAGTGTCTAGTATAAGGAGGAATAGAGGTAGAAATGTTATTTTTAGGGAGATCATCATTCATATAATATTTAGGTTGTGAAGAAGAAGGAGGATTATCCAATATTCTCAAAGAGAAATCATCTAGGAAATATCTAACATTAGAATTGGCAGTTAGTGTAATGCCCCTCCATCTCTAACATGTCCTGGATATGCTCACTGGGAGTTAGGAAGTGTTATATGTGATTGCATGGTTATTTTTATAAGAGAATGATCCTTATTGAGGTGATTTATTAACCCAAATATCTTCCAACCACTATAACTTCACATTCTAATTTGGGAAATGATAAATATTGTATAAGTATGTTCCTTTATATCTTCTTATTTATCCATGATATTTTAGGACCTTAATGTGATGGGGATCACCTGATAGACCTATATGCTTCTTTTTAAGATGCTCATTATCAATGTTCATGATTATCTTAGGTTGATTGGTTAAAATCACTTAAGGGTTAGATGTGTTACCCACTCTAAGGATGCTACTTTTTATACTCAAGACTAGACATGATTACTACATTGAGTATTAAGGATTATATGATTTGTTTATTTTGTTTAGATAATGAGACATTATGAGTACATGTTTGATGGAAAAACCAGTTTATGAAAGTTAGTAATTGATTAACATTATCAATAGGACATTCTCCTTATATATATAAGATTATATTATGATTCATTCTTGTTTATTCTGGAGCTAACCATACTTATCCATTTATACTTTGTTGATTACACTGTCTGATGCAGGTGTAGGATGAGGAGAGACAATTGTAGTTACTCCTATAGGAGATCCACATCATTTTGCACTCTCCCTCTTTTTTTTCCATTGTTTGTACATATATATACATGTTGGTGTACTTGGTTGGTGTTGCGGGATGCAAGTACTAGGCATCGACTCCACCTAGCTACATAGGTCTTAGCGCGCCTTCAAAATTATTGAATTGTTGTTGTGTGGAGATTTTACCCAGTTACTCTCAAGGATTCCCTGTTGACTTAGGTCCTTGTTTAGGGAGTCACCATGGTTGGGAGATTTACCAGTATTATGATTTTGTTGATTTATATTTTAAGAGTCTATTTTCTTTATTTCTTTGTTAGCATTATATTTCTCTGTCTTTTATAAATATATATTGTATTTCTATATGTTTTATAACTGGTGGTGTATTCTATATGTATATGTATATATGGGTGCACACTTATAAACCTATGCATATATAAATATTATATACTATGTGTTTTTACTTCCAAGTATAATGTTATCTTAATGTGTAAATAATGATTATTAAATAACAATAATAATTAAGTAAAATAAGGCTCATTTCAGTAAAACTAGCTACCTAGGAGATTTGAACCTGAGACCTCCTATAAGTAAGGCTAGTTTGTTTTCAATTGGGCTATGTGAGTTATTTGGGAAATCTTGTGTTCCTTTGCTTGTTATGGTCTTATTTGGGTGATTAAGTTAATAATAAAGCTTTTATATTGTTTACAGGAGTGTTTAATTAATTAAAACCAACTATAGTAAGTTGGAGTAGTTTCTTCCTATAAAGAAACTCCTCCAACCATATAATTTTTGGTTAAATTATTTGAGGAGAAGGAGTTTTGGGGATGGAAAGAAAAAATAGGGAGATTTTGAGAGTTTTTCTGGAAGTATAGTTTTGGGGTTTTCTTTTGTAAATTGTAATCATCACTTTAGTTATGTAAGGTTGTTTTGGAGATTCTCAGAGAAGAGAGGAATAATTTTTGTCAAGAGGATTGAGGAAGATTATCCTGGAAGGCTATCAACACTCAAATCTTGGAAGGTTGTTGTGGTGTGCTCAAACATTGGAAGGGATTCTCCGTAGGACTCCAAGTAGGATCTATAACCAGGAAGAATCACCTTCTTGCATGTAGGCTTGTGTGTGTGTATTTATGAAATATATAATCTATTCATGTGTGTTTTAAATATACTATGGTTATATTAATAAATTAATTTTGATTTGGTTATTAAAAGTTATTGCATAAGGGAAGTGTTTATGAATATGTCTGTGAGATTTATGACTCAAATTACTTCCTGGAAGTCTTTTGATTGTTATTATGAATGGAATTTGGTATATTTTTATGTATACATGTGGTTTAGGAAAGTTTAGGGAATTTTAGGGAAGGTTAGGATGATTAGGAAGGTTTTCAATGATTTTTCCCTTCCTGTGGCATATGCAGATTTATGTTTTCATTTCTTAGGTTTAATCTTTTGTTTGTGTTTTAAATTAAATGGTGTGTTGAGTATGTGTTTTGGATGTGGTACTGAGGTACCTACACTAGGTATTCCTTAGGGGGACCTTTCCCAGACACTCTCCACACTTTACATTTTTATTTTCGTGCAATTTTGAGCCTTTTTGTGACAGTTCTTGTATGAGCAAACACCCATGAACCTATTTACTCATATGATTATGAATGTATAATCATATGGGATGTTATGTATACTCATATGGACCTATGAGAATACTTTTATGGGCCTTATGGGGTCCTAAGGGGTCCAATTTGGTCATTTGGGGTTGGTTTTTGGCTTATGTCACCTGCATTTATGCTCATGAGTTTGGTCTGCAACTTTTCTCACCTATTGTAAAGGATAAAATGGGGGATATGATAACAAAGTGTAAGGGTGTAAATATGTGATGGAAATTTTATGGACATTCAAATTTAATAAAATAGAAATACTTATCTTGAAAAGAGTCTGATCCAGAAATAACCATTTTCTGATGTTTGTGTTCAGTTTCGGGAGATTCTGCAACCTGACTCGGACTGGAAATGTAGAGGCATAGAAAATCCAAAAAACTTTTATCTTTCAAAGAAAGGTCAACCTTAACCTCAGGATCGAGGTAAGATCTTACCCCGAGGTACAATCTTGACCCCCACTAAAAGTTGACCTTGACCTGAAACAACTCTGACAGAAAATCTGTTTGCAGATCTCAGAAGTTCACCGAAAAGGGTATCCAGATCTGTATAGATATTTGTCATCCCACACATGTACCTATAAGAAAAAAGAGGATTTTTTGTTGGGATGATGGGTTTTCCTTATTCAAACCTCGGTTTGGAATCAACCTTAATAATGGAATTGAAATAGAGAATGCTAGCAAGTAGTAGAAGTAGATCTAACAATGAAGCTATGATATTCAATAGATATGCAATTGTATTTGAAATGTAAAAAAGTATGTTGATATAAAAGCTTGGGCTTAACACTAATAACCATAAATGTAAATCAACACCTCCATGATTGTATGCTTGGAGTCCACCTTGAGGGAAGAATGAATGGATCTTGAAGATGAACAAAGGATCTTGAAGGAAGATCACACCACCTTGATGGATAGATTTAGGGTTTGAATGATGAATCTTGAGTGCTTGAACCAAATCCCTTCAAAAGCTTGAATGCTTGAATCCTTGATCTTCAATGGAGAACTTGAATGCTTGAATGGATGATAGTGGCTTCCTTGATTGAAAAAAAAGGTTTTCTTGATCACCAATGTCTCCTTGAGAGTTCTTGATGAATGATGGATGAGATGGATAAAATGAGAGAGGAAGGCTTCCTTTTATAGTGACTAGGGCACAAACCCCTAGAGAGGCTGACATATGAGAAATAAATTCCCATTGGGCCCTTACCCCTAGAAATGGACCTAGATTAAATGCAATTTAAGAGTTTACCATTCTGAAATCTGAAACAACCGACCCGAAAGTGAGAAAATAAATCTTTCTGAAACCCGACATCTGAAAATCATGGAATCCTAAAATTTGGACCTTGGGCCAAGGTCGAGGTCGACCTTGACCTAGAAGGTCAAACTTGATCCTGAAGTCAAAGATCTCAGGATCTCAATCCAGAACGCTAGAAAAGTGCAGAAAGAGGGTGGAGAAAGGGGCAGAGTGAGGAGAAAAGCCAGATCCAAGCCAAGGACCTACCCAAGGCATTTGACATGACCCCACACTACCTACTCGGAGGGCTAAACCTGTCTTAAATGAAAGTGCTTCCATTTTCCAATGATACACCTATGAATGTCAATTCCATGTTTAGGGTGTGTTTTAATATTTAATTTAATATTTCTTGTTCATAAAATCCTTTCTATGATTTCTATTATGCAAATGGATAAGGTTAGGACTCATCCTAAGAGCCTGAGTGTGCGGGAGAGTACTCTAAACATATGAATTAAACATAGAAATGTTTCCTTGTTAAGGATGTGTCATTGTGTACAAGATTATTTATACTCAAAATTATTTCCATGAAGTTATTTGTACATGTGTTAAGGCTAGGACTCATCCTGAGGGCCTGAGAGCGCATGAGAGTTCCCTAGACCTATGAAATAGACCATTGGATGTGTAATCTTGTATATTTGTCTTGTGATGGGGTAGGGGACTAGGTACCCTAGGTGAGTGGTTCAACATAGGTGTTGGAACCCAAATTGACTGCCAGATGATCCTATGGGTGAGTTTTTAATAAAGTGATAACCTTAAAAATTAACTTGGGAAGGGGGGATTCAAAAGATAATGGAAGAAAATATAATAATGCCACACAGACCTGTTGGAGTACTGGGACCATGGGTAACTGCCAAGGTAGGATACCTATTCATAAAGGGGGGACCGAGGTTACATGGTTTCTAGGGAGGATCCCAATACACAGGTTGTGTGATGACACTCACTTAGGCGGTATCCTAGAACCTTGACCTCGGTGTTGTAGTATGATGATGTTTTGTATGTTTTACTCTTTCTCTTTTGAGTTTTGGTTTCTTGAGGTTTTTGGCCTTAGATTTTCTTAAAGTCTTGAGAGTACCTTGGTTCTATCTCCTAGCATGGGGGTTGTAACTTTACCAATTTCACATTGTTGGGTGGCAAATCTCTTTCGAGGTATTATTCATGGTTCATGTCTTGATTCAAATATATTCAGTGATGAAGATTTACTTTGTTGTATATCTATATTTTGTATTCAAATGAAAAGATTTATTTTAAGCCTTCGGGTAACTTGAAGTAATTATCTCTATGTATGCCTTCGGGCCATGTGAAGTAATTATAATTGGAAATTGTAAGAAAGAAGTTATGTATTTGGGAAGGGTAGTTTCAGGAATGTCAAAAGGGGATTGTATATTGGTAAATCAATAAAGGATTATAGCTAGGTATTTCCTATCCTATCTCTCTTGTGAGTGTTGAAATGTAATTGAAAGTAATGATTGCCAAAATGTATGTTTACTTATGTCTTGCGCAAAGTAATGGTTCTATGCAAACCTTTGTAATACAAAGTACTGATGGATGTAAACTTCTAAGGGAAACTTGTTTTAATATGTGGTATGGTGAAAATATATGTTAAGGGTGGAAGGGTCTCTCCAGGTGAAAATAATAAGGGAAAGGAACATGTAGTGTTACTGTAAATAATACAAGGGTGTAATTTCATTTCTAATGCTCTTAAATGTAATTTCGTATGTGTAGGATGAGAGGTTAAGAAAACTAGATTTAAATCTCAATCCTTAACTAGGTGCATACAATGTCGTAGATGATAATTTTGTGGTAGTTAGACTTGGGACATAAATGACTCAGTGAATGGTTTAATATTGTAATTAATTAAGGTTAAATAGTTTACCCTATCTCTATTTGAATCATTGAAATGGAAATGGTAAGTAAGGGTTTTAATGGAAAGCTTATTTATATTTTGAAAGTGCAAATGAGTTATGTGTATATAAGGTTAAGGGAAAAAAAATGAAAGAGGAAAGGATAAATGTATTTAGTGTATGAGATAAGTGATGTGTTTCTATTTCATTTCTAAAAGTGAATGTTATGTAAATTTGGTAAAGGAAATGAATCCAATTAGTTCATTATGGAATGCAATTGGTTTTAGTATTGGTGAAAGAATTAATAAGGGAACCTTTAAGGAAATGTTTATTTGTAGATGTAGTCAAAGAGATGCTAGTAATGTTTTTTTAAAAAAATAGTTTCTTTTCTTTAACTCTTCACCTATTCCTTATGGGTTCCCTGGTGGGGCATTATAGTTAGGTTTTGATAAGAAGAGAAGTTCATAGGGCCATAAAAATAATTTCTAACCTCTTTGAAACTATCTATTAAAGTAGGTTGAGGAATATGCGATCTAGATATCACTATCATAGGATCACTAGGAGCTAGATCTTGAGGGAGATTAGTAAGAAATATAGGAGTAGGATTAAGAGGATTATCTTTAGGATCATCAATATACTCCATACATTTTAATAAAATTTGAATGATAA